>WUAM01000089.1:5734863-5835940 GCA_024336885.1 Actenoides hombroni
AGGCTGGATGGGGCTCTGAGCAACCTGCTCTAGTGGGAGGTGTCCCTGCCCATGGCAGGGGGGTTGGAACTGGATGACCTTTAAGGTCCCTTCCAACCCTGGCAATTCTATGATTCTATGATTCCCACCTTGGTCAAAGTAGCTATTCAGACGACTGAGATACATAGTCAGTATCAAGTAGTTTGTGAATGTTGGTAGATACTGTAGGAACAGAGGAGCACAAATGAATGATACAATTTCTGGCTTACAGGAGTCTCAGTTTCAAGAGCAGTAAACCTGCAGTGAGTTTAGGCCTGGTTTAGTCTGTGAATAAAAGCAAGGTGGCATTTGCTAGATGAATTAGCAAGTACTGTATAGAGAAACATTTCTGTTGGACAGATTAATAGGAAAGGGTTAAGTACAATGCCAGTGGCTGACCTCTAAGTAGAGGACTGGCAAGACAAAGGAGTGGGGCTTGCATTGGAAAATGATCTGAGAACCTTCTTGTCTTTAAACGCTTGATGAATGCTTGGTGGTGGTAGGTTCTGTTTCCTTGGGCCTCCATTAATATTTTTCATTAATTCATATTCAGTGCAACCTAGCCCAAATTAAATACTGGACTCTTACACATGAGGAAACTCAAACTCAACTGACACATCCACTCTTAAGAGTATCCGCAGACCTTTTGCAAGTAAGGTGACTGTCGAATGCTACTGATGGAAAATTTCAAGTATTAGCCTTGCGGGATTCTTTTCCACACGGTTTTGACACGTAACCTCCCCATGACATTGTTGGTATACTCCAAAGATATTCTAAAATCTTATCTACAGCCCTCAAATTTTAGTAAAGATGTTGAGCTTTCGCAGAAGAAAAACACATTCAGCACATTCCTTAGATATTTTTTTCTGCAATAGTGGAAATATTTTTCAAATAGGCATGTGAGTCATGACATGAATTTAATGGAAAATTGGGGTTTGCATCATATTTGGCCGTATCAATATGGAATAGAAGTGACAGTGTCTGACTTAGGTCCTTTTAACCCACTTTATCTCCAGCTCAGTTGATGGTATTCATTGTAATCAAAACTCTTACTGACATCTTTAAAAGTAACATATTCATTGCGTAACAGAAGCTGACCTAATAATTTCTTTTAGTTAAAAATGCTACTTAGGTGAAGCACAAGTGTTAAGACTAGGAAATACTCTGTTGTGCTCAGAGAGGGGCTTCTGTGACAAAGTTTGGATGGGAAATTACTTCAGATAATATTGTTAAGGCTTGATTTCTTTATAAAAGAAGCAGCCAGCCATAACAAATGCTCAGATTCTATTGTTTTGGTATATACAACTGCAAGAAAGAAACAGAATGTTCTTTGTGTTGTTTTCCATTTAGGTTTAGCCTTATAGGTTTACTGAAGAGGGCATTAAAGAACTATTTTTAACTCTTTGTATGACCTGTTCTTGAACTGGACACTTCTTATATACATTGTAGCGTGGCTGGCTTGAAAGAAGCTTTTCATCTTCGTTGTGGTGCTTGTGAAGTACACTGCACTTAGCTGACCATGTCATAAACGTATTTGTGTGTGTGTATTTCACCAAACTTGCATTATTGCAGTGGTACATGAGCTGTTTCCTAGCCTTTTCTTTAGCCATAGCAGTACATTCATCCATACATCTGTCTAACGTTCCTCAAGAGACTGAACTAAATAAGAATGCATAGAGCTGAAAAAGATAAGCTGGCTTCTAACAAGGATCCTTTCTTTTTAGTAAAGCAGTAGTAATCTTTTGAGGAATTTAACTATACCAAACTTCATCCTTCAGTCGTCCAGTACCTGGGGAAGGGTGATGGGTGGTCTCTGTCGTTTCAAGTGGAAACACACATTTTCTTACTTTCTGCCTTGATTCTCCAAGATTTCCTACACTTAGGCTTTAAATCACCAGTCCATCCATTTTTGTTCTCTAGGAAAAGGACCTTTCTATCTGGAGAGACAGGAGTAAATATGGAAGATGCAAAATGCCATCTGTAAAAGTTGTGACTTGTGCTTAGGAAGTGTTGGGGAAGTTCAGATGCTGCCTGTCTCCCGGATGATTCAACTTCTCCACAGCTATGGAATTTTGGAGGCTTTGTAGTCAGATCAATCTAAGTCCCCACTTCAATAATTTTCTCTTTTTTTTTTTTTTTTTTCTAAGATAGTATCCTGAAGAATCAAGATACAGCATTAAATGCTGACGTGACTTGAGTTATTTAAAATGCAGTGCAGAAGAATGTGAAAAGAAGAAAGCTTCAGTTTTGAGGAGTATGAGGATGGACAGAGCAGCAAAGTCCTGCAAGTGAAGAGTGAGGAGTGCCAACAGCATGCCGTGTGTGGGCAGCTCCTGTTACCCTCTGCCTCAGCTAAGCCTGGTTCTGTCTAGTGTTGTCAGTACTTCTCAAATATAAAAATTCAACAGATTTTCCAACATATTTTGGGTTTTTTTTTTTCTGTTGTTTTTTTGATGTTGTTTTTTTTCCTTGAAAAAGGAAATAGAGCTAAGTTCCAACAACCTACGGAAAATACTCTGCAACCCAGTGAAACTCGAGTCACTTGTAATACTTTTTTTTTTTTTTTGTATTTTTAAAAGCAGTGTAAACAGTAATGAAGTCTCGGCTTGCCAGCCAGCATGTTGCAATTATTGGAAGCTGAGGTGTTATGGATCTTCAAAAGTATGTCTGAGAGGTCCAGCAGACATAAATAGCGTACGGCATGACTTCGTATCGTCACGCAAGCAGGCTTGCACTGCTGATTCTTCTCTCAGAAGCCCTTAAAGAAGAATTCGTGAGGAAAATAACAGGAATCAGAATTTGTTCCCTGCACTTACCGATTGGAGTGTTTAACTGTAATTTATGGTCTGAAGAAACCAATGGACAAACAAGATGGTGCTCTGTCTCGAGCCTAACACCACGTGCAGTGTCATACTGGGTGTGGCTGCCTGTTGGACTCTCTAGTTCCCTTTCACCAAAACCATTAAATGCCTACCAGACGTCTACTCCTGTGGTGACATTCCTCTGCAGTTCTTGTCCCTCTCCTTCTCTGAGTGCAATTATTGCTATACCTCTTCTGATCTGTCTTTTCAATGTCCTGTTGTCACTATAAATGCTCATTATAAAAATCCTGTACTGAGAAATTAGGTCACGTGACAATCACTTTTATGTTGCTGTTGGTACTGACAATTTACAGCATCGACAAAGCATGTCCTTTACTGTGCCTGTTTTTCAATTTTGCTAGGTTTCCCGAGGAGCATCCCTAAATGATTTGCAGAAAAAGAAGAGGCGTGCCCCTCTTCCACCAACTGCATCTGCTCCACCCACCCCTGCCATCCCAAATAGGACAGAAGAGAGGGAAGACAAGAGGAAGAGCACAATGGGTGAGAGGTGTTCTTTTCTCCTGTCTCATCCTGTGCATGTGCTTTCAGTGCTTACTGTTAGAAGTTTCCTTAATTCTGTTGTGCTGTGAGTTTAGAAACTTTTGTAACTTGGGGAAAAAAACCCACATTTCTCAGCAGAATGAAAGTCTGGAAATAACTGTGTGTATATTACCTCGTTTTTTAAGGGCACCATTCAGAGTACCATAGTGTATTAAAAGGTAGATAACACTCATCAGATGTTTGGTACAAGCTGGGTATCTAAAAGCACTAGCCCTGGGCCTGTACTCCATCTTTAAGGTCATGATGGTTTTTCTAGTAAATGGAAATACAGAAATAGTAAATGGAAATGCTGGTAAATGGAGATAGGCCAGGCAATGCTGAATGCATCTGAAACCATGGGGTTCTGCTGGAATTGAAGTACAGTCAGTCTGGCTCAGTATCTCCTCACATTCCTAAAGCCTGAAGGCATTTTCTTCTCCTGTATTCCTCCAACAGTTTGACATCAACTGACCATATTCAGTGAAGTGTTGCTTTTGAATTTAGTTCTCTGTTTTATTATACATCAATCTCTGCTGAGTCTTTAATCAGTAGAAGAAAAGAATTGGTGCTCTTGAAGGAGTGCTGTATACATAGCTGGGGATGACAGAAGAAACTGTTGCCTTCAGCTGTGTGTGACACCACGTTTGCTGTCAGATAGGAAGATTGAAGAACATTCTCCCAGATCTCTGTTGTTATCTGACTGCTAGCTTATTCAGGTCGGTGGGAGCATTGCCCAAGCGAGGACCCCAAAATTATGTTTTTAGCAAACAAAGTGATTTTATGATGGGTAAAGATACAAGATGATAACCCCACACATTGGAACTCATTTTTCAGTACATTACGAGAATAATTCTTGAAGTGCTGTAATGCACTGGGTGCACTTCAGTTCCTGCCTTTGACCTCCTGTTTCATAAAGTACCTAAGACACACAGATATGACAATCCTGTCATACATAATTGCTTACATTACAAATGCTTCACAGTTCAGAAAGGAGCCTCTTGGCTTTGTTCCAACATTTATTTTCAGTAAATGCTTCACATTTAATGCCTCAGCATTTACGTAGCAGCAGGAGTCCATTATCTTCTGACACGTATGACTCCACTGACATCTCTTATTTAAACCCTCTAAAGGGAACGTTATCCCTGTGCCATATAACAGGAGAGTTTTCACCAAATTGTTTTACTTCTGACAATTGCAGATGTCACACTCTGTCACTTACCGTGCTTTGCTCTACTGCTGGTCACTTACTGGTGACATTTGGTGCTTTAACTTTCTGTAAGCGTTCATTTTATTTTGTGTCAATGCTCAGAATGTTACAGATGAAATAAAGCAGAGCAGAGCCACTTCCAGTCGCTTCAGTGCTGTCTACGTAAGTGCTAGCTGGCCAGCCTCTGCTCATGTAGGATTTTGTAGTATCGTTTACTTTAATGGAGCCTTATTATTTTACACCGACAAAGAACTTGTCCCACAGTAGCCCTGTCTTCAGAGCTTTTCATCTTCTGCCTCTTTCTTGAATGAAAGTGTTCATTAACAAGAAAAAATGTTACAGCAACGGAAGGTTGGTAAAACAGTCTCTCTTTGGGGCCCTTGCAAGAAAATGATGAGAAAGCACAGATGGCTCTGAAAGCAAGAGAGAAAAGCTGTGAAAAAA
Source organism: Actenoides hombroni (assembly GCA_024336885.1). Classification (NCBI taxonomy): domain Eukaryota; kingdom Metazoa; phylum Chordata; class Aves; order Coraciiformes; family Alcedinidae; genus Actenoides; species Actenoides hombroni. The sequence goes on from WUAM01000089.1 coordinate 5,739,934, forward strand.
GCAAGACTGTAGTGAGGGGGAAAACGTGATGCAAGAAATAGGCAGCCACATGATGGAAAAAGGATTAAAGCTACCTATGTATCTCCCAGATTAGCCACACGAATCAAAGCAAAAGATCCCATCAAAAATATTCTCCAACTGGCAAATTCTCTTCAGTATTCAATACTGAATCACTTATTTTGACCCCAAAATTTTGTGCCCAGTTTTCTCAAAGCAGCGAAAAAGGATCTGCCAGCATTCAATTATGTCTTGAAGCTCTGAAAGCTAGTGACTCCTAAAGAGAAAATCATAATGGTTTAATCTTTTTCCTCCCTCTTGGTGCTGCTTCCCTTCTCAGCAGCACCAGAGCATGAGCTTAAGCATATAGGAATGACCAGAATGGATCAGACCAGAAGTCCATCTCTGCGAGCATCTGTCTGCAGCAGTGACCACAGCAGATGCGTAAGTCTGGGTATGAGAGCAGAACAAGCAGGTAGCCACGGTCCCTTAGTGCACTTTCAGTCTCTAAGGACTTTCCAGATTGCAGTAGCTCTGTGCAGTAGCTCTAGGTTTCTACAGCACAACCTGGTAGCAGCTTTTTTAACGTTGCAAATGGTTTATAGCATATAGTGCAAAGGTGCGTGCATTTATTTAGTTACTGCACATAGTAATTGATATAAGCCCCTAGCCAAACTTATGAGCATTTCCTTTGGTAGCTTAAACCACTGTTTTGCAGAAAAAAACCAACTTAATCATCTGCTTCTCTACAATGTCAAAATAATAGAAAACCTACTCAGAAAAACCTGTCAAGATACCCACTTCAAAACGCTGACCTGAGGCATCCTCCTCTTTCTCTCAAAGGACAATAATCACGTCAAGTATCCTAGAGGTCAGCAAATTCAGGCAGTTTAGCACTTAAGGAATAAAAACAAAACACATATTTCACATAGCTTTTTTCATCTTTTTTTTTAAATTAATTTTTTTTTTTTTCTCCTTCCTTATGTCTGCCAAAAGTGGTGCTTTTAACTGTTAGTTGTGAAGTACCTGTATACGCTGGGCTCAATCCTGGTCCCATTACTGTTGATTTAAGAGATACTTAGCTTTTCCTACTCCCTTAATTATTTGGGGGTAAGTAAGACCAGAATCAGATCCAGAGAGACTTTGGATATGCGTGAGGGCAAGTCAGTGTGTGTTTGAAGAATAACAATAAAAAGACCAGTCATTATCTTGCAATTAACTAGTCAATTGATCCCCCTGTAGGTGATGGACGGCGGGTGCCACAAAAGCCTCCTAGAGGCACCACTCGTGGTCTGCCCCAGTTAGTGATACCCCCACCCCCACCCTACCCTCCTCCTGACAGAGGCATTGTGGATCCAACTGTCTGTTACAGAGAAGCAGATGTTGCAGCACCAACAGAGCTGGTACCTAAACGTATGTTTGAAAAATATATGTATTTACATTTCCAGTCCTTTGATGGTAACTCTCAGGGGTAGCTTTTCCAGACTTTCCTCTCTGCTCTCTAGACATACATGTCTGTTTCCCCCCTTTTTTTTCCAGCCTATTGTCTTTTAAAATGCCCAATGCAGTGTAACTAATTAATACAACGTAAACAAAACACTTATTTGGAGACAGTTTTGTGGATGATACTGAGCCATTGTATGGAAGCACTTAAAAAGAACTGTCAAACCTTGTGAGGTTGTGCAGCTGAAAGCAAAATTCTGTTGTCTTGTATTAATTACTGTTTGTTTGCCAGCACTAACATTTTTCCTGTCTCTCCAGAGATGAGTTCTTTTGAGAGTCAATAGGTCTGTCAGTCTAGGTTGAATACTACAGGGTGTCTCCCTTAGGAAAACTAAACCGTTTACGGGAGCTGGATATTGTTAAAGGCCTTCCTGTCCTAATGGGTACATCTTCCTTGCCATCTCTGGATAGTCCCTTCTGTGCTTTTTTCCCCTTGGGGCATAACAAGTTACCAGACAAAGAAATACAGTATTTTCCACATCCTTGTGTATTTATGAAAAACATGTTTTCATGCTACTTTTTTGTGCTTATCTGTTGACTGTCTGTAAATCTTTGTACACCATCCAAGTCTTTGATCATGTATTATGTTCCCTGTGGGCTTGCCCTGCACACCCCTGTAGATCCTGTAAAGGCAGCAAAGCTCTGCCCATTATGGCATCTCATGAACACACTTCCTTTGAAGGTTAGGAGGGTGTCTCCTAACGATGGGTTAGAGAAACGTCTCCATTAGCTGCTCGTTTGACAAAAAAAAAAATCTTTTTCCAGGACATTTTCTTTACCAAAATGATTCTGCTGGTAGCATTTACTCCAGTACATTAATGTTGGTGTGTTTACTGTTGGATACTAGCTGGATCTAAAGCATTAATTTTAAAATTTGTTCTGAGGAAATACAGATCGATGAGTTTTATCAGGGGGCGGGGAAGAAAATAAAGGAGATCAATACTAACATAAAACCTGAGTCCTGTTGAGGATTAACCCTAATTCATTTTCACCCGCATATGCAGAGAAAATCCTATCATACTTTAAATCTTTAATTTTGCTGGATACCATCAGCTTGCCTACAGTGTTTTCTTTATTAAAAACCTACTGTGGCCTTCTTTGCATTAATACTTCTGCTCCATTTGAGTTGCTACCACTGTTATTTTGCAATGCTTTCCTGATCTACCTTGGTGATCAAATACCCTTTAATCAATGCAGCTCTGATGCTATCAGCTCGATCATTTGCTCTTAAAACAAACACAATATCCCAGCCAAAAGGATTTGATGAAGCTTGTATGTAGAAACATAACATGAGCTTTTATTATCCTCGGTTTCCTGAGAACAAAAGAACAGTGCTTAGTGGGTGCTTACTTTAGACTTAAAGCATCAGTGTTGGAGAGGGGCAAGTTTAGCTTTATAACTCTGCTGTGCTCTACCTAGGTAAAGATACATGTGTAGATTTACACAAGAAAAATGTGTATAGATGTGCCCATGAGAGAAAGCAGCACGTATGACAGATGCTAATGTTCTTGCATAATGCACTTCTGAAAGGTGCTTAGATACTGTAGAGATTGAGCGGTATAAGCCCAGAGTTTTGCAATGGTGTTCTTTATTGCCTGAGAATGCCTTAAGCAGTGCAAATAGGACTTAACAGCAGGTTCAAAGAAGAACAAAGTTTTCAATCTTCCTCACTCTAACCTCGGTAAATGTGTTTTCTCATACAACGACGTGGGAAGGAGGGTAAGATACTGATGCAAGCTATGGAAGAATGGCCTATTTGTTCTGAAATTACTCTCAGAACAACTCTCTCTGATGAGGACTATGGTCTTCCTTTGCTGAGTGAGTGAATGGCGGCATCTGGTTTTCTTTCACAAGATGAAATTCCCATTCAGAAATCAAAATTCTGTGATCGTGTGGAGTTTGAATTATTGTTCCTTATGATCTGCCACCGTCTACGGGCCCTCCTTCCTTCCCAGCAAACACACAACTGGGCCATTGTGCTCTGGGAAACCCGTCTTGAGGAATTTTCATTTTGTAGAGGATGGTGGGAATCGCTTTTCATGGAGTTTTCCAAACTTACATGGAGTGTAAGTCATTAGTGAATAGGGCTTTTAGTAAGATACTTGGGCTTTTCGAACTCTAATGGTAAGAACCTCTGCCACAACAAGAGTACAATTATTCCTCATAGTTTTTGCTCTTTAATCTTTTTATTCTCAATACATGAGCTTCCCTCTAAACTTCTGGTCTTGTAGGCCCTTAGCTGCATGTGTGCATGTCTAAAATGATATGTTTATGGGATTTTTTTCCTCATTCCTTACCTTACTAATCAGATTGTTCATGGCCTGTGATTCTGAGATTGACCGCGCTTTGGGAATGCAGAAGTGGAGATGTCACCTCTGTTGCTTGGTGTTTGGTTCTGTCACATAGCTCGTGAATTTGCTAACAAATGAGTTAAGAGTAAGGTCTTTGCTACTCACCTTCAGGTAAAGAATGCACATGTTGAAAGCTTGGTGCACCTAGACGAGCAACTAAAACATGCTGCCTTGAAATGTTTTCAACTAGCTCGTGAAAATAACTGCAACATTTCTGTGACCCTCCATGATCAGTCCTTTATTTGGTTTCTGATGAACTGTCATTAAGAAATGCAGTAAGAAATTAAATGCTGTTTGAAAAAATATAAAGAATACACCTTCTTGTTGAGTGAGATCCAGAAGTTAAAGTCTTCACTCTGACACCAGACAAAGTACTAGTGAACTCAGGGTTTGCACTAGGTAAGGGCTTGACTTCTTTAAAGAAGTGAAGACACGAATTGAATGTGTCTTTGCTTTTAACTATACATCAAAATAATCAGCCATCACCAATAAACACCTAACCAAAAAGTTTGAAAGGGATGAAGGAGTGGATATAAGAATTTCCCCATTATTTTGTGGGGGTGGCATGTATACTATTAGTTGACAGGTAATACCAGGTTAGTTTTAAGGAACAAGGAGAACAAAAAGGAGCCTTGTCCCCATATCTAATTTTCAATGTTTTTCAATATCTCATTGATATGTTAACAGGTAATACAAGTCACTTGAGAAAATCTAACCATTTCGGAAGGAATTTGATTGTATTTCTTCAGTCACCTTATATATATCTCTAGTCTTTCACAGTCAATAGGGATAGTCTCTAAGGGTTGGACTTTGTTAACTTGACGTAAAAACACGTAGAGAAAATCACAAAGAGGAAACTACCGTTTATTACATGTAGTTCTAGATTAATTGAGATCTGCAGGAATTTCCTACTGCTGAGTAGGGAATTTTGCTGACCTGTCATATATAGTGTAGTGCCTCAGTAGGCATCTGTCAAGTGACTCAGCCTTTTCTTTTTTAGAGATGGTCTTTAAAGCAAGAAAGCTTGCAAATGCTACTTAGGAGGCTTATACTGCCATCACTCCTCTTATTCATCCAGCCTTATCTGAGGCTAAAAAATGAAATTTAATCTCCAACATCATCTGTCTTGTACCTTCTGGAGAACTAAAATTTAGGCCAAGTAAGGAAGAATTCTTAGACATGCTGCATATCAGTAGGTGTTGTGCTGTTGGGATTGAGTTTATATGTGAACCCAGAGGGCTAGTCTCAGAGCATCTGTGGGATTCTGAGTATTAATACATGTGCCCACGCACCTACATCTCCTTTGGGCAGCTGATTCTTTAACATTACTAAGCATGCTAGCCATTCTGCTGTCTGACCTACACAGTATTTATAATTTTATCCTTTTTTCCCCCAACAGTTTACTGTTGTGCATCATTTCCTTCATATACCAAGCGCGTCTGACAGACCTTGCCTCTTCCTATGACCTTCATACCTCTGAACCTCCTGTTGCCTCTGCTACCCTGATTCTTCTGTTGCCTTCCTTCCTCCCCTGCTGGAAAAGAACCCTTTTTTCTGACTGAGATGTTGGCTTCCTTTCTTTTTGAACTTGCACATTCTCTTTTAATTACTATTGATTGTTTTTGGCTGTGGTTCATACTCATTTGTGAGATGTACGCTCCAGAACTGAATGCTGTGTTATATAAATCTATATATCAGCCTCAGAAAGATTATCCATACATTTGTCTGTTCTTTTTCAAAAGATCCTCTTTATTTTGAGCTATGGTTTAATTTAATTTGGTGTTTCAAAGAGCGTGTTTTGGGGACAGGGTGTCTGACTTCAATCCTGTTTAAAGATATAACGAAAACTTCCTAAAAACATGTTTCACTTTTTTCTGTTAGCCTAGGTATAACCTTTTACATTCTCTAATAGATTCTGTTTTTCCTTTGTTGCCTATGTTTTCTTCCGTTGGAACAAAACTAGAATTGGGCATGGCCTAATCAAGTTGAAGTGCAAGATTCTTTCTATATCTTGGCTATCAATCAAGCTGCCCAGAAAAAAAAAAAGAAACAGAAGGATCTGTTGGATCTATAAGGGGCCTAAAAGAAATGCTAAGAACCAGTACCAAATGCACTGCTTCATAGGCTTACTTCGGCTTTCATCCTGCTGCTTAGTATGAGTAATTTTATCTTGATGCTGGAGACATCCTATGGAAGTCAAGGTGTGTGTTCTGTTTCTGTAACAAAAGAAGCAAACACTGTTTGCTCAAGATAAATCTCTTTCCAGAAGTCTCCTTTTTTACAGTTGTAATAAGAATAGTCAGTGAGTCATAATTAAAATATCAGCTATAGGATTGTACTTACCAAAACCTCCTTTGCACCGAAGAAAGCACTTCGTGTGAACGTCCCATAAGACAGGTATTTTTAATCATTCTGAACTATAAACAACGGGGTTATGAGTTGCAGTGCTGCACACACCCAGAACTATTCTGACCTCACATGTACTGTGATTGAAGACGTTTGTGTTATTTAAATGAGTGAGTTGCAATACATAACTCTTAATTTAAATGATGAAAAGTTATTGTTTTACCCTCGAGCAAATAATCACGTTCATCTTGAATCCTTTCCAGGTAGGCAAAGTGGAGAATAAGAAAGCATTCCTACAGACAATGTGAAACATGACTAAAAAGGGTTTTGACAGTTTTTAATACAAATACAACACGTAGTTAATACGTTTTAAGTGATGCTTCCGAAAGTATACTTAATACCCTAAGGTTCTTCTAATAAAAGTGGAGTAGAATTGAACTCTCTGTGCTGCCAGGTACTTTGTAATAGCTTCTTAAGACAAGACAATGGTTTAGTTGTAAATCTTCTCTTAAAAAGAACAGCCTAGTAGGTGTTCACAATGTGAAGATTAAGAACATAATGTGCCCATTCTCATTACTCTATTTACATCCTATTTGTAACTCCACAGAGTAACATGCCTGGTGAAGTTCAGACTAGTACAAATACGGAATAGTGAGGTGGTGAAGCAAAGTTTTTTTTGTATAGAGTATGATGTAGGAGTACAGTGTGTTCTAAAAGCAGTTCTTTGCATTCACACCAGTTTAGCTTATAGAAGACTGGAGTTTTCAACAAAATTACCTTTTCCATTAAAATGTTTCTTTGCTTTGAACTATGACCTCGCTGCAAGCAAATTTGCTGTGTAAAGCTGTCTCTTTTCAGGTGGTCTGCTCAAACTCTTAAAAGCTGTAGGTGAAAATTCAAAAAATTTCATTACTCATCCTTAGCTTGCTTTTATTTTTCTTAAATTACAGTGCGAAATTTGCCTCTGACAACATGTTTGTGGGTATTAACATCTTCTGTGTCAAATAGTTTAATGACCAATTTAAGGTAGCCAACTCTGCCTTTCCAAAGTTTTTTTTAAATTCCTTGCTTATGTTAGCTCATATCCTTTGTTTCTTACAAATTTGTAAGTGCCAGGTGCTAGAATTTTTTTAAAAAGAAGAAAAATTTCTGCATCTTTACAAGAAATCATCTTAATCGTAGGAAATTCCACTTACAGCATAATATTAGCATGTTTAAAACCTCCCGTTTCTATCCACGGTGTGGGAAAGAACTTTCAGTGATGGTCATGAAATGCAAATCTGTTTAGTGGAATTGCCTATATACTCTGTTTCACAACTGCTAATTCATTAATAGTGTGGAAAGGAGTCAAGCAGAGTGTGATTATGGAAAGATGAACTCACTGGAAGTTGTGTTCAGGAGCACCAGCTCACAGCTGGGGAATCCCTAGTTCTTCCAGGCTTCAACCCAGGATTTCTGATGTTGCCTTGATTCTTGCTTCTGGAAGAGGAGGAGAGTTTTTCTGTCATTTTCAATGAGTGGAAGAAATGTCAGTTAGGTCAGGTTGGTGGAGTCTGAGGTTAGCAGTGATACGAAAGGACATTGGCTTGGTTTTGCTCCTTTTATTTTAACCATGGAGACACTGGAAGTGTAATGAGAATGACCTGGGGAAGTCGATAACAAATTGACTACTATACTACAATTTTTCACCAAAATGCTCTTACCAGAGTTAGTAAGAAACACATTGAAAATCGTAAGGATTTATCTGCACTACTAAACAGCATTGCTCAAATCACCTCCTTCGTGTTAAGATATCTGGGGTGGAAAACGAATTTAAAAACCAACCAACCAAGTTGGAAAATGTTACTGAGCCCTTTCAGGAGGACAAATAAATGCGTGGATAGCTTATGAATCAAAACAAATTCCAGTGTTAAAACTCCCAGCATCAGTGCTATTCAGTGCTCTTAGAAAAATAACAACAGATGTATAATTTGTGCTCAAGCTTATTCTGATACCTGGCAAATGAGTTCAACCCCTATGAAATCCAGTGAATTAGAAACAGATTCAGCTTTCTGGTGCACAAGTTTTACTGAATGGCCATGTAAGACTTTCTTTATGTTGCCCAGCAGAGGGAGCCGATGTTGTCACATATCTGCAGTAGGTGGCAAGTAAGAATAATGCTGAAAGAGAATGTTAAGCTAATAGATACCCCACTTATAGAAAGATTTTCAGTTCTTTAAGAATGCCATAAAAAACTTAGTTTCCTGAGTTGTTTTACACAGCAACAAAAAAAAAAAACAAAACAAACCAGAAGTTGTTTGTTTTTTTTCCCCTACTTTTAAATCATCACAAATAGAAAAATGAAAATAAAAGCATATTTGCAGGTGATGCCACTGTGCTGGCATCTTCCAGATGGAAGCTCAAATTTTTACTCTGTGCATTCCTGAAAAGGGGGTTGGCATGTTGGATTGGCTATTATATTGCATAGATACTGCCTGTATAGTTATGGCAGCTGTGTCCAAGGTGTGGAAATGAGTGCACATGGCTGGTGTATGTACTTAAGAGCAAGTGCATAGGTCAGGTTTAGTGCCAACGTAGAAAGATGTGTTCTGCTAGAAAGGTTTATCGGTTTGAGTTTTAGCATTTTAAGAGCATGAGCAGATTACTTTAGTATCCAGCCTCTTTCTCAGATAAATGACTTTGTTACCATCAATTCAGTTGTTTAGAGACTAAAATCTGGGATTGAAGAGATTCTCCAAGTGTCCTTAAATGTCTTTTCTACATGTAATGCTTCTTTTCTTTTTTTTTTCCTTCCCCCCCCCCATTGAAATGAATATTGTCTTTCTCACAGAGCAGCTGGATTTTCTTCTTTTCCAGTGACAGGGCTGTAGAATACTAAACTTTGAACTCATTCCATTTTTATCTTTAGAAAATGTGCTTACTTTCTTCAGAAAATTTTCTTGTTTTCTTAAAAGAAACTTATTCTGGGCAGGTAAAATGTGGAGATAATATTTTAAATAGATTAATAGAAAAAGGAAGTATTTCTGGTTTTGTTCATTTTTAACTATAGCTACTTAAAGCTGACTGGGGCATGTAGAGTGCTCAAATAAGTGCCAAGGGAGAGTGATTGGTAGAGAATTGATTTAGTCCAAATTGTATGATGCATTTATTTATTAAACATACGGCCACGCAGTCGATCGTATGCCCATCATTTGTCCCTGTAGTCTGCATTTGTAAAGTAAACACTGTGGTCATGATTCTCATGCACTCATCATTTATGTTTGCAGCCACTTCAAGCCCTCTTTATTGTTCCATCCCAGTATAAAAGTGCCTCTTTGTGAGAGCTGGGCCGTCTGTGTATATAAGACAGCAGTTATGCCTTCTGAACTTGGCTTCCAGTCACTACCATGACTCTCAATATATATTTAGTACATGCAGTAGGCACCATTTAACTTTCCATACTAAAATACATGTTATTTTAGAAGACAGAACGTAACTTATTCCATCCCTTGAAAATTACAGCCACGTTTAATGTCACTGCAAAACTATGAGCTCCCCCCTCAAGGACAGTGAGACAAACATGCTGTTGCTGTTTACACACTTCTTATTCAGGTATCTCATGTATAGTGTGCCACTAAGCTTCTGTATAGCATGTGTATGGCTAGAGAAGTCCACTTTTCAATTTAATACGAAGCTGACAGAACAAAAAGTGACATAATTAGTTCTTTGTTTGTCCAGAAGAGCTTACACGGAATAAACTCTGCTGATTTTTGCTGAGGTGGACAAGGGGGGACGTGGTCTTGTACGTTTCTGTGCAAGAATCAGCTGCTTTATTCTTTGTTTATTACATACTCTGTGATGCTCTGACTTCAAGTGGTAAATGACTGTTGAAAGGATCAAGCCCAGTAGCAAGAATGAACTACTTTAGAAGTTAGTGACATACTGAATAGGTATAGTGCTTTGTATCCTTTAAATGTTCCTTGAACATTTATTTTTTTCCTGTTCGGTTCTAATGAGAAAAGTAAATTTTGATCACCAGATTCGCTTCATTTTCTCATCCCTTGAGTAAGTTCTGAAGAAGGAGACTGAGCCCTGGGTTAAGGTAATACCAGTTGGGTTATTTTGTGCTCCCTTACATGTTCACTCCCCTGCCTGCCTGTATGGGAAATAATACCTGTGATTTTGCAGACTTTGAGCCAGAAGTCAGTCCTACTGTAATTCCTTTGGATGTAACAAAATATTTCCTGGTTACATTAAGTATGAGGCTGGACTCCAGTGAATCAAATAGCCTTTCTAGCCTCATTTCCTGATATTTAGGTTTTTAACTGGTTATTTACCTATTTCATAGAGTGTGGAATAAACCTTACATTTCCCATCCTGACTAAATGTAAAGACATTTCTCTTCTAATTCCCTTGCAGCCCAGCTCTTCAATCCAAGTGGTCTGCGGATAAACTATGAATGTTTATTCTAAGGGAAACCAAATTCCCTGTTTTCCCCTTCCTTAGTCAAAACAGGAGAAGTTTAACTATGTGAGCTGTGCCTTTAACAACTGAGTGGCGTCTTAAAAATACTCTGTTGTACTTGAATAGTGGAATATCATTAAGTCATCCCAGCCTTACAAATAGAGAGACTTAGGATTTATTAGTAACAAGCCGGACTAAATATCTGCATCCAGCCAAATGCATGCACGTGGGGTGTGCGTGCGTCTGAGAACATTAATCCTGGTAAGAATTTGAAGTTATGCTTGATTTACACATCATGTATGGGCCAAATCAAACTGGAAGGTTGGTATGTGAAATGGCACTGAAATTTGTAGTGCAAGATTCAGATGCAGGCAATGCACGGGGAGCTGCAGGAAGCAAACTGTGACCAATTTTTGTATTCTTCGTTCCAGGTAGGTGATAATATCCGTACTGAAGTGCTTGTCCATCCTTAGGGATGCCCATACTCAGCTGTTCCTATTACCACTTCTAAGTCAGTAAACACTGACTAAAATGCTTGCCTGCTTTCTTCTAAGAAACTGAGAATTCTGGCCATGCACATTCACTTCTGGGTTTTAGGGCCTGAGGGAGCAAAAGGCTGAGAGCAGAGACAGAGTCTCTTTTGTCAGCTCCTTTTGTGGATTCCATAATTGGTACCTGGCATGGATAAAAGAATTACTTTCCAACCTACTGTACCATAAGCAAAGGTGGAGTGTAATGGAGGACAAAGACCTAAAACAAAAGAAGACCACAGAAAGAATGAGAAAAGAGGACTATGACAGACTTTTCTTTTTTTTTCCTTTTAAGACTACTGTGATTAAAACGTGAAAGTAAAGTTGCTGGATATATGGTGATCTCCCACAAACAGTGAAGGACTGCTAGGGAAGTATCTACTTACTCATTCAAGCAAACAAACAAAACAACATATATTTTTGCTGAGATTATCTAATGAAAATTATTATCAATACCTGATTTTCGAACCATGTAGATTAGCATTTTTCTTCTTTTCTCTCCCATGATTGTTTCTTTCCTCAATTTCTTCACTTGACAAGCAGTTAAAAACTAAAGGAGAAAATCTTTTAAGTTTGTAAAAAGATGAAAATTAATGGAGAAATATTTTCTACATTTTTTTCTTAACTGAGGGAAAACAGCAGCTCTGTTTATAAAGTGTATCTCTAGGTGTAACAGTCAAGACTTGAATGTAAGAATTTAAGAATTCAAGAATTTAAGAATTCTTACATTTGTTAACTTGTAAGAATTTATGAAGAACTATGTAAGAATTATAAAGACTATAAGAAAAGTTTATCTACTGGCTTTAAGTTCAAGATAAGAACTTTCTTTACTTGGCTTTTACTTGTAAGAGATGGAGCATTTTGGAAGCTAAACAGACTCTTATACTTGACTTGCTCTGCAGAAAGCCTCACAGGACTGCTAAGGGCTGTAGAAGGGCCAGCTTGTGTTGTTGCCTTCCTGATGTTGCTAGAAGTAGATATTACTTGGGGGACTATTGCACAAATGCATTGGTCTTTTGGTTTTATTCTGAAACTCTTATTAGGTATTACTAGCCTCTCAGACATCTTAAACCAATACTTGGAAGTCTCATGATTCTTTTTTAGCAGGTAGAACTTATCCCACTTTCTCCCCCCAAAAAGAGGGTTTTTTTCAGAAAAAAAAAAAAATCTCATTTCAACTAAACACAAGGTTTATGAACATTTTATTGTTTGTATATAACTTTGAAATGTATTTTTTTACTTTTAAATCCCTCTTCTGCTTGCCTTCAGAAGATGAGAAACAGGATGCTCATTAACTCACCGGCCAGTTAAAGAAACTTAGAGGTTTAAGTGTCCAAGTTTTCCAAATGAAAACATTTGAGGAAAAGGAAACAAAAAAAAAAAAAGGAAAATAAAAAACCCCAACATGCATATACTGTAATTTGCTTGTTTGCTCCACTCCCTTGTGGACATGCCCAGCTTCCTCTGTACCTGGCAGCTTTCCTGTTCTGTGTTCATCAAGCTAATCAATGGGATTCAGATGTTCCTCAAATAAAATGACTTGTCCCCAGTCTGCCTTTGCAAAGGACACAGCTTGTGCTAGAAGGGCTTTTCTTGGCTTTCAGCGTACACTAAATCCAAGCCACCATTCACGACGGCAATGTATCGATTGCATTTTATACCCAGAAGAAGCCCTTGCACGGGGAAACTCCTTGTGGGTTTTCTGCAGAGTTAAATCAGCGCCTGTGAGAAAACGAGCAGAGTGAAAGCAGTGGCAACAGAAGTCTTTAAACTCTCCGTGCTGTCGCGTGAAGCGTTGTCATTACAGCAACTCAACGGCCTGATTCTGTGCTGCGCTGACAGGGCCCGCTCTCAGGCGAGGGGGCAGCTTTATAATCTCATGCTGAAATTATGATCCATCAGAAGAATCAAGGTGGTGTTTGAACGTTGCTGTACGAAGTCAAACAGTTGCCAGGCACACCTGCTAAAAACGTTTTTGAACACGATCCTTGTGTAGAGTTTTTAGGGAGGGAAAAGAAAAAAAAAAAGGTTTCTCTGGAATTTAAATGAGGAGATTATCTTATTTTTTTTTGCATTTTTGTAGTTTGGGATAAGAAGGGAAAAGGAAGAAGGTAAGAAAGGAGTAATAATGGATTAAAAAGGGAAAAAAAGAGATGGAGGAGAAAATCCCAGAAGCTTCAAGGCTGGGTGGGGCTCTGAGCAACCTGCTCTAGTGGGAGGTGTCCCTGCCCATGGCAGGGGGTTGGAACTGGATGAGCTTTAAGGTCCCTTCCAACCCTGACCATTCTATGATTCTATGATTCAACTTTTTGTTTTGCAAAACTGAAATGGATGTTTGGATTTGGGTTTTCTGTTTGTTTTTTCTTTCTTCTTTCTTTTCTTCTCCTCCTCCTCCAGACCCCATCAAGTAGTTTCTTAGGCATTTCTTTTGGACTTCTGCATTAATGATGCAGTTCTCTGGTATCTCAACCCTACCATACTCTGGGTTGAAGCTTTGCTGTTTTTCATAGCATCCTTCCCTCAGGTACCCCTGCTAGATAATGGAGAATAAGCTTTAATGTCATCACATATATGAAGAAAGTCTCCTTGCTCTGTCCTTCTACCTCTTTATGAAACTTTCAGAACTGAACTTTAGACTGTTATCCTTCCTGACTAATTCAGGAGAAATTGGCTGCCAGTTTAAAAGTTACTGGAGGGTTTCATAGACAGACTTACAAACCTGCAACAGCGTGACCTTCTCAGCCTAGTTGCTGTAGGAACTGAGGCTAAAAAGAGAGAAAATCAAAGACATTTTCAAATTTCCCGTAGGAAAAATGACCTTTTATGCTGATCCTAATTAAGCCCACTAACTCAGGTGAAAAATTCCCCAAACTAGCTTGTCTGTTTTGAGGGCATGATCATAGTGAACCTTCAAATTCTAGAAATGGCCCTGCTCCAGCAAAGCACTTAAGCATGCTTAATCAGGTACCCCATTATACAGCATGCACATTATTAGTGAAGGAACTGTGTAAATGAAAGCCTTAAAATGCTTCCCATGAATAAAAATGCAGACAAATTTTCCCTGTGGGGATTCATCCCTTGCAGGAGATATCTGCAGCTCTGCATTTTAATCAGTGAGACCCTAGTGAGATCCTGCTCCCGCTGAAGTCAGTGGCAAAACCCAGCTGCTGAAGTGGAAGCAGGATCTGGTACGAACAGAGCGAAATACGAAAGGGGAAAACTTATTCCAGGTGGGTGTTCAGAAGATGACCCATTTCTTGCATCAGGCTACTGATCACCACAAAACCAGAGATGACACTGCCATTAACATTTCCCTATCCTCAAATCAGTGCAGAGCATAATATCCAGTTCCCACTCTTGCATGCTTGCATTTCCCCCTCCTGGTATTTCAAGTTAATAGGGAAAGATTCCCCAGGGCAAAGCACAATTGATGAGATAATTGACTTCACAAGAGACTATGAAAGAGCCGGCCACATTCAGCTCTGCCTTGAGTATTCCCATCTCTGCTTCTATCTGAAATAATCTGATCTAGTCCATCTGCTGTCAGAGAGGAGTGGTGGCATGACAGCAGAGCTCTCCTGTGAGCACTTTGTTCTCTGCCTGTCCAGTATTGCCCTCCTCACTAGGCTCCCAGGGAGAGCTTCAGTGTGTACCACTGAAAAACAATCTCGCAGCTAGAGCCCGAAGTGGAGTTCATGATACCCTGCCTTTGATTCTTGCCCCACGCAGCAATTTCCTGGCTATGTTTGTGTTGCTGCAAAAGAAGCCTGTCTCTTGCCATCCTTCCATACAAGCAATAGCCCTTCTGGGCTTCTGCAGAGTGGCTGTGGCTCTTTGCTGCTGGCATAGCCCTGCAGTGCCTGGCAGCATTCTAGGTGGTGAGCTTGCTTGGTGTGCACTGTCCTGGCCTTGCTGCCCTTGATTTGCCTTCATCCCAGCAAGGGAGTCTGATCTTCAGAGTGCCTGGGAAACGTCCTTAGAAAATGGTACGATGCCCCTGTGAAGTGTGTAACACAAGATCAAGGAGGTACATAATGTACTCTGGTCCTCAGTTTTGTTCTCTGCAAGAATAATTCTTTCTTCACTGGGCATTTTCAGAAAGCAGAACATCTTGGTGGTGAGAAGTGTTCGGGTACTCCAAGCAATTTCTCTCCAGGTATATACTTTTATTTACATCACTGGACATCTTACAGCTATGAGAAATGTGATAGCAGAGTAATCGAGTGTGAATGTGCAGTAAAATGTATTATCACTAAGCTCCATAAAGAAGTATGTTCTTCTAGGTAAAAGTATATATTACATTATATTATATTATATTCAAAATAATATAATATAATAGGCAAAGTAAACCAGCAGCCAAAGCATATTGAAAAGCCTGTTGTTATTTGAACTTTGGAGAGGGAAGCAGGTATTCCACTGATCAGGAGGTCCAAGAGGAGTCAGTTAACATACATCAAAAGAGGTCAGAGTAGAGCTTTGTGTCTCTGTAGCACAGAGGTGTATGAATGTTTTCATATCTAAATTTGGAGTTAGCTGTTGAGAATCTTCTCTGAAGGTATTTACGTTATTGGTGGTTTGGCTGAAGCATGTTTCGGCCGATTAAATGGAGTTATTTTGTGCCATCCTAATTGTAAGTTAGACAGGTGGTTTGTGCCTGAAACATTTCATTTTCTCCAGCTCTGTCTGACTTCAGATGATAGTATAGATACTGGCCTATGCAAAGATAGAAAGTGATGTAAGGGAAAATGATGGATGAACTGATGGGGGAACTGAAGGGCCACATCAGAGATCTGAATGGACTGAGGTGCTGTGAGGATGGATAAGAGAAAAATGAGCAAGAGTGCTGAAATCCCATTTTGTTAGCCACCATTCCAGCCTGGAGTTCACTCTTAGCTTTTGGTATTTACCAAACCCAGTATTTTTTGCCATTACTGCCTAATAAGTCGGCATTGTCAGGAAGGTACTAAAAGTATTTCTTCTCAGTTGTGTAGCGGTTCTCAATAGAAGTTCTTATATGCCCAAGGCATTTGTGCCCCTAAATAGAAAGCATCTCTTCACATTTTTTTTCTTTTTATATGAGTAATGCCTAATGGTTTCAGTAATGGATAACTTATTACAGATTGGCCTGATTCTCTAGCACACTTCCTAACTTGTAGATCACTTTTAATGAGAAATAAGTACATGATTGTGAGTGGAATGGTGTCACTGTAGTACAGAAAGAGCTCTTAAATCCCACAAGGGTGGGTGTGTGTGTTTGGTTTAGTGTTGGGGTTTTTTGTCTCTTTGCTGAGTTTGCTGGCAGCCAGTCTCTGGAGAAGGAAGGTATAATTACAATGTAAAAGCATTTTCTGTTTTTCACCTCTGGATTATGCTAGAAATATGAAGCTGTAAGGGAGATTTTATGGAATTTTTAACAGACAAGCTAAGGAAGAGAATGAGTTGATAGAATAGAGCACACAGAGGAAGAAGATGGTGTCTTTTAAAAAGAAAGGTTGAGCAAATTGCCTTTTTTTCTGGTCTTGAAAATCACCTGATAAGACATTGTTTTATTGCATAGGTGCACTTATTTCTGGTTTTAATTGTTACACCACTTACGCCTCTCAGGCAATTTTATAGAGCGTATTCTCTGAGTTGGCTCCTGAAAATCACCTTCACAGTCAATTTGTTTAGATTCTGCAGTGTGCTTGAATGGAAGCCGACCACCTCTGTAAAGGATGCATATTGCCCAAATCTATCACTTAGCCTGGCAAAATGTGGAGAGTGGTTTATTTCTTTGCCAGGCTCATTATACTGGGCAGCTTCTGGGTTTAGATCTAGATTTTTCTTTCCCACAAAGACCTCCAGAGAGCCCGATTATTGATCACGGCATGTTACCAGTGTCACACATGATGATTTATGAAGTGCAAGACTGAAGCTGTCCATTATATGATCTTAAATGTATTTGCATGTTATCCTGTTCCTCTAACATACGTTATCTGCTTGTTCATAGTACTTTTGAACTGCAGAAATGAGGCACCCTGCCCTTCTCCTCACACCCAAGTCAAGGAGCAACTAGAGCCAGGAAAGCACCTTGTGAGTTGTTCTAGCTTGCTGTTAACCTGAGAGAGTGAACACCAGGAGCTGTTGTGAAAGTCTCACCATCATACTTCAATTGTATATAAGAGGAAATTAACAACTCATACTGCTGCCTCATGTTTTATAATCTATCCTTCTCTAAGCCAAGTGGCAACGTTCTCCAGTTAATCAAGGAAAGATCTACTTCAACACATGATGCTTTTCCTGCCAAAGAGCATTTTGCTCTTCGTGTTGCTTTTGCGACGTCTGAGGCCTTTGAGTAAAGAAGGCTGATTCCTGGCTATGGTGGAGAGTTGTCAGAGCATCCAAACGAGGCTTTTATAAAAGCAAGGCACTAGTAGGTTCGAGAGAGTGCCAAAAAGGAGAGGGTGAAAAGCAATTTAGCAATAGCAGCAGCATTCTAGGTCAGATGGGCTTTGCAGATGTCAGAGAGGCTTTTTCAGTCACTGAGGAAAGAATTGTGGGAAAGAAATGGGTTTAATAAAGTCCAATATGTTCATTTTCCCCTATCTGAAAATCTGTTGCATTACTTTCAGAAATCTTTCTTTGCTTGTTTGGCAGGTGGTAAAAATAAAGGTCTGAAGTGGGAGAGGGTAGCAGACATTTACCTGAAGTGGTAGTTTCCTCTGAGCCTTTGAAGAGCCAGCAGACAGTCTTACCTAGTGTGGTTTTGAGACAAAGACTTCAGAGTCATTTTCAGCATCGGCTTGAAAGTGAAGCCAAACACCAGTGCACGGGCCTTCGCACTCGCTTGCACGTGGAAAAAAAGGATGGAGGGACTGGAATGCTCTTCAGTTCCTGCTCCCTGGCATGATCCTATCTTCTATTGCCTTTGGTATAGGAGACACTGTTGCCAAAAAAGCTTTTATAAAAGTTACAGTACTTTCATGTTGTGATATCAACTAACAGCAAACAGGTTTAACCTCGAGGGAAACGCTTAACTACCTCAGACGTGTCAGGCAGCTTAACTGAGTGCACATTGCATTTATTTTTCAGCTGTAGCAGAATAGATCTAGGTAGCTGAGTTAACTGTGGTTAGCTTGGGATCAGCTGTGGAAATGCTGAAGATTCACAGGGTGTATCTAATAATACTCCATGTGTACCTTTCTGATGATATGTCTGGTCAGACACGTCCCTTGTAAATCTTCTCATTCTTGTAATTGGCTAACGTGTAAAGGAGTGGATTTACTTCTGTTTGCAGGTTTGGTGCAGTAAGGATGGCTGCAATTAAAGAACCTGTTGGAAAACATGAGTGTGGGGCATTAAGACTAGGAAGGAGACTGAAAATAGCTCATAATGTGAGAACTGGGAGGCACATGCAGGACTCCACGAGTCGGCAACGTGCCCTTACAGTGATGAAGCACTAACCACAGGCTGGGTTACACTAGCAAGAGCATAGCCAGCAGATCAAAGGAAATGATCTCCCTTTACTTGTCTCCCCTTTACTCATCTGCCATGAAACCCCATCTATGTCCATATTCCAAAAATTGGTTCAGTTTTGAGTTATGTGGAACAAGATACTGATGAACCAGAACAGAGGCAGCAGAATCTGGCAGAAGGCATCAAAGATGTACATGAAGATGCTGAGGCAACAGGGCTTGTTGAGCCTGCAGAAGCCAAGGGTAAGGAGAATTTGAATGCTGTCTTGCATCTGAAGAAAAAGGAAGAGTGAAGCAGACTCTTCTCTGAGGTCCACTGCAACAGTGACAAGTTGCAGCCATTAAAAATGTTCTTTATGGGGAGAAGCATTAAACATTGCCCAGGGAGTGATTTCCCATAGAGGCTGTGGAGTTTTCATGCTTGGAGATTTTCAAGACTCGTCTGCTCCAGGGTCCTAAGCAATGTCATCTAAGGTGGAAGTTAGCCTTGCTTTGAGGAAGACATTGAAGCAGGTGACCTCTAGAGGTTCTTTCCAAATTAATGAGACAGCATTAAGCTGCTCTACATCCTCATTTTGGAGGAGGGTTGTAGCTGCAGAGCATGGTTCCTCACCTCAGCATTTCACCTTCAGGTTCTGCAAGGCAGCTATAGGAACTGGGAGAGAAGGTTTGCCCTGGGGCTTGATCCACTCCCCCACTGCCCCCCATGCTATTTTAACGTATAACAGTGGTCATTTACTTGCTCTTTGTTTCCTTTAATTAAAAAAAACCTAAGAAAGTATGCATGTAGGCTCAAGTGTTCTAAGCAGCATATTGGATTAAAAGTCTTAATTGCTATAAACAGAGAAGTCCACCCATTCTGTCCTGTGCTTTAACTGCTCCCTGAATGTCAATTTGTACCACCTATCTCTACATAAAAACATTCAGATTGCTGAGCAAAATAAGTGAAATGTAACCAGAATACATCGTACGTGTGTGAAAACTCTAATCCTGTGTTAACAGACATTTTCATGATGTCTGTTCCTCATTGCCATACTAAATCTTTTCCCATTTCTTACACCAGCCTTCTCCAAAGTGTGTGAAAAAACGTACACTTTTTTTATACTGGTCTTTCGTGGTGGTCTAACTTTTTTTACTGCTGATACAAATAATTAGAGCAGTGCTCCTTTCTCCTCCTAGAAGTTTTAAGTACTGTCAGTGAAGCAATTATGTTGTAATTTGGGGAATCATTATAAGAATTAATATTCTTTAACATCGTGAAGTTTGTAATGTTTTTTATAACTTCATTGTAATAGACCATTTGAACGGCAGCAAAGCAATTTTAGTCCATGAGAAGAAAGTTTTTCTGGCAGTGGAACAAGTGATGAAAGCAATTGGAAAATAATTGCCAGCCTCTTAGCAAGAATTTACAGGAATTGGAGGAACTCTGCACCTCTGAAACTATTACAAAGTTCAGATTATTCAGCACGTAGAGGTGAAATCAACTGTTACCTCTTCAAAAATGCTTTTGGATATACTGTTTCTGTCATTATTCAATGTAAACCACCAGCAGTGCTGTAAAACCAGGAGGTCACAGCACTTAGTAAACAGTTATAGTCTGACAAGACTTATCTTCTGTGCCCACGGGACTCCGAGGGAGTGACAGCTTGGGTTTTGGTGATTGATTTTGTACATCTGGGTAGGAAGTGAGTCTTTTGAAGACTCAGGTCTGATTCTGGTCTCATTCAAAGTCGCTAGTGGTTATTTCCATAGTAGCAGTCAAAGTGAGGATTTTACCCATGATAGTCTGCAGCTCTTGAAGTAAATCTTCATTTCCAAAAGTGCTGGTTAGCATTTAAAGCAGGTGAGGCTTATCTGCCTCCCCATCCCTGGCATTCGGTGTGAGGAATGTGTAGGTATATGTGATATCAAACTGCAGATATGACTCCTCTAAACTTGGGAGTGCAGTGTTTTCCTAATTACTTACAGCCTATTGAGATTAAAGCGACAAGTTCTCTTTTGTGTTAAACAAGCAGCTCACATTCTTTACTGATGAGCTACTCTCCTTTTTCCCTCTTGATGATCATGGGCAACATTCTTGCAAACAGACGTCCCAGTCTCCTCTGCCCTGTCCCGGTCCCCATCCCATCCGTCTGTCCATCCCCCCTGCCGCAAGAAAGCCTTTGTAACTTGTGGTTGACCTAATTGTGCAGCGACAGTGCTGCTTGCTGCTAAGCAGGGATGATCCCTGCTATGGCACTGTGCAGCCTGGAGCAGGATGTAGGTAAGTGGCAGTGCAGGGCATTGAGGGACACTCCGGTTTCACTTGGGAGCGAGATCTCCCACTGAGATTTCAGTGTGACTTGGAGACTGCAGACCAAGTTCTGCACCCCTTTCAATACCACACCCCACCTGAAGCCAGTAAGCAGGGTTACATGGTACAGTAAAAAAGGTCTTGGCGTTGTTGTCTGTTGGGAAATGCAGACAGTATGCTGCGGTACAGCAGTGCTTCAGGAATGTGGCAGCGATCTGTGGCAATTGCTGTTTGTGTGTCCAGTCCTGAAGTACTTGCTGAATAATCTGTCTTAACCTGGATGTGTCCACACGAGGTCTTGAAGATCAGGGACTATATTGAAATCTTCTTACTGTCATAACAGGGAGAAACAAATGTTGAGATTTTTTTCTTTCTTCGGCCAATAAATAACCTTGGTAGCTGTGCTTGGTGTGTGGTGCTTTTCTGGATGTGCACTACTTTTGGGAAAAACATGCAGAAATCACAAGGCAGAATCCCATGTGCTACTGTGCCTTAACCAGTTCTCTGTATAGAATTAGGAAGTTTCAAAAGGTATTTTCTGACTCCTGGAGTCAAGACCACTCAGTAAAGTTGAGGTAGGCTTTTTTCATGTCATATATCGTTACCCAGTAATGTCCATCCGTCTTCAGTTTGCACCAGTGGAGACTTAATCAAGCATGTACAAGGAAGAATAGATGCTTGCTTAATCCACCCAAGGATGGCTCAACTTTAAAACAGGGGTGTTTTAGCACTGCTCTTAGCTGAGACAAGGTTGTTAACATGATACGGAACCGTAGCAGTCGTGTTTTGTGTGTGTGCTTTCACGTTCAGACGAACAGAAGTGGCAGTCAAAACGGTTTACCTCCTCTAGCAGCTCTGTTCAGCACCGTGTGTTAACAGTGTTAAAAATTAATGGACCTTCTCAGTGAAGATAAAAGATTAAGGAAGCACTTTGTCAAACTGATAGACTTGAAGAAAGGGAGACGTTTTGATTTCGCTTCAACACGGGGAATTTAATTGTTGAATAGAAAGATGTCTTTCTGTAGTTCCATGCTTCAAGATCAAACTGCCGTTGAATGAGGAGGTTCTTACGCTGGACTGGATGATTTGGCTGCCAAGATCCAGACGTAACAGATAGGGATTGATTCACACATGGACCCTGATAATAAGAGAATTGTTTTTCATTTTGTTCGTCAATATGTGGGAAGAATGTGCTGGGGGATGGAGATCCTGACATAGAGTAGCTTGCTGAATCACATCAGGGAGAGACTTGAGTGTTGTTACTACAGTGGGCAAGTAGGACCGTGTGACCAAAAGGATCTAAATCCTGAAGCAGAAAGATGCAGAAGATAGTTGCAGGCAGGCAAGAAGAGGATGAGGAAATGAGAGAGACAGCCAGAGAGGAAAAGCCTGCCCATCCTCATGTCAGGATCTGGAAGTGGGTATTTTGTTATAAATTGCTGTGCCAGATGTAGGGTGGAGGTCATTTTTGGTATCCTAGTGACAACAGATGTGGCCTGTGTTCTACAGAGGTCTCTTTCCATCGAGGTATACTGCATTGTGCATTTCTTCAAAATCTTTCTGGGTGCTCCCACTCTTCAGCTTCCACTCTTTAAACTGATTTCTTTGCTATCCTACTTCATTCTGGTTTTAACATATTGTAGCTTTTACTAATGCTTTGCTGGTGGGTTGTTACTAGGGTTTTTTTGTTTGTTGAAAACCAAGCAGGCCATATACTCTTACCTGTTTGTTTACTGTCTATTTTTGTAGGGTTTTATTATTTGGTGCTTAACGTCAAATTATTCATATTTCTCCTTAATGTTGGTATTTTCCTAACTGGAGTTCTGTCATGAGCACACTCCAATCCGTCCAGTGACACATATTTTGTTCCTGTAATTGCCATTTTTTGATGGAATGATCTCAGGTTAAATCTGGAACCTAGAGTTAATGTTATAGAAAATAAGGTCAAAGAAATCAAGTAATATTACTTCCAAAGGTGCAATAGAGTCTTTGAATCCTCTTCCATCATTAATATCGATGCTTAACAGCACTTACAGCTTTAATCATGATTGGTTACCCTCTGAATTTTACTGCTTCTGCTGTCAGAAATCAATTTCAGAACTTAATGGCATCTTGTAACCTCCATCAAGGAGAATGTTGGTTTGATTTTTATTTTAGTTTTGCTCACAGCTTCACTGCTAAGCTACACCCTTACAAAATTACTTCTATGACATTTTTTGACAAAGTTGTTTTCAGTTCTATGACTTAAAGAAAGTACTTTTGTGTACACAACATAATACAGAAGTATTGATCTTTTTTATTGAGTTGTAGCTTCCTGTATGCTTCAAAAAGTTGTAGGTTCTGACCCTAAAAAAGAGTCAAGTGTATGTTTAATCTTAGTCATGCTTGTAGGCCTGGGACTTCACGTATAATTAACATCCACCACAAGTTTCTGCAGGATCAGACCATAAACTATTAATCCTTCTTTTGCTTATTGAGGTTGGAGAATAGAATGCAGCACACTTATAATTCGAAATTAAACATTTAGATTAGTCTTTATTGATTCCTTTTGATCAAAAGACATGTGTGTTGGACTTTAGTCATTCAATAATTTCAGTCACTGAAATTACTGACCTTGTTGGGAGTTCCCCTGTAATGGCATAATTGCAGGATGGAGTCTGGAGTTGTACCTTTCTTAAGGGAAATAACAAAATTGTCCCAGGTAGCTCATAGGAACCAAACTAAACCAGAGCATTAAAAATTGTGCTGTGTCTAATCTTCTCTCAAAATTTGCAAGCTCTACTAGATGCAAAGGGCATATCCTTTGATCTCCTTCGTATACAACTAAACATTGGGAAGAGGTTCTTCTTTAAGCATGGTGTTGTCTGCTTTTCTGGACACTAGTAGATTTTGTGTGCTCTGAATACGAGACGATTGTCACTCTCTCAACGCACAGCAAACTGAAGGGTGGTGGTAAACTGAAGTGACAACCAGTGGGCCAGCAGTAAATCTGGTTTCCCAGTTCAGTGTCCTGGCTGGGAAACACTGCCCATTTTCACTTGCGTATAGACTTCTTATTGGAAATGTCATGGTCTATGAATAATGTGATTGTGTTGTCCAGAGCAATAACAGGAGTGATTTCTTGCACCACATCATTTAAATTTTGATCATATTCCTCACAAAACTATCCCTAGGAAGTTTTTTCTTCATAGAAGTAAGGAAACCGATTTGCTATGAAAGTTAAAAAACCTAAACTTCACAGGAGAGCTGTGTAGCAAACCACCTTTCTAAACAAAGAGGGACAAAATTTTTGCACCAGATCATCTTTCTCCTATATACAAATATTGAGCTCCGTTCTACTGTATCTCATGTATTTCATGTGGTTTTTTTCCGTTACAAAGGAATACCTCTCTGTGTTTGATTTATGTGCTGATGACTTTGAGCTAACTTTCCTTGCTATATTTCCTTTAGAGAGCCTGCTGCCTGCATGTGATAATGTTTCTGTAGCGGATGACACAGTTCTGGAGCTATCAGAGGTGGAGGAAACAGAATCGGAAAGCAGCTGTTTTGCATCTGAGGACACCACAGAAGACTCGGGTGTTGTGAGCTCCCCATCTGACATTGTGTCTTTGGATTCCCAAAATGACAGTATGAAGCTGAGAGACATCAAGCTGGTCAATGGCTACGTGGACTCAGCAGAGGTGGATGTGCTGTACGGCACAGAGACGTGCTGCGTAAAGAACGCCTGCTGTGACAGCGTGGAATCTGACGGTGCTCCACAGAGGTAAAAATGCGTTTGCAGCCAGCTCTTGGAAAATATCTTGCATGTCCTCCTTGTAGGGAATCGCGTAAGAAAACCAGCTTCAACTTACTTCTGCTCTTTCAGAAAGCAGTACCAATGCCAAGTGACTCCTCCCAGGGAAAAGCTCACTGCCAAATCCCCTCCAGTGACATACTGGTAGCAACAGGCAAAGGTCACTTTTCTGTTTGAACTTGTAGTTACGTTTCTTGCAGAAGGCCGCTGCCCTGCAGAGTTGGCTTCTCCAAGGAGTCTGAAATAATTTTGTTAACAGTTTGGTTTATTTTCTAGTTCTGATAACATATGAAGTGCTTAAAATGTTACTGTTATTATCTAGAAAAATTACGTGCAGATCACAGAATGGAAAATTCATAAACTGGAACAACTCAAGCCAGGGAAAGCCAGGTGGAAAAGGATTGTAACCGGCGATCTTTGGAGATTGATTTGTGGGTGTGTGCATGCATATATATATGTTCACCTAATGCTAACCTCCACTGGCGTTATACCCTGGGGTTTCTTTTCCAGCGTATTTCCTTTCTTTTTTTTCTTCTTTTTTTGCATAAACAAACATTTTCCTGCAGTTTTTGCAAGAAAATATGAGAACGTGGAATTTAACTAGAAACTGCCTTCGAGCACAAGTGACTCTGACACTGTTTGTTTGCCAAAACTCACATAGTTGGTGGCAGGGCTGCAAAGGGAACCTAAAATTTATAGGACTTTGCAAATACAAACTGGCCAAATAGGAAGCTGTGCCTCCAGCAAGGAGGGTGGCCTGGTAATACTGACAGGGATCCGCTCTGTGTGATGCTGCAGAGTCATGGGACAGGCGCCAAAAATTCCTCTGAATTCTCAGTTGACACAAAGTCTGTGCTTTCTGGTCTCTCTCCATTCAGCTGCTAATCTGTAGCCCCTTCATAAGAGCGTGTATCATGACCTAGTTATTTGCTTCCACATATTTCTGAGGGAGAACTTCATCTTGGATCATGCAGCGGGTGATAAATTAGGAATACATGAGGCCCAAGTCAGTATTTAACCTATTGGAATAACCTCAGGGCTTTTCTTTATCCATCAATATCAATGGGGAAAAGGTCAAGCCCACTTAGATACTTGCTCAACAATACATTTTTCTTGTGAGCTGTCCTTTTTCAGTTTCTTGGATGCTGATGCAGTCTCTATTTGAGGATTAGATAGGCTAGTATAGTAACTGTAATTAGCATTCCAGACCTGATCCAAAAAAGCAACCCATTAATTTCAGTAGACTTAGACTGGGCCTTGTAAGATAACTGAGCAATCCCAACTTTCCTCAAAATGCAGGTTCTAAACTGGTTAGGAAAACGCGCATTCCTATTGATGGGGAGCTGAGGGGGGTGGGTGGAGAAGTTACCTTAATGTTGAGTAAAGACATCAAAGCAAAGCCCTGTAAGAACAATACAAATTAGCAAAAAATATTTTGGCCTTTTTCTGGTTTTTCAGTCAAGTAGAAGACTGACCACAGTTCATGAAGTGACACACTTCCTCTTGGAAGTCAGTATTCTCTCCGTTCCTCACTTTGCCAAAGATACAGACCACGCTTTTGCCAGGGAAGATGGGACCAGATGATCCCTGAGGCCCCTTCCAACCTGGTATTCAATGATTCTATGACGTAGGTTCTGTACACAGTATTGAGATTTACCTTTGCCACACAAACGCACAGAAATGTTAATAGTTGGAAAGAGCACATACAGACTCTTCTGTATGTGGGACATTTCATCAGCTGCTCATCAGGACTGCTGCTCAGGGGTCTTGCTGGGCCAAGAGAATGGAAGCTGGAAGGACCCATGGCAAGCAGGGGGGTGATTACTCTTCCCCGCTCAGCTGATGAGGCCAGCACTGTGTTACTGTGTCCAGTCTTGGGCCCTCAGTTCAAGAGAGAGATGGGCAAACTGGAGAGGGTCCAGAGGAGAGCTGCTGAGAGGGTGGGGACACTGGAACACAGGAAAAATGAGGGGAAGAGGAGGCAACGGGATTGCTCACCTTGCAAGAGCAATGTGGGTAAGGAGGACCCTGATTGCGATCTTTCCCTAAACAAAAGGGAGGTGTGTGAGTCTTCTTGGGGCTAGACAGTGAAAGGACAAGAGGCAACCATCACCAACTGCTGTAAAGCAAATAAGAACTGAATATAAGGAGGAAATTCCTCAAAATGGGAATGGTATATCAGTGGAAGAGATTGCCCAGAGAGTTTGAGGAATCTCCATGCCTGGAGGTTCTCGGAAATCAGCCAGGTAAAGCTTTAGGCAGCCTCGTCTGGCTTTGAAATTAGCCCTGCTTGGAGCAGGAGGTTAGGCTAGGCTTCCAGCTTAATCTTTTTCTGTGATTTTTATCATGCTAAATATTCTGTATTTATCCAATACATCCGTAATTTATAGAAGAGTGAGTTTGGACTGGAAAAGGTGACAATTACTGTTGTTTAAGGAGAGCAGTTATTTTGCATAAATTCTATTTGCATAACAGGCTCTGGGACAGCAAAATTGTTTCAGGGCAACTTTAGGGTATAGCAGAAACTTCACATTTGTGATTTATTTTAATCTTACGTCAGCAACCGCTTAGATTGCCGCAATAGCAGTGCTGATAGTAATATCTGCAGAACTTGTCTGCTCTGAATGTGTCACTAATATTTGAAGGTAAATCCAATTCCACTCCTAACCTACGTTTGTAAACAAACCAGCTTTGAAAATTGTGCTCTCCTAAATCCTTCTGAGGTCAACTTGCAAAGTTTTCAAAAGCCACTTCCTACGTGTAGAGGGAAGGAGAAAAATAAGGAGGCTTTCTAAACCTCTTTGTACGAAATTCTTGTTTTAGTGGGATGTAAATCAATCCCGAGTACAAATTTTGAGTACAGCCAAATTTGAAGAATGTCATTTTCAGCTTCCACTATCGGAACAGCTGCCACCCCAGTAACAAAAATCTGTTGGGAGCTCTGAGATTGTGTATAGTTCTTGTGATGAACGGGCTGCTCTCAGGACCAAACCAGCCTCCTAAATCCTCAGACAAGTCCAAGTGCAGTTCATGTGGATAATTGATACCAAGCTGTACTAAGTTTTAAATATTTTTCAGAAGCCACAAAAAACTTACAGGAAAATTTTACGTAGAATTTCTTCATTCCTTTCTATCTTCTTTGGGTCCCTCTGCAAATATCTAACCCAATTCTGAAAGGAAGAAGAACAAAAAGTTTGGGAGAACTTGTCAGTACTGTGAAGAAGCAGTGGTTAGCAGCAGTGGCTCGGAGTCCTCCTTGAGCCTGTGCTCCACTGAAGCCAGAAATTTTATTTAGTGACTAATTTGGCTGAGACTTGAGGAAAAAACACTTAATAAGAATAATGGAAATATTTAGCTTGTCATTTTAAATGGTAAAGCTGACTAAAACTTGGGCTTTTCACCCGGTGAACTAATTCCTAAGAATTTATGAAGCTGTATATTGCTATCATTTTGTATTCTGTGGGCTGTGAAAACTACCCTTAAAATGAAAACAAATTATATCTGGACTTTGAAAAGCTATAAAGGAAGTCCTGGTGGTATTTTGCACATGCACTGTGAAGAACTGCAATGAAGAGCAGAATCAAGTCTTACCTAGGTTTGGTCCAGAGGCTTAACCTCTGCTCCAAGAGGTCAGTGGTATTTTGCCATGATGCTTACTTTGCTTAATTGCATGTTTCGCTTTAAATTCATCTTACGTAGAGTTTCTGGAATTGTTTACTGGGTGGCCTGGTCTCTGTGTAGCTGCAATGCCTGATAGCATTAGAGGATCACAGCAGGGTTGGCACCTCGTTTGCTGCTGAAGTCAAGGGAAGTTGTGAGCGCTTAAGGGTACAGCCTTCAGCATGCAGTGGGTTTGCCCGCACGTAGCGGCAAAACGGTACAGCCAGCTCAGAAGTGGAACGTGCTGGGGGCTTTGCACACACAGAAGTGACAACCACAGCAGAGCTCAAATCTCATTTGGTTCCCAGAGCACAAAACCAGACGTTTCTGTCTCCAGATCCCAGGGTTTCCAATCTGGAGTCTTTCCTCCATGGTTTTTGTTTTCCATTACATGGGAGGAACTTGCAAGTGCATTCTGGTTTATTTTCGTTTGAGATTCTTGTTCAAGTGATCTTAATACAAATGCACATTAATTAGCATGTCGAATGTCAAATCAAATGCCAAAACACTCTGGTTCTACCCTTGGCTCTGCCTATAACCTGTTAAACCATCTTTGTGTCTCCGCCTTCGACATCCCCTTCAGCCACTGGCTTTTTTTTACAGTAAAAACCATACCACAGCTATCATATCTCACGATATGTTTGTACTGTGCCTGGTGGAGCAGAATCCAGACCTCTGGTGGAGGTGCCAAGAGCTAACCCTACATAAATAATTGACTACATGCAGCGTTTGGCTGTGAATGTTTTAATATTAAATGCTGACTCCGAACACTGTACTACACGGTTCTCTTTCTTCATATCCTTCCTTATGGTTGATTTCATTGTGTTATGTATCTGTTCACCAAATTTTAATATATAGTGTTAAATGAGTAACAAGAAAACCACAGAGAAGCTGAAATGTTGCTTATGTAGCAGTAAGCACATCTCATGATCTCACAGTGTTGCAACTCTGTCCTCCCATACCCCCTCCTTTCCCATCCCTTGTGTGGTGTCATCACGCAAGCTCCTAGGGGCAGGGATCAGACAATTTTATGTGCCTATAAAGCATCATGCACACCTACTGTCTGGAGCTTTATAAATAATTACGCATTAAAAATTATGTTAAAAAATATTATTAGGGATGCTAGGTCACATGCTGGAAGTTAGGTAACGTTAATATTAAGGTTGTCTTTGCAACCTTAGATTCCCCCCCTTAACCTTAATTGTCCCTCTTGTGCAATATGATAAAGTCTCTAGTTAAAGTGTTCATCCTCAATTTTGGTTTATTTTCTAAGTTTCAGAGCTCAGTTACTAAAGCAAGTATACCACCCTTCACCCTCATTTCCCATTCTCTTCTGTAGACAAGACTATTTAATTTCCTTTTTCACCTTTTATCTTACTCATCATGCTGGTATCCATGTGCCAGGCAGACTTCAATTCATTTTTCTGCACAGTACTCACGTGAGATGAAAAGGTGGCATTATTATACATTAGAGAAGGAGAGCTGATGCAATAGTGACCAGTGAGGCCACACAGGACACTCTTGGGTTTCTTCAGACGGCTGAGCATTAAATAGCATCTCGTGTCTCAGAATGCAGCTCTTCTTTTCCTCCCAGCTCTGTTCTTGGAAGACGTTTAACCATTTTGGATGACATAAAATAATAGAATAATCATGGGTAATGATGTAAATTGTTGCATTTGGACTGCCACCTAGCAAAGATGTACAGTTTCTCAAAGTTCTGAGCAATTGAAGTCAGGGTTTTAAAAGGAGTCTTAAGAGCGAGTCGTTCCACCAGCCTCTTTCAGAGCAGGAAAAACATTTTAAAATACAAACCTTTTTTTTTTTTTTTCATTTTGAAAAGGTATTAAATGTATTAAAATATTTTTAAAATAGGCGTATTTTAATATATAAAGGGAACTTGGCAGTTATAAAGCTAAATAAAGACAGGCTTGTTTGTGACAAAAAGATAAAACACCTTCCAAAGGTCTGAAAGGGATTTTCCCCTCCCTTGAGTTTCTGTTTCAGTAGCCACGAGAGAGAAATATTTTTCCACATACAGCTAGTGGAGGGCATAGGGTGGGGGTGGGGGAACCCTCTTGAGACTGGTTCATGCTCTGGGTCTGGACAGGGATAATCCCATTTCCTCCCTTTCTCTTGGAAGAATTTCTTACCTTTGGCTCTGGTTGGGGCAGTCGAAGCTACTGGGAGGAGAAGAGTCCTCTTTGTTACCAACCTGAGAAATGCTCACTGTTTGCCACAAAACTCTGTTAGGGTTTTGATGAGTTAGTTTAAAACAAAAGCTTGAAAGGATAGGGGTGGGTGAACTTGTTCTGCTTAATTTTCATCCCATTCAAATTCAAATGTTACAAGGTTTTGTATTCTGCTTGGGAAGGACAGGAGGGTTAGAGAAGTCGGTAGCTGAAGAAAATTCAGTAATGAAGCTGATCGGAGGAAGAAAAAATACAATAGTGAGTGGCAGAAGGGGCAGGCAGAAAGTTTTTCTCTCTCCTATCATGAGATATAGCAGTGTATGTATGTATTACATATACTTCTTTGTGCACTGGTGTGTTCTATATAACTACATGTCACTTGTCACTCTGAGAAACATGGGGAAAAATCTATTCTGTTATTTCTGAATTTTATTTTAGCTGGATAGGTACATGTTTTGCTTTTTTGAATACAGAAATGCAGTGTGAAGGGGGAGGAAGACAGAGAAAGGGTTAAAGCAACAAGGAGAACTTAAGGGATGCAAAATTACTTAATTAAGACCCAGATGTCTGACAGATTTGCAAGCCTCTGCTTCTCGCATAGTTTTGCTAATTTCCTTCCTTATCTCCTGCTTTCCTTTTGCCCCTGTTACAGAAGACTCTTTGTATTTGGATGCTCTCATGCACTGTTTTGCTGGCAGATCTTCATGGAGGGAAGATACTAATGATATTACGGTTAAGTAATAGATACTCACAGAGCAAGAATCCAGATTAAGCCTTTCTGTTAAACTCATGCTCTGGAAAAATGCCTTATACTTTGGGGCTGTAGAATACTTTACACGTTAGGAAGAAGCTTGGGTTGCTAAAGGTGTAGTGCTGGCTTCCAGGAGAGAGAAAGGCTCTGGTCCTTGCTCTACTTCTTCTTTTTCTGTGTAAACCAAGAGAAGTTTATTTACCCTCACTGTGCCGTCTTCGAACGTGCCATGTTCCACTGCACACAGGTGATGTGGCTGTATTAGGATTGAAGTCCTGCTAGTTCACTTTCCTGCCTCTTTCTGGCAGTGCTGTCTGCCCGCGGGCTTTGCTGTTGAGAAGCTGTAGCCAGAGGCCCGTGCAAGGAGGGGGGAGCAGGGCACGCTTCCAGCTGTAGAGCAGCTACAGGCTGCTGCTTATGCAGCAGGACCCTGCAACCAGCATGTGTCGGGGGACTCTGGAAGCTTAAATCACCCTGGTATGGAACGAGGTTAGAGATTTCTAGCATTAAAACACAAAATGATGCTAAGCAAAAGCATTTTCCTTTGCTTTCTGTTTAGATGTTTGACCAGTGGCCATGGAGGAGGACTGTAAAAGGACCATAAACCCAGCTACTGATGAAAAATGACTTCATTTTCCTCCTCATCTATATCTGCAAGTTCTTAGTCTTAATTGGGTGGTGTTCATGTCTGAAGGCACTACTGGTCCTGTGTGTTCTAGGGTTGGGAAATAGTTTAATTCAATCTCTGATGATTTTTATTCAGCACAGATAAAAAATCCGGTCTAAAGACCTTTATAAGCTCAATGCAGTCCCACAGAGTTAGAAACAGAACACAAATTTAAAAATTTGAAATGGAAATGATACCTGTACCTTGATCTCAGAAAGCATATACTGCTCTTTTTTATCGGTCATTGAAGGTCATAAAAAGCGAGGTTATGTGGTATTCAGCAGAATCTAACCATGTGCTTGTTCCTTTTCTTAGTTGCCTGCCATTTTCAGCAATCTTGCATCAAAAACAAGTGATGACTTTGCTATTTAGCCAGTCCTAAGTTGATTGGTCAGTCTGCAGATTTCACATTTTAACAGGCTCATTCAAACATTAAATCTTCATACTCGAATTCACAGGAGGCAGGAGAAATGGGAAGTATCACTGGTCTGGTCATAGTTTAGGTGGTCAGAAGGTCCACCACTTAACCTCGCTGCTCTCCTGCTGTTGCTATATTCCTTCCTTGGAAGGAATTAGGAAAAAAAGTCATCTAGCCTAAAAATTGAAAAGAATGGAAAAATGGTCCCTAAAATGTTGTAAATTATGGGTTAATCTGGAAAACAGTTATCTCCACTTTTGAGCAGTACTTCACTCAACAAAAACAAACATATAAACCCCTTGATTTTACTTGAGGCCATTGTTTCTGGCACGGTTAAATAGGAAGTTGTATTCAAAAAGCTCCAGCCATACTTTCTGCAACTTAAAATTGTTCAGCATCATTCTCTTCTTTTAACAGCCACCTTGATATATACCAAAGTAGAAGCATTTCTCTTTCCAGCATTTGTGTAAGAGAACATTGCAGATTCATTTTGAGGAAGAAAAACGTGGATACTTGCAGATGGGTTAATGTAATTCCCCAGTATCAGACTTAGAAGACTGTCAGAACTGGGAAAGGAGCCCAGGTGCTCCATAGCCCAGACTGGAGTAACCGTATCAGCTTTCCATGTCCATCAGTCCCTCTTAGCTGCCCAAGACACCCATGAGAAGCTGAATGCTCTCAAGGTCCATGGCAATGCCTCATAGCAGTCAGTAGATCCCTGTGTGTGCTACTGCACAGTGTGCCTGTCTGGGTTTGACCGTGACTTGCAATGGTTTTCTGTCTTCCCTCCCCAGCTAGTAACAGATACGTGGGAGCCATGTCCTCAGGTGTTTTGATATACCAAATATAGTGCAAAATGAGTGAGACTTACAGGTCACGTTGCATTAACCTGAGAGAAGCCTCCTGCTATTTCCCTCTGCCTGCTGACACTCCAGCAGGACACGGGGCTCCCTGTCTTCTATATTATGTCCACCAGCAGACAGTTGTCTTTAATACGCGACAGTATTTCAAACGGCACCAAGCGCCCGCGTGTAGAGAACTGATTCTCCTCCTCAGCACCTTCTCTGCAGTTGAGGTAGGTCTGTGTTATATTTAGACAGGGATAGTAGGAGTTGTGGTCTTTACCTCTGGCACCATACATGGGGCTCTCCAGAAGACCCGGGAGTTAACCTCACTCAGAACTCCCCAGAGCTCTGGTGGCTCCAAGAGACTTGGGCCGGTTTTATCATTTGCAGTCCCCCAGGTAAAGCTGCTAAGTTAAACAGAATGGCAGCTTCTGTCGTTGCAGATCTATTGTCCTGCCACTGCTTTGGTTTTCCTTTTCATGCAGCATTTCCAGCTAGGCTTACCAGAGAATTCTTTCTCTCTCTTAGAGTGTAAACTTTCTCATAAATGTCCATCTCCTGTGGCACTGATTCGACGAAATGCTGCCCCACGTTTCATTTGTCTCCCACTGTGCAAATGACTGCTGAGGAGTAATTACGTGTTGTAGCCTGAGCTCAGTGGAACACTAAAGGCTGTAGTTTAGTAGTCACTGTGCTCCGTTCTGTGCTCTTGCACAAACCTCTGCTTATCTACATAAGTAACAAGTACACAGGCTTCCAGGAACTGTGCACAGTTGCCACTTGGAGCTTCGGCTAAAATGCTCACCAGTGCTGTATTTTTAGCACTTCACATTTTACCAGAAAGGCAGTGTAAAGGTTATCAGGTTCTTCCGTAAGTCAAAAAAAGTGTGTGTGAGAAAATACCACTGGTAATGTTTATCTAGCATGTAAAACACGGTATCGGGATCAGTCATATTTTCATTGGATTGTGGCCAAAACAGAGCTGTCAACAAAAGAAAAGTGTATAGGGTTAGAAGGAAAGAAAGCTATGAAAAAAAAAAATAATTTAAAATTAGAGGCCCTTTTGTTTTCCTTTCCCAAATGCTGTTGTGAGAGAGAGTCTTTGTAAGCTTATTTATAAATCATGTGAGCTATTGGAAACTACCAGACCTTCACCTCACAAAACACGTATCACATTTTACATTCCCGATGCTAAGATTTTTTTAAGAAAAGCCCCGTGATTAATCTCTGCCTTCTGACTTGCTTTCTAAGTGAGTTTGGAGATGAATTGAACAATAGCTCTTGTAGGAATTTGAAAATGCAAAAGAAAAGATCTGCTTTTTCTGAAGCTCCCTCTGTAAGAGCAAATAAGAATCCTTTAATTTTCACTGCATTGTTCTCTTCCCTTCAGAAAAACTCTGTGAATTGGATATTATTATCCCAGTTGTCTAGATAAGGAGATTGAAGCGGAGATTGAGAAGCAAATTATGTGTAGTCAGTGCATAAGAGCATAGAGGATAATGAAAGAGACCTCTGCTGACTGTTGTGTCCATCAAGAAGATAAGTTTTGCTCTAAGGAGTCATTGAAGATTCCCATTGATTGACATGAGAAAAGAGCTAGTCAGTGCAGTGGACCTATGCTGCATGTCTGGAGCCCAGGAATCCCTGTTCCAGTCCCAAGTATGTTTTCCTGGATAAATTACCCATAAAATTCTCAAGCCTGTTATTACGGATTTTGGTTGTATCGTAGAACAGTCAGCCAACAGACAGAAGGTTACCATCAGGTACCAGAAAGGTGTTGAGCTGGCGTGGCCTTTATGGAATTACGTCTTGTTCTGAGATAGAGACAGGTTTACACATCTGTCTTCCAGGGTTGTGGAGACAACTTCTTCACAGTACCTTAGAGAAAGAGTCTCAACGTGTGCCAGCAATGTGGTTCCAGCTACGTACGACTAGCCCACAAGACCAGCTTTGTAAAGAAGACAGCAGTATTTGCCTTCCATGCCAGATAGACTTGTTGCTTAGCTGGCACGTGGTTTGAGTGTTTCCCTCTTAAGTTTGCGAATAAATTGTTTTAAAATGCACTCAGGGGGAGAGCAAGTACGTTTTATTATTTTTATAAAACTTCCCTCTGCAAAACCAGTATGAAATTCAGGCAGGTCGTTCTTCCTGCCACCTTCAAATTGAGAGGTTTGTTTGCCACTCTTCTCTCCCAATCCAAATGCTGCAGGAAGTTTAAATCTTTTTGTCAGATTGCTCAAATGAGTACTCTCGTTGATGTGTGTGTGTGTGTGTGAGAGTGAGAGAGCGCGTACGTGGGCTTCAGGGTGCAGCAGGACTGCAGTCTTACAGCACCACTTCTCTCTGCTGGAGATTTTGACTGATTTGTGCCACTTTTCTCTTCATCCATCAGAGGGAAAGATGGTTTACCATGAATCTTGCAGTGTGGGCACTGAGCCCGAGCATCATCTGTTCACATTGGCTTCGGGGGCTGCTCAGGACCTGTCAAAGCTCAGGTCAATGGCAGCTGTTGGAAGAAACTGTATCCTGGTCACAGAGCACTGTCTCTCTTCCTTTCTATTTAAACAACCAATTCTGTATTAGATTCCAGTTTAGGAAACCACTTAGGCACATATGTAGCCTTGCCAGCTTGGACTCATCGCACCTCTGTGTTCAGATACACAAGGATGTGGATGTGAAAGAAGTTTTGGAAGGCTTCCGTGCAGGTGTATTTTGCTCTTTCCATTGATCCCGCAGACGTGAACTCAGCTTTGTAAGTGCAAGATGTGTGTAGAATAACTGGGCTCCAGGACTACTACAAAAGACATAAAGAAGGGAGAGGTAAATGCGAAACAAATAAATGAAGTAAGTAAAATTAAATACCTGATGCTTCAACATATACTTTCAGTTGCTCCTGGTATGAGCAAGAGAAAAATTAAACAGTAAAATAGCAAAAAAAAAAAAAAAAGGAAGGTAGTTTGTTAGATGTAATTTAAATAAATGCCAGGAAACATTCTTGAATTTTTATTCAGATTATTATCTTAAAAGGCAGCAGAAAAATGGCTGTTTTCAGGTAATGTTTCCTAAACTACCAAAAAAAAAAAAAGGTCATCTGTTACTGTATCTGTGCTATTAAGGGTTTGATCTTGAAAAGGGCAAATTTGCTTTATGTGACCAGAGTTAGTTTAAGTGTGGGTACAATGGAAGATTGCTTTTTCAGTAGGCTAATCACAAGGGCAAAACTCAGATGCAGTGTCGCAGGCAACAGTGCCTTAAATTCAGGTGAGGAACAGGTCACTAGAAAAAGTAAATTGCCCGATGTGAAATCATGTGCATAGGAAAGCTGTGCTGGTCAAAATTTCTCTTCCTAAGAAAGAGAAGGTCCGTTGTGTAGCAGGTTGCCATATGTATTTTTTTTTTTTTAATTTTAGGGCATTTTTTGTTAGGATTTGTCATACTTTCATCTTGGTTTTTTTTTGTTTTGTTTTGTTTGTTTAATAAGCCAAGCCAACACTTGGCACTCATTCTGATTTCAGGCTTGGTTTAGATCATTGTACAACTTCATTAAAAAAACGTGGAGTTATTTTCTGGCAAAATCAGGCCCCTTGATACTTTTCATTAGAAACAGCTCTCAAGGGATTAGTTTCCCTTTCCTCCTCCCCTCCCTCCCCTCAGGATGCAGAGTGATTGT
This sequence comes from Actenoides hombroni, assembly GCA_024336885.1. Classification (NCBI taxonomy): domain Eukaryota; kingdom Metazoa; phylum Chordata; class Aves; order Coraciiformes; family Alcedinidae; genus Actenoides; species Actenoides hombroni. Next base: position 5,776,844 of record WUAM01000089.1, read on the forward strand.
CTAACAGTACTTAGCAGTTTTTCTTTTTCATTACCGTGCAATTTTTATGTAATTAAGGTGCAGATACTTTGGCAGAGTGGGTACACAGAATGGCTAGTGATCTGCTTTTAAAATGGTGTGGATATGCAAAACCATTGCCTTTGCATATGCTGCTTTCCTGCAGCCCAGCTGAAACGCGTGCTCCGCGGCGAAGCCAGACCGTTTCTTTCTGACAGGCTTTATTAATCCTAATCTTTTGATCACCAGCACACTGAGTATCCTCAGGCACCACAGAGATCCTTCCTAGATGCGGCCGTGTCAGTGTGGTGGTGGGTGTCTCTAAGGCTGCTTATTTTTCATACTTTGGGGAATGAGTTTCAGAACCCCAGTGGAACCATAGGGGCTGAAATGCGAGTGTATTTAAGAGCAGCAGTGGAGGACACAAAACCCTTTTCTCCTCTTTCATTTAGCAGGAGAGATGAAGAAATTACTTCGGCTAAGCATGAGAATGAGGATATATTCATTGCTGCACAACTCCAGCAGACTTTGGCTGGCCTGGATGAAGAGTTAGAAGGTAGGGAAGTATGTTACCTCTGAAAAACAAAACAAAACAAAAGAGGCATAGCCAGGAGATGCAGAGTCAAACCGTACTCTGAGACATCTGCGCATTTCTCACCAAGATCCGTGGGAACAACTCACAGTTCTGAGGCACAATATGGTCCACCTAAAGTGGCTGCTCTCCCTGTGCTTCTGGAGCAGCCACTCTTTATAGACTCACCCTGAATATTTTTCAAGCTGCTTATCAGATTGTCATCATGTTTTGGTGTCTGCTACCAAAGAAAGATGAGCAGCACTTTATGGGCATATTTTACGGGTCAAATTTGATATAATTTCATTGACTTCAGTGAAGCTAAATCAGTTGTGAATTCAGCTCTGTGTTTAATGCACAGTGCCTCTGTTTTGTGTTTTGCCATAATGAAGTGGAGAAGGAAGGGGACGTTTTTGTACCCAGTGCCTCCTCTGCATTAGCAGATGTATGTTAAAGTTAAAAATTGGAAAACGTGAAAAGAAACAGTGGGAAGAGATAAAATGTCATATTGTGCTCCTCTTTTTCCTACTGTGAATAAAAATACTTCTGTATTAGTGGTTTGTCACCAAATGACATTGGGAAGTTTTAAAAAAGTATTCATCTTTATTTCAGTACTTCTGCAGTGGACTTGGTTCTGATTTAATTTCTCTTAAGTTCTGTAACACTGTAATTTCTTAGTTTCTATGATGTAACCCTTGATTTATGTCAGCAAATTTGAGGAGAGTTAAGCTCCTTGCACAGTGAGGCTTCTGAAGTCACTGGTAATGAAGGGTGAGAAGAATGGAGAAAAAAATACTAGTACTGTTTCTTTGTTTGCTTGCTCAAGGAAATCCTTCAGCTGGGCTGTTATTGCTAACCAGGTCTGGGAAACGTAATTTGGAGTTGCTTGCTGTTTCTCAGAAATGTTTCTCCTTTGGAGTCATGTGGTGAAATGTTTATCACTGAAAGAAGTTAGTCAAAGATAAGGTATGAACAATAGATTAAATTCTGCTTTCAGCTGCATTTGTATGTTTCCCGTTGGCTGAAGCAGGAGGACTGCAGGAATATTTGGCTGATCCTAATCAGCAACCAGACAATAAAAAGGACCCAGATCTCTCCTTTTTTTGTCATACAGGCATAAATATACTCCCGTTCGTTTTAGCCTAACTATCTGATCCCCATGAGCTTGTACTGTCTGTGTAATTTAAAGTCCCATCGCATAGATTCAGCCCGTCTGTAATGCTTTCTGTGTATTTTGCAGCAGTGGATGACCTAAGTAACGCTGACTCGGAGTACAGCAACGGAGTGTTGAGCCCACATGTAAGAAGAGTTGAGGCTACCCAAGATGTTACCGCTTCTGTTCCAGTAACAGTCATAGATGATGCTCCAGAAGTTAGCACTTCTAACTCAGCTGGAAATCAAGAGACAGAGACAAGAGCTTCACAAGATGTCTCAGCTGATTCAGTTAATACAGCAGACTTTACAAACAAAAACAACAATGCAGGTTCCTTTGATAAGGGACGCACAAGTGGTGGAGCTGTATGCATATCCAAGGACCTAATAAAGAAGGAAGCATCTGAAAATGAATTCAGTCACTTGCCTGTGGAACAGAGGAGAGATATATTTGAATCTCTCACATCCTCTTTTGAAAAAAGAAGTGAAAAGAACTTAAGACTGGAAATCCCACCCAAACATGGTGTCAAGTCTGAGGAATGTAAGTCTAAGATGACTCCATCTCACTCCAAGGGCACAGCTGAAATCGGTACAGCAAAAGAGAAGATAAATCCATTTAATGAATGTAGTAACAGGGAAAGGTCTCTGAAAAAAAGTAGATCAGAATTAGAAATAAAATGGCCACCAGCCAAAAAAAATGAAGTGGAAGAAGTCCCATCAACACCCACGTGGTGTCATCGTGCTCAGAATTCAGGAACAAACTATGAACCTAAAATGGGTTTGACGACCTTTAAAGTTGTCCCTCCCAAACCTGAAGTAAAGCATTTTGATAGAGGAATTTCACTTTCCACTGGTGCCATTAAGATAGATGAACTAGGCAACCTTATAGGCCCAAACACTGGTGTCAATAAGCACATACCAGGTACCTCTACTGATGAAAGCAAGGAAATTTGTCTTGGGAAAGTGAAGGCATTCTGGAGGTCAGGTTCTATGGAAAAACAAAGCGATGACTCTGCTGAGCATCTTACTAAGAAGTCAGCAGTCACCACAAACTCTAAGCCCTTTACTATAAAACATGAACACAAACCTGTTTGTCTTGCAGTTCCAAAACCTGTAGCACCACAAACTGTTACTACCCAGGTAGCTGAAAGACAGTCTGAGAATGAAAGGACCAAACCACCTCTTCCACTTACACAGTCTCAGGTAACACCATTAGCGGCCCCAGCCATTAATAAGGACAAGCTGGAGCTTCCATTTGTAAAGCCACACAGGAGAACTTCAAGTCAGTATGTTGCCTCTGCCATTGCAAGACACATCAATGTAACTACCTTTAAGTCTGACTCTAGGGAATATCACGAGAAAGATGAAAACAAGCAAGGGGCTGGAGACGTTAAAACAGAAGCAGAAGTTTCACCAAGAAGATGTATCACTGTGGCCAAATACAGCCCCGTGGAAACAGAATCAGCAGAAACAAGAGAAACTCTTTCAAGTATTTTTACTTGCAGTCAAAAAGCATCCCACAGGTTTACACCTGGTGATAACTCTGGCACGGAAAACAAAGTAGTTAACATCAGGGCACCAAATCAAGCGACTTCTCTGAGTTTCTATAAAAAGAATGCCAGTGTCCCACTTACTAAATCCTCTGCAAAGGATAACAGCAGTGCAGAAGACGGTAACGGTTTAAACAGCAAACAAAGTATAGCAGAGAAAAAGATGCATCTTTTGTTTGACCAGAAATGTGAGACTTTGACCCACACTGCTTCAGCCTCATCTCTCAAGTCTCCTGATCTCCAAGGAGTCCCGTCCCCTTTCAGCTCATCTTCGCGAGCCACTAAATGGCCTCCTGCTAACGAGGTACAAGTTAGTTCGCTTAAAGCTTCACCTGAGCCAAATGGTGCAGCAGCAAATGCAGTGTCAGAACAGGAGGAAAAACCTGATGATTCAGACACTAATGCTGCCAGTGAACTGGATGTTAATGTGCAGACCAATATCTTCGGACCAAAGAAAAAGTTCAAACCTGTCATCCAAAAACCAATGCCAAAAGACACGTCTCTGCACAGTGCCCTAATGGAAGCCATTCAAACAGGAGGGGGGAAGGAGAAACTCAGAAAGGTAAAGTGGAGACTTTTTTTTAAGCCTGTTCAGACTGCAGAGCCCTGTATTCACCCTGTCAGACACCAGAGGTTTTGTAACTGGTACAGTTGCTGGTGAGCTGGAGTGCACAAGGCATTTGAAAAATTTATAATGGCAAAATACAGACCAAGCCACTGCCTATTCTGCACGTCCTGTATATTATGCAACATCACTGCTGCTGCACTAGCTGGAAGAGACAGAGGGTGCAGAGATACAGCATAAAGCAGAGGTAACTGAGGTTAGCCGAAGAGACAAACCTGCGTCTCAGTGCAGTACATAAAAGAAGGAGCATGGAGGAAACCTATAAATACCTGGAGTGGCTAAAAAAAGGGTATTTTGTGTTAGTAGATGATAATAGTTTTCCACTGACTTCATGCTCAGGGGATATGAGGCTGCACCTGTAAGTACAGCATTACTGTCTACACGTATCCTCAATGTTCAGTGTCAGCAAGGGTTGGAAAAGCAGGCTCGAAAAAAGACACACTGCTTAGTCTCCATACACTGCATCCTGCTACAAGTGCCAAAAATATTATTAATAGTGTTTCCAAACTGTCTCTAAGTAAATATCTAATAACAATGTGAGGTTTATTCTTTTGATATTCTAGGTTTCAGACAGCGCACTCAATGGCAATTACAGGAAACCCTCATATGCTGAGCCAGAGAATGAGCGCTCAGCCCTCCTAGCAGCAATTAGAGGCCACAGTGGCACCTCAAAGCTGAGAAAGGTAAGAAACCAAAGCGGTACGTGCAGTCTGTTCCTACTGGGAGTCTCCAACAAACCCAGATATTTCACAAACCAAACGGTGTGCTGCAAGAAGTAACGTTGAGGCGGGAATAATAGGACACAAGGGCAGGTCTGCCTCACGCAGATAGCACAGCAGGTCCGATCCACTACGCTCGCTGAAATGCTGTGCTTTCAGCTGAGAAAGAAGCACACAGAAATCCAAACAAATTACAGGGGGTGAACGTGGAAGACATCGAATGTTCATCATTTTCACATTTAGGTAGGGTTTGGGGGTTTTTTTGTAATTAAGGAGTCTGCAGTTAGATGACTATATGAACGTTAACCACCGTATGCATCCAATCCCAGTTACTTGAAAGCATAGTAGGGCTGCTTCGTGCGTGCTGTTTATCTGTTAACATGAGCTGGTGCATGCAGATTGTGTGCAAGGAATTGATGTTGGTGGAACACCAGCTTTCAAGACAGCAGGGTGATTCCTTCTGTCTGAAAGATATACCTAACCTTTCAAGCATCCCTTGTTCCTAGTAGCCCAAACCTGCATTGCTCCAGCCCTAGTTTTTGCACAGTTTGCTAATCCAGCTGAAGCTGTGTATTTGGCAAGGAAGTTCCCATTTCCCTCGTACCATTAGCACATGTCCAGGTAGCTGGCATTAGATAGAAAGAATGTCTTGCCTGTGTTAGGGAATTACTTCGTTCCTCAAATATCTTACTGCCCTTGCTGCAGGTAGGGTATGGCTTCCTCTGAGCCTGAGAGCAGGATGTGCTAGGCAGCAGCCATTTTCACACATACTTAACTGCCTTCTGCATGCATTGGGAGTAGATGTAAATTTGTGTGAAAGAGGCTCTGACAACGAAGTGGTGGTGTGTTATCACAGAGACTTTTTGGAGTATTTTCCTCGAGAAGAGAAGCTTTTGCCATCTTTTTGAAGGAAGTTGCCTAGAAACCGTATGCTTCTTTTTCGTGCCACATCACCTGTGCTAGTTAAAGCCCCATGTTTGTGTGCGTACAGGGCAAGATATAGATGTGCTGTGGTGAAAGGGCTCTCCCTTTCATCTTGCCACAAATGTCTGTGACGTTATCTGATATAACATTATTCCCATACATTGTATATGTGCATACAATGAAGAAATAGGAGTTCTCTAAATATGGATTATTTGGTGGAAGATAAATCCTTTCATTTTTTCCACTAGAGAAGTCTTGTGCCTCAGTTTCTCTGAGAAAGGATAGCTAAGGCATCTGCTTGAGAAGCTCCTGGCTGGCACATGATACTGAATTTCCTGATAATCACCAAATCGTTGTAATTGCTAACAATTTATCATGGTTACTGCTAGTAATGTTCTTAACGGCAAAAATATTTGTTGAGACAGCTGACAGAAAAGCTGGCTTAGCCTGAAATATTGCTTCCTCCCCCTGCATTCATTTGAAGTAGGATGAGTTTCCAAGCTGGTAATTCGTGCAGAAATTTTAGTTTCAGAAATTCCACAGAAACGCTCTTGGAAGAACAATCAATTGTTTTTGTCCTCAATGCTTTCACGTAGTTCTCTCTGGTTTTTTGGGTTTTCGTTTGCTTGGGTTTTTTTAGTATGGCTGGAAAATTTGGGTTTAACAGCATTTTTTTTCAATGAAGCCACGTGTGATAGCTCAGATCTAGAAGAGCCTCCCTGTCATCTGAGATTATTTCTATGCAGCCTGGACTGCAAAAAGTAATGAGATTCCTGGGTGGCTACTGCAGCTTTAATATATCTTCCTGATTCCAAAACCCTTGTGGTTGTTCCCAAATGAATACCAAGTCCAACTCTCTTATCTTACATGCCAAGAGGAGTTACAGGATGCTGGAGCTCACAGTAAATAAAGATTGTGTTTCTGAGACAGAGTCAATGCCAAATCCTTGATGCTGGTAATCAGCCCAGCTGAGTGATGTGAGTGAGTAGTAACAGATGTTCAACCCCACGAGCAAACAAAAGTTCTATGTGTTTTACATCATTCAAGCAAAGTGAAATTGGGGTACTGAAAGTGCATCAAATGTCAAATAATTACAGTTTGCTTGACATTAATCACTCTTTTCAACTGCATCATGAGCAGATCTCCTCATTGGCCTCCAAAGAGCTGCAGAGTTTTAGGAATGCAGAACTGTCCTTGCAGAAGACAGAAGACCCTCAAGAAGAGCAGCTTTCTATCCCACCCGCCCCTGCCCAGCCTCCACCACCACCACCACCTCCCACTCAGCTGTCAGCAGCAGCAGCACCTAAATCCTCTGCCATGGCTACGGGTAACCTTGGGGATGCAAGGAAAGCCCTAATGGAGGCCATTCGTTCTGGTGCTGGAGCAGCAAAGCTAAAAAAGGTAATCGTACTCTCATATTTTATTGTGGATGAAATAACCTATGCTTGCTGTGCTTTGGGAGCCACACATTTCTTTCTTCCATCAGAAGAAGGTACATGCACTGTTTTCTTTAGCCAAATCACAGAGCAGGAGTGTATTTCAAAGCTTCAAACAGCTATGAAACATACTGTTTAGACATGCCTATGCATATATGCAATCCGTATGAATAGTCAGTATGTCTGTTTTTTTAAAGAGGACATCAAGAATATGAACATCATTTCAGAAAGTATTTTCATGCCCTTTTCATTCTTGTGAATCTGAGATAATACTGGATGTCCTTTAGATAAGGTGATCCTCAGGAAGATCTGATATGAGACTTTGAAGCAAATTTAGAAGTATTCTCTCCTAACTTCAGTAGGGTGTCCTAGACCTTGAAGCCCAACACTTACACCTTGGTTGCACCTGCTTGGAGCTGTCAGTAAAACTGTGATCAAAATTTGTTCTTCCTAACTTAGAGTTACACTGCATTTCTTGTTAGAGAAGCAGATAAATTGGCCTTAATGGAGTCGTCCCAATATTACGCTGCAGTATCTGAGAACAGACTTTGATCTGAGGGCTTCAGGGAATGTCCAAAAGCAGATGTAGCTTTCCCAACACATGATTTAGTTGATGCCAACCATAATTGTGCAAATAGGCTTTAACCTTGCTTATTTGTCCTCTATAAAATAATTTTTAAAATACAATCAAATTTTAACATTAAAAAGACAAAAAAAAAATTAATCTTGTTTCTGATAAACCAGAAATTCCCCAGAATCACAAATGACTGAAACAAATCCATGTTTTGGGGCATTTTACTTTATCATATGAACAGAAATCTGAACGTGCAGTTATTTTGCCTGTGAGCAATTACATGATATGATGCATACTGTTATGAGGGATGTCTGAGATCGCTTGGTTTGTTCGGGTTAGAGAAGGCTGAGGAGTGGCTGATCTACCCTCTGTGGTGACCAGCAACAGGACAGGAGGAAGGGGAATGAAACTGCATCAGGGGAACAAGGTCCCCAGGGCAGTGGTCATGGTACCAAGCCTGTCAAGAGTTCAAGGAGCATCTGCATGACGCTCTTAGTCATGTGGTTTAATAAGTAGTCCTGCAAGGAGCAGGGAGTTGGCCTCGATGATTCATGTGGGTCCCTTCAAGCTTGAGATAGTGTATGATTCTGAGACTACAAATGATGAAGAAACAATAATCAAGATCAGGCCTTTATTACCCCACTTCAATTTACAGAAAAACTGAGATTTGGCTATTCAGGAATACTCCATGCAGTTGTTTTCTAGGCCTTTCCAAATTCCTTGTTCTTCCAACTACGTTACTCTTGCGAAAGTCTGAGGGGACCCACAGCTCTACTCATTAAAACAAGTCTTTATCGTATCCTTAGGGATTTATTTCAAAGCAGTAGGATAGCCAGTGCAGGCCATGAAAGTAAGCTGGATATGCAGATGTATTCTGCTAAACACTGTGCCTATCTTCTTTCATTTTCAAGACAGAGTGATTTTTGGTAGTTTTGACATTGAAATGACACAAGGGTACCTCTGTTACTATATAGGTCTTTATGAAAATAAAATACAGCAGTGTTTTGGCCATGACAGTGTGTGATTTTCTTATCACTGTGCTGTCCTTTCAGATACTGCACATGCAAGCTAAGTCTTGCATATTCTGAAAACATCGTATCACTTTGACATCTGGGATCTCATGCCCTTGATAACGGATAAAATTTAAAACGTTATCAGATTTCTCAAGAAGTTTCTATCCAGTGTGTATTAATATCTTGCTGCATTAAATAGGAGCCAAATTCTCATCCTTCCCCATAGCTGGACAACTTGTGGCAGCAAAAGTTGAATCCACAGAGGAGAGAGACTATGATAGCTGCATATCAGGGTTTTCTTCTTTACAGCTGAAGAACATGTCTCCAAGGAACGCTTGAGTTTTTTGTAGACAGTGGCTGGCAGGTGTTTTTGTGCCAGGGCCGAAGCAAACTTTATTCTTTGTTTTGCCTCCTGTGTCAAAGATCTGTGATGTCGTGATTTGGAGATGTGAGCACAGAACCATTTTTGGCTTAGCTTTTTAGAAGATTTTGATTGCAGCAACTAGACAGCAGAGTAGATAGTTCAGTAATTAACATCTGTTTCTCTTCCATTGTCTTCTCAAAGTTTTCTGGGACGAGGGCTTCTGATGGTGAAGTCATTTATTTAGCTAATAATGGGAAACTGGGGAAAAATCTGCATTGCTTAGTTATATATGATTCTGTGCTTTTTTATGAGGAATTATTTGCCATGGAAGTAGATCAAACAAGGCTATGGGGGGAACCAAACGTAAAAGGCAACCAATTGCGTAGATAAGGAGCATCCCAACAAACATTTGAGCTCTATTAGTATCTGTGAAGAGGCAGCTCCTCCACTCCACCCCTGATTACACAGCTGTTTGCTAAAGTCATGAACTTTAAGGTTAAAAGATCCACTCTGCGGGAAGGGAGGAGAGAAATTGCTGCAGGCTGACCTTGCCTTGCTGAGAGTCAGAGCCTGCGCCACACAGACTGTAACTGGGTCAGCCAAAACAAACCAGAGCAAAAATAGGTACTCGAGGGAAATGCCAAGTATAGGTAAGACAGTATGCACATAGGTCTCCTGGCTGTTCTTTAATCCACTTCTCGGAGTACTGTGCCTGCTTTTGGCAAATAAATCACACTTTGTTCTGAAGAAACAGCTTCTGTTTTATTGCACGCTGTTGCTGTCCACGTACTCCCGAAGGAAAATCCTTGTGGGTGCCAAGCCCAGTTGGGCCTGCTCAGTAAAATGGTTCATCCCCAGTGCAGTGCAGTTCTGAGACCTGCCAGAAGGGGGTTAAGCTACAGATCCTACCCAGAGGGAATCGAGACGCAGACGTCTTACTGGAAAGTGGTGAACTTAACCAAACTGGAAAAGACCTGACACTGTGCAGGAAGTGACATTTTTCTTCGGTGTTCTAAAGGGTCTGTCAAGGAACATGGCAGGTGTTTAACGTGTCCAAAGTGCTACAGCCAGTCAGAGAGACGGCGTCAAATAAAGCCACCACCAAGAATGGCTGCCCTAGTGCCTTTGGTGGCTAATTGTCTTGAGAAATTAACGTGTCTCACGAGTGAGGAGCCTGGTTCCCAGCCGTGCAGCCTGCCTCCTGTGCAAAGGAGGATCACTTGATCTAGGAAGTAAACAGCTGACCTGAGACCAAATTTGGGCTAATTCTGGTGAGCGAAACTCAGGTCGTAGATCTGTATCTCTTGAGCTGCTGGTGCTACAAGCAAACTATTGTTCTCCTTAAATTGTATCAAGCAAGTTTTCTCACAATTTCACATACTTAAGATTTTTATGTCTCATTTTTAACTTTCAGAAAAAGCAAAATAACCTAGCTGGATTTCTGAAATTCTGTATATCGTTACATGTGTATTTTTGTGTCTGTGTAACTTGCCTTGGGATTTACCATGATTATCTGTGGAAAAAAACCCCGTAACTACGCATGCAAATAGCCTGTTAGATGTCTAGCTGTAGGTATAGTTGCAGCACAAGCCCATGCAGGATTAAAAATATTACTCAACAAAGAGAAACTGTAGAAGTTGCTTTAGCTTGTATGCCATCTACTCATTTTAGCTAGAGTTGTACCCAGGGATTTGGGAAAAATATTGCAGGGGAATGTGCCTGCACAAGATGGGGAAGGCAAGTTGCATATCTGAAGAACAGGCTTTTGCTCATGGTAAAACGATTGCTGTAGACCGCTTTTTAATGGTACATACAAGAAAGATTCTACAGATTCCAGTTATTTTCCAGTAGGGATAAGAGCTGCATCTAAGCAGCCTTTTCTGTTTGCTCAGTGTGATTTTAAAATTGGATTTGTGTCCATGACAGTATTCACAAGCATTCGTGCCAGCGTTCGGCGTTGGCAATTAGTCGCATGAACTTTTGATATGTGCAGTGTATCATTCTGTTGGCAATCAAAGGAGCCAGGTAGGGTAATCACTGCCCCCATTATGTATATACATGGTATACTCTAGGATAATTTGAAGTTGGTTGCCAACAAGTAGTGCATCGATCTGAATTATGGCACGTTGAGTGTCTTCTAAGACGCGTGGCCTAGTTCCATGCCTTTATGTCAAGCAGTGGACTATTCTTCTCGCATAATTAGAGGTATGTCACTGTGAATGAAGAAATACTCGTTCTTATCATCAGTATCTGTGGATGCAATGACAGAGATTGCAGACTAAAGGCCACAGTTGATGTTAGATTTAGTGTGCTGGAAATGGGGCAGGAGACTCCACTGAAAGGTTGGCTGAGCTTGATACACAGGTAGTCAAATGAGCCTATAAAGTGATTCTAGTTCCCATGCACAGTGAGAAGCAGTCATTTGTATGCTGTTACTCTATTTGAATTGAAAGATAAAATTTAATTTGAACTATTCACCTTGCTAATAATTTATACTGTGACCTGTTATTTTCCTCAAGAATAAGGCTTCTGCCATGGATAGTAAGGCCAAAATGGAAGATATAGACTTGATTAAATATGTTATTCCTGTTTAGCTTTTGTGGTGACCTTAATGTATATCTCTCTGATAGAATCAAAGCTCAGTAACTGATTTTGGAAGAGCACCTTAGCATATGTATTTAAAAATAAGCATATGCTTAGATTACCTGAGGACCAGGAAAGAAGATAAGCATTTGTTTAAGTATTTTCCTGAATCAAAGCCTTTGGGAGTTTCCTTCATTCAATCAGGAAGCAAAGTACTCATCAATTGATTTTTATGAGAGTGAGAGCTAACAAGTACTGAGCAGAGTTTTTACTGTCAGATGTTGTGTCCCCGCAGCCCAGATTTCTGTTCATTCCACAAAGTGAAGGAAGTTCACAGAAAAATCCATCACCCTTGTTCCAGTAATCATGTAATTGCAACCTAATACCTAAGGATGTATGAGGTGTGGGATTTTTTAGGGAAGGATAACACCTTTCATTAGGCCAACTGATACAGCTAGCAAAAAAAGAAATAAGCTTTAAGTAGTCTTAAGGAGCTGATGAAGAGATGAAGCTTGAAAACAGCCCCACAGGAGAATGTGTGGTTAACAATGTCAACAGTTGCAGGTTTAAAAATACCTTAAATGATCATGTGCTTTTCCTTTGTCACAGGTCCCTCTGCTCGTTTGAATCATATATAAAGAACAGGTAATTGGAAAATCAAACCCCATATACACCCATAATCATCATTCAAGGTCTGAAATGGCAAAAAACATCATGAAGTTTAGTTTATTCTCTTGTCTACAAGCCAAAATAAGTTGTAGTTAATTTTCTGTGTGTTCCTGCATAATGGTTCTAAGGGGAAAATATGTTGCTCTGCTGTAAAGCTTCTGTGCCAAGGAATTGTGTTTTGCCTCTAAATATTTAAGGTTGCCAATAAACTATTCTTGTTGGCAGGTTAATAAGAATATAAACACTGTGCAGTCCTGTGTTAATACTTAATTGTGTTTATGGGCAAAATTAGGAGTCTTTGCTAGCTATCTGAAAAGTAATACTCATTTCAAGTTGTTAAAATTATGTAACTATTTCAAACTATTTACCTGCTTCTTAACTGATTTGGAAAAGCACTGTAGGCAAGCGGGGTGAAAAGCAGAATAAAGATCTATTAAAAAATAAAAAATCAGGAGAAAAAAGTTATGGTACATGATGAAGTACCTAAATTGTCATATGATGGAGTCATTGGTTTTTAAAATGAGATGAAATCTGTATCTCTAGAGGAGCTCTGAGAAAGCAGGCAATCGATAATGAACGTGAGACAATGTCTATTGAGAAGTTACTCATGGGATATGACGTATGGAATGCTAATACAGAACCCTGGTAACATTCATGGCATTTGAAAAATACGGAGACACCTTAAAGGATCTCTTATTTGCCACAGACTGTGAAGGGTATAAATAAGAGATATATATGCTCTTGTATATAAATGAGAGTACCACGTAGCGGTCTGACATTTAGAATTGATTGCTGCACGGGGAAATGAAGTGAAGCTGGTTTCTATCAGTGACTTTTGTCGCCTCTTGTTCAGGTCACGCGTTAAGCTGGCCCTTTGTTTCCAATTGGTACGGCTGTTGTATGTTGTCTCACAAGTATTTATAGCAGCATCTTTTCCACATGTTAACTACTTTGGTAGTTGGTGGTGGTGTTGTACATATTTTGAAAATATTTAATTAAATTTAATAACTTAAATGAAGATGCTTTTTCACGTTTCCTGTGTTGAAATGAAACTGAAGAAGAGGAGGTTTGTACATTAACATTTTCTATAATCACAGACCGGAGCGGTGGCAGATTCTTTTTTCTTGGAGCTGCAATTTAAAATGTATAGCTATGTAATGTTGAAAGCATGGGAATATTTAGCCATCTGCGTTTAAAGTGAATATATATTATATATTGTAAAATATTGATGTCTGCTAGTGCCACAAATAAAAACAAAGTCAAAACCTGGCATGGCTTGAAAGACTCTTTTTGCCAAACGTTTTTCTGTTTACAGAAAGAAATTAGAACTAGATATGGACTTAAGCAAACTACCATGCCTTGTTTGGTATCTCAGGTCTAATATAAAATGTCTCAAGCCGAGAAAGGGCTCACAACTAATAATCTAGCAGCACAGTAGAAATCACTAACTAGAATCGAGATGTCAGAGTTACATACATTTTGATGATAATGCGGTGCTGATAATGATCCATTTCCTCATTAGCTCTAGGGAACCTAATATATTCAGAATTAAGGTGCTCTGTCACACCCTAGGGTAAATAAGATCACCATTCTCGACTGGTTAGCCTTCTTTTGTCTTGGAAGTCTTCTCAGTGTGCTTTAGATCAGAAATAACAACATGCTAAAAATGCTGCTGCAGGAAGGGATTCGGTCACGTACCAAGTTTCAACGCTGTGGATAATGCCACCAGCAGCAAATACAGCTTCTTAGGTACTGTAAGACAAAAATTCAGTGCAGGTTTCCTTTTCCTCAGTGCTGCTGAAGGCCCGAAGGCCCTGGGTCTGCAGCCCCTCCTTACTAACACCCTTCAGTGTAATAGGTTGTCTGGGTCCTAGCTTTTCAATGGAAGGAATACGAGAGTGGATTTTGAGAAAAGATTCAGGCTCTGCAGTGCAAAGGTGCTGATTCTGGGTGCTGGCACTGCGTACAACTGAAGTTTATAAAAGAGCTTCTCGTGGATAAATTTCTGAGTATCAGATTCCCATGGGGAAAAAAAACTATTAAGAACAGCTGCAAGATGAGATGTCACCTTTGCTGTAAGAGCAAAAAAAAGATGAAAAATCTTTCTGGCTCAGTCACAGCTCAAACTGAAAACAGGGCAGCGGTTAGCTGTCTGCAGCAGGAAGCTAGGCTGGGTGTTTGTTCCCTTCTCTTGTTGATGGGAGTTGTGTATGCTCTTACATTGTCATCCAGGTGCTGCTGAATTCTGGTAGCAGCGTAATTTAACCCTAAATGAATGGAAATTTTAATATAAACCCAATTATAATGAAGTCTAGTTATAGCTATGACCATTTCATGTAATAACTTTCTATTAGCAGTAGCTTTTAGTAGTCTTCATTTGGGAAGTAATGATGAGTCAGTGTTTCAGTGCATATCAGGGAAGCACTTTTTAAGTTCTTCACCCCCTCATCTCTTCTTTTACCCTGCTTCATGGCTCGGAAACTGGATTCCTACTGGATGAAATGAATCCAGGAGATGCACTTCAGCACACGTTGGCATTCAGTCCATGAACTGTCTGGAGCTTGTCCTAAGTTAAAAGAAAAACCCTGCTAGGTGTCTAGTAAAGACACCGTGTCCTCAGCACTAAGTATCTTCATCTGTATCGTGTTCTTGTTGGTCCACACTGTTTGCTAGTGCAGACGCAGCCTGTGTCTAGAGGTACACGTGCCACTGAGGTTACTCCCTGACATGTCCTTTCATGGCACTTGTAGCTGGACAACCTGCAGGCTGGTTTCTTTTTTGAAGGACTGAAAGAAGGACGGTGAGCTCCCCTTTTCCTCAGCATATCTCTCAGCCTAGATTTTCCCCAGTTCAACCAGAGGAAAGAGTCTGATGTGTACCAGATTCATCTAGTCGTTTGTCTTGTCTTTTTGGGTAAGATACTGAAATGAGGTGGGAAATGGTGTCACCAGGAAAACTGAATTCAGAATTTGGATTTGGTATCTTTATTCCTTGTACAGGTGTAAATCAATGTTCGGAGCTTACAGAAAAGTAGAGTCACCTCTCAAATAAAATTTGTAGGTCTCTCCTCCCCCTTTTTTACACATTGTTATTAACTTTTTTTACTGACCTTAGACTACTACTCGGCCATAAAGCCAGCATTAGATCGCTCTGATTAGATACTTAATTTTAAAATAATATTGGTTGTCTGCATGAGCTATGGGACTTCATTAGATGTCCTTTTTTTCTTGTACGCACAGCCTGTTTAACAGGCAAAGTATTGGACCAAAAGACCTTTTGACAATGCACCTCAATCTGTGGAGTTTTGAACGTGGCAGGCTTCAACTTCCCCGACTCATACAAGTGGTTCACACAATTTATGCTACATTTACCACAGCCAAAAATTGGCACTTCATCAGTTTGTAGGAAAAAGGAAGAGAATGAGAGATGCATTTATGAAACAATGAGAAATGCCAGCCCAAGATAGTGTGCAATGTTTTCCCTCTGACCTCTCCAGAAACGAAAGAAGCAGTTCTGTTGTTCACTGCTCCTTAGCATTAAGTACGTGGTCTAATTCGAATGCAAAAACCTGCACAAATCTTGATTGGAGTCCGTTTGTTTGAAGGAAATGTTCGTAAGTTTGTTCTGTTGGTTCAGTGTGAAAAACATTTGTCTTCTAAAAGAGTTTATTAGCAACTTTTACATAGATGATTTATTTGTGTGCTGTTTCTTTACTCATCTCTAATACTGTTGAGTTACATGTACGTTATATGTACCAGTGTGCTTTGCTTCCAGGACTTCTAAGATTCGTGGGACTATTCGTACCCTTAGTCCATTTGTTGCTGTTGAGCACCCTGCCATAGCTGCCGTAAGAGTTTCATTTCCCCACTTGGAGGAAATTACCTTTGCAATGACAGAGTTCCTTTCTTAAAGATAAAATGAAACAAAGAAATGCCTGATTTTTCAGTAATGTTCCCCTGGATTTGGTGAAACGTTGTTCCAATCTGCTTTTCTTGGCTCTGCTGAGTAAGGTGTGGAGTTCAATCCATTGTTGATGTCTTCATTTGGCTGGAGAAAGTTTCCATGTACTGGAATTCCCACAGTTGTTCATCAAAGCGTGCTAAGATGGATGAACCTTTCTAAGAGCAAAAAAGGGTTGTAGGTTTGGTTTTCTTTTGTTACTGTTACTAAATATTAAGTATCTCTAAAACAAATATCATTTGGTGAAGTACTAACAGACCACATGATATCACACCAGATACAGAAGTCACCCTCTCCTGTGTTTGTGTACCAATTTGAGGATTTTTTGTTCTGGTTTAGACAGCTTTCTTCTTTGTTGCAGAGTTGAAGACTCTTTAAAAGGAGAGGTAAAGTAGAACTATGTAACAGGAGTATTGTGTTTTTCACACTTAAGGCACTTAAGCACAAGCTTGCTTCTGTTGTCTGTTCTCTCTCATCACTCACTTCATATGTATGGGAGCACGTGCACACTCACACAGTCTCCTTCATTGTTTCAGGAAGTCAGGAATAGTCAAAAAAACATCTCTACCGTGGGATCCTTTTCCATTTTTAACAATAGCTTTTTTGTCCGGTAAGACAGGAACTTTCAGAAAGTCAGGGAATAAGTTTTAACGTAGTCACAGCAGCTATACACAGTCGCTGCTGGAAGCAGTGTCAAATCCAGCTCCAGATAATGCTGTCTTCAGCCAATTTCTTTTCCTTTTGCTTTTTTTCTTTACTTTTTGTCTGTAGACTGATAAAAGCATGTACATGCCACGTCTCTTTTCTGAGGTCATTATGATGCTCGAAGCCCTAAAGGTTTCCCCCAAACAAAGCATAGTGGTGTTGCAGTTGAACATCAGGCTGAAAGAGGATGTTATTCATACACAGCCACCACTGTCTAGTTTGCAGTTCAGGAGCTGAAAAAGGAAACCTTACAGAAAGAATGAGGCTGTGGAACATCATAACCTGTGTTCATTGCGATAGGAACAAAGCAAGCACAGTGCGAATATGCACGGGTGTCCTTTGTCTCATTGGATGGATTCAACAGAGGAGTTTCTGTCAGGAATGCTGGGGTCTGTCCCTTGCTGTGCTTGGCATGGGGAAGTGGGTCACAACTTGAGGGTTCTGGTTTGGGTCACACTACAAATTGGTTGTGTCATTTTATTATATTATTATTATTGTTGTTGTTGTTATTTTGTGCCTTGTTTTATTACCAAAATGTGGTTTGATTTCAGCAGTACTTGAGATGGCAAACTGAGTGCTTCTGCTATGGTGATGAGCAAAGGTTCTGCAAGTGACTGGCAGTTGAGTTAGAGAGCGATCCATGATTCAGCCTTTGCTGAACTGCGGCACCCAGTACCCAGTGCAGTTTCATCTCCTTCTCAAACCAGAGGTGTTGGTAAATGAAGGGAGAAATGGATGTGTCTGCCCTCTGACAAGACCTAGGAGTGAGGCAGAAAGAGCTGCAGCCCTCCAGCAGTACCTGACCATGCAAACCACGTAGAGGAGGTGCCTCAGTAAGCAGCGGGTCCACCGAAACTACTGATCCCTCTGGATTTTGGAAGTCGCCAAATCGATCCTGAAACTGCGAGTATCTCTGCTAGTACAGCTACGTGGTCAGTTGATGTGCTCAAGACCAGGCTCAACTACTCCACCGTAGCCTGGTCTCTGTCCTGCAGGCAGCCATGGTGACAGCCGTGCCCGGCACGATCCCTCACCAGCTGCCGCTGCACGCTGCCTGTCCCTGCGCTGCTCGCCTTCCAAACCTGCCAGCTCATGGAAGGGACTGTCAGAGGCAGCTTTCAGTGGGCCGTTGCTGCAGAAGTGCAAGGAGTGGTTTGTGTGTCGGTGAATAATTTAGCAACAGTCCTGTGTTGTGTAAAATTAACTGCTGTCCTGCTGCTGGGACCAGTGTTCATAAAAAGTGTTCTGCTAAGCCCAGTTACACAAGTTAAAGCTTCCTGGTTTTATCCTATGGATGTGTCATTAGAGAGAATTTTTCCAGGTTCAAACTGGGAATCGGAGCCCATCTTTCATTCCAGGAGAGGGACATGCCCCTTTGCCAGTCTCCTGTGTAGTCCTGATCATCCCACCTATTTTCCAAGTGGTCGGTTTTGCACAAGGTTGCATATTGGTGCTGGTTTTCTCCACAGAGAAGGATGCTGTGTAATGTTTTTCCATATAAATCCATCCTCATAGACCTTGGCTTTGTATTAAGGAGCAAGCGAAGACATTTCCATGCAGAGTGACCACAGGTTTCATCCCTCTACCCTGCGGATGAAGCCTGCGCACTGGGTTGGCAGGGAGCACACACAGAACAGAGACAGATTTAGATATATCTTGGTTTGGCTTCAGGTTGGAAATTGTTGCTTTGAGATTCTACCTCTTCTATGCTGAGAGCAGAATGAAAAGGTTAGGGAATGAAAACGAAGAGCAGTATCATTGCCATCCCAAAATACACGTGTAAGGCCACAGTGAGATTTCAAAACTGCAGTAATTCAACACCAGGACACATCCAGAAATGGAGAAGCCCATGGGTTTCCGTAGGACTCTGCATCTCAGCTACTGCTGCTGCCATATTCTACAAGTGTTGCCAATAGATGCTTAGTTGAAGATGCAAATATGTTCAAGGCTGAAGGATCAAAGAGCAATTAAATTAAAAACTGCTGACAGGTCAATCTTAATAGTCATTTCCATGCTGAAATAAGTCAATAAATCATAGCTGGCAATAAATCTTACCACATAAAGGTGGGCTTGCATAACAGGGAAATGTAGTAAAATATAGCAATATATTTTATGCAAATGCTTTTTAAAAGTAATGAGTAGCATGTTTTATTCATCTTGTCCTGGCATCAAAGTGGTCAAGAAGACAATGGACTTCTGGAATGGGTTAATCTTTTGCAGCAGCAGTATGCTGAGCAGGCAGAATGTCTTCTATTTGTATTACTATTTACTTATTATTTGTAAATAGAAGCCTTAATTGAGCTCCTGAGCCCTGCTGTGCTTGGTACTATGCAAACACAATGTAAGCAACTGGCCAGCCCCAAAGACCTTTGCAAACTAGAGAAGTCAGAGGAAGAGGAGGACGGGAGCAAAGCAGTCAGGTGACTCCCCTGAGGTCACCCAAGATGTTAGTGGCGGATGCAAAACTGGAACTCTGGACTCCTGTGTGATACTTCAGCCCTGTTCTCCAAGTCACGCAGCTTCCTGACCTGTATGCTAAATGCAGTAAGTATGGATCAAGTAAGAAACGAAGTCAAACCTCTCACAGTATTGCTCAAGCTTTAGAGGGGCCAGGAAATCAGCTGTTCCACTGGCTTTCATACCAGACACCTCAGTTTACCCTCCTGTTTTCATTTGTTCTCCCAAATGCATGAACTATGAAATATTAGATGATATTCCTGGGTACTAGTATCTGTAACTAGACACGTCTCCAACAAACACATAATACAAGAGGGAGTTGGAATCCAGCTGCTGAATTTAAACCAGATAGAGATACATATATGTATGTTATGGCTTCCTACCCACCTGTGGCTATGCTGCCTGCCTTCCCCAAGGGAAGAACTGAGAGGAA
This sequence comes from Actenoides hombroni, assembly GCA_024336885.1. NCBI lineage: Eukaryota > Metazoa > Chordata > Aves > Coraciiformes > Alcedinidae > Actenoides > Actenoides hombroni. Next base: position 5,796,576 of record WUAM01000089.1, read on the forward strand.
AAAGTTCCTGATATTGCCACTTAGTGCCCCAGGACTTCAACAAGGAGCTTTCCACGAGCCCCTGGATAAACACAGAGGGTGGCAGCTCAGGCAGGCAGCTCCGGGTGGAGGGAGCGCGGATCCTTTGAAATCATTTCCACGTTCTAAGTCATTGGACACAGTCTGCAAAGAGTAGATCTTGCGTTACGTACGGTCTTGGGAAGCAATGGAGACTCTTTCAGGCTAATAAAATTCCCAACAAGTGACCTGGGACGGGAGAAGTCCTGTTCTCAAGGAAAAGCCTTACCTCAGCACAGGCGCTCGCCCTACTTCTCACAGTGGAAAGACTGAGGATTTTAATCCCAATTCTAAAACAAGTCAAAACTTGGTGAGTACAGTAATTGCACAAGCAAAGAAAGGGCTTAGGGACAGCATGTACCTGTCTTTGTCCATGTCCACACACACCCCCCCCCCCATTTTTTTTTTCACATGGAATCAGAAGAGCTGTTACTAGGTCTGTGGGTTTGTGTGGTCTCCAGCAAGATGCAATACCTCACTTGCAGAGTGTTTTTCCTGGCACTAACAGACTGCACAGAGCCCAACCCAGAGTAATAATGTGCTGCACGTTCCCAAAACTGGAAACAAAAGGTAAGGATTTCTTCTTTTCCTCAGGATGCTGATCTCATGTTGCATTACTGAGGGTGCAGTGTGAAATTCATTTCAACCAGGTACGTTTGTATACCCTTTAACCAGTTTTCCACCATTACCAAAAATGAGGCACATTTGCCTCATGTGCCCAGGACACAAAGTTGTCACCCGTTATCAGAGGTGGCATTAGAAAATGCAGGTTCGCTTTCCAGGGGAGGTCTCTCCTAAGAGCAAGTAACATTCTCCACAGCACCAAACCAGTCCAACACTGGCATCTGAGAGTGAGATACCAAATGGAATGTGTAAACCTGGTTTTGTAGAAACTACATCCCAGCTCCTGACCTGTGCCTAGGAGAAGGTTTTGTTTTGAGTGTGTGAGGTGGGATGATGGGAGATGAAGAATCCTGAGTCAGAGCCGCAAAGTCATGAGACCGGTCTCCAGTATGATGAGGGTTGCATTTTTCTGGTTTTTAAGGGAAAACCTTCTGCCGTGTGGTTTGGTCTGCCTGATTTCTGAAGCTCCTTTGTCTGTCTGTGGGGTGTGGGTACAACTGTCAGCACCACCCATTCCTGCCTCATCCCCCCCAGCTGTGTTGTGAGGCCAGGCAGGGAAACCCAAACCGGCCCCAAAGGCAGCAGGTCCGGGGGAAGGGAGGTTGTGTCAGCCAGCGCTAGTGAGGACGACTCCTTGCTCAGCCCCTGTCCACACTAAACCCTCTACCCAGGGCGTTACTTGCTGCTTCAAATGGAAAGGAACCGGAATAAGAAGTATTAAAATACAGTATTCCCTGTGAGCACCATCATTGCACCAAGAAACCACCCTGCCTGTCCCACTGCGCAGCGTTTGGCCCACAGGAGCACTGAGAGGCAGCCCGAGCCAGTGCTCAAAAAAATAGCCAGACAGATTACTTAGTAAGAGGGTTTTTATAGTATTGAGGGGAAAAAAAAGAAACTTGTCTTTAAAGTTTTTTCTTAGGCCTGGTCAACTCACGGGTTTTGTACTGGTAAACTATTTCCGTTAGAGGTGTGATAATTTGTACTGAAATAGATAAACCAATATAGCCACTGGTTGGGGACACTGTTGAACTGGCACAAAGGCGCCGTCTACCAGCACAGCTCCTTCGCCTGCTTGTATGGAAATAGAAATTTCAGCATAAATAAGCATCTTTATACTGGTCTAACTGTTTCTACCCTAGGGAAATTACAGCATTTTTACTATACCGGTATAGTTACAGTTTTGTGTGCAGCCAAGCCTTCGCAGTGTAGAGAAGCCTTCAGGGTGGCCAGTGCCTCGCTGTGCCAAAAGGCTGCAGAAAGTCCATGAAATTGTTCAGGTTATTCTACTAGATCAGGCTATCAAAATCTGGTGGAAGAAGAGGGGTGCTTTCATTTGCTTTTATTGGCCGGTAAAATAGTCCGTGTATCTGGCGTTGACTGGCAATGGTTTTGCTGGTGTCTAGAGACAGCAGGCAGAAAAAAAGGCAATTTTTTTGTAACACATTACAGAAGGAAGAGTTACTTTTAAAATGTCTGCCTAAGTTCATTTGACAGAAGAAGATTAAAGCCTTGGTAGCAGAAGGGTGTCACTGAGTGTCTCTCTGCTTTGGAAATGAGCGTTCTTGCCTGGCTCACACACGAGTATCTGCAATTCACCTCGGCAAGGGGTCGAAGCAGAAAGCCATTATCCTGTGAGAGAATAGCCTATTCAGTTGCCATCACTTACAGACAGTAAATGCAACAGAAAAAAAAAAAAAAAAAAAAAGAAAGAAAAGAGTTATACAACTTTTAAGGGTAGTCAGCAGTTACACGAAGCTTTTCACCTCAAAATGCCTTGCAGACTCCAGCTATATTTAAGCTTGTATCACTAGAGTAGGTATGTGCGAGTCTATCCATGTGGGTGCTCTGTCCCTTTTTATCTGCTGCGCATAAACAGACAGGGAAGATAGACAACACTCAGCGGGTCCGGGGATGTAACGGGAAAGTGAGGTGAGCCGCGCGGCAGCGACGGGAAAACAGGCAGGCTCCTGCTGGCAGGACTCCTGTGGGAGGAGAGGGAAGGGAAGGACGTTGTCTCAAGGCCTCTAAGTTGCACTTAAAAAAAAAAAAAAAAAATGGAGTCACCCTCTCCACGTATGTGCCAAGAAAGGTAACTTGGAGAATGGGGTGGAGATTATTTTTAAATATCTGCTGACAGTGTGATTACTCACGGTGTTATTGATAAGAGTATGCAAGCTGGGGACCCAAGTCCTTCCCACCATATACAAATGCACAGTTTTCCTCTCTTTGCCTGTAATAATTCAGAGGTCGCTTTGGCAGTGTGAAAAGGAGATTAATTCACCTGTTGTCACGATGGCCGTTATGAGAGAATCGCCAAGTCAGAGCAGGGGCTTGATTTTTATGACTGAAGTCTTCAGCAGACGTGAGTCTATTGCTCAGCTGCAGAGCTCTGTGGTTCTTGAAGCCGAGTTGCAGGGGTGGGTGAAGGTCACTGCTCTAACAGTAACCATGCTACTATTACATGGAGTTTTAATCAGCAAATACTGGGTAGATATAGCTCTGGTACTGCACTGTTAAATATAATGGAATTTGCCCCACAGATGACTGCAGGTCCTCGTTGTTAAATCAGCTCTGCCTACTTGCCTTTCAGCTGCAGCTTAGACATATGAAATGTGCCATAATCAAACTTTTCCCACATCAGGGGCTCGAAGAAACCACTTTTCTGTATCATTGCATATAAAGAGGTAACGTTTCTTCATTTGCCTCACATATCAGAATTCAAGGCAATCAGTTGTTCGTTCTACATCATAAATAATACATGTACCCAACCAAACACAAAAGACTGTATTTCTGTCTGCTTTCCCACCACACTTTAATAAGATCATCTGAATTTCAAGGTGAAATGTGCAGTCTCATATTTAAATCATTAGGTCCCTGTGTGGTATTTCATCTCATTTTTTGCAAGGTCAGGGTGGCCAGTGTAGTCGAAGAAAGAAAGAAAGATAAAGACTTTATCAGAAGAACAAATGTAACTGGTTCATGTTGAAGAGGAAATAGGTGACCCGCAGAGGGTAAGGACTTGGCAGAGATTTGCAAGGAAGCTGTGCATCAGTGAGATGCACCTCCCCTGTGGTACTGTGTGCTGCAGGAAGGAGCCCTCAGCTCCTCTGTCAGCCCTTTCCCAGGTTTCGCTGTCTTTTGCTGAGAGGGCAGCAGTCCAGTGTCCCAAACACGTAGTGGCAATCGTTGGGATGCTGGAACAACCAACCAAAGTTTAAACAAAAAATAAATCACAGCCTCAATTTGGGACTAGGAGCTAAAACCTCCCAGTTTCTGAGGAGTTTCTGGCTGTGATTCCCTCTTTGGAACAGAGGATGGTTCTGAGACCCAGTAAGCCTGGGTTACATTTTTGCCTCCTCACAGACTTCCTGTGTGACCCTGGGCAAGTCACGTCATTCTTGCATACCCTGAGTTCCAGTCCTTTGTTTGTACAAGATATTCCCTCTGCTGGCCTCCCCTGTCCCACCTTTTTCAAAAGAAACCTGGCAGGGGAAGGAGGTACCTGAACTGCTGTGCATTTGTTAAGCACTGGGGAGGTCCAAGTCTTGGGCAGGAGTTGTGGTCCTCCTAACATATCACAGTTATAACGAGAAGGCGATTAATTTAGCTCATCTATGCTAGCTTCCCTGGATGTGAAACTGCAGATATTTATGGTGGGTTGCTGACTCATAAAGGTGTTGTGGGTAATGTTTGTGAGGCACTTTGTTGATTAAAGGTGCTAAATTTTCTTTACTGCCAGATCTCAGCAAGTGCTCGTATAAATGCGTTGGGCACAGGAGTATCTAAGTAAATGCTACTTTTATTAGCTTTAGCACAAGCAAGAGCAGGACTTCATCACGATCCAAAAGAAAAGAGTGAGACAAAAATTTGGCAGGCGAAGTACAATATATTCTCATGTCATCTAAATATAAGCGTTTAGCAAAAAAAGAAGGTCACCTATAAATCAAGATAGGCCCAGACAAGTGAACTCTACAGCTTAGAAAGAGGCTAAATCTCTAACGCTTACAGAAAAGATTTCCAAAGCCCACAGGGTCTTGTGTGAGAATAAAAACGTATAAAAATGTTACCTTGGATCACAATAACCCGGGCGATACCCGGTCCACTCTCAGCAGTGACAGCTTAGGCACAGAATAGCTGCAGAAGTGCATCCTTAAATCAAGTACAATTTGTAACGCTGGCAGAAGTGTCATGCCTTGCCCCCTAGTACCCACAGTAAATTTTGCCCAGATAGTTAGGTCTTCTTTGATGCCCAAAGCTGCCCTCCCTCTTCTGTGATGCCCCATACAGGTCCTTTCAGGAAGACCGTGGATCACGAATAGAAGACCTTTACGGAGAGCTAGCTAGGCTGTGGTGGAGGACTACTGACTGTGACCTCGAAACAACTTTAACACAAGTAAGGTCATTCACTAATAGTCCAGTTTGGGCTAGTTGTGGTCTTTTGGGCAGGTTCCTTGTCCCTTCTGCCATGTCAAGTTACTCCAGGCACCTGCTGGCCCAGCGCTGAGCTGTGGCACGGTGAGCTTTGTTTCCACCGTCTCACAGGGAGCCCTATTTTCAGCTGTGATGCTGGAAGCAGGAGTGGACCTCGGCAGTTGGGATGCATCTCCTGGTGTCACTGCTCGGGGATGAGGTCAGAGATTTTCAGAATTTCATGTCTCCTCACAGCCAGCACAGCCAGACCATGGTGGTCAACAGACCGCTGACCACAGAGCAGTCACTGGCTCATGCTGAAGATTATTCCTGAGAGGAGTAGCTTATTTCCCCCTCCAATTATCTTTTTATGGCTGGAAGCAAAAAAGAAACAAAAATCCTTTAATGATATGTTTTTTCAATTCCATGAGTTCAAGATAAACTAGCAGAATTAAGAAAAAAAAAAAATGTCCATAGAGTTCAAAGTGAAGAATTACGACTACTCAAAACACCACATATTCTTTCCTACTGCTTTTTCCTCGCTTCTCTAAGCTGCTGAAAGGAGATAGGCTGACAGACATGTTCCTGAGCAACCCTGTGCACATGACGTATCTAGGAATTGAAATAAATACACAGAATGAGTTATATTGACTGCCTTACAGCTAAATTAATCACAGCCCAGATGGAATGGGGAAGATGTTACACACGCACACAGACAAGCAGGAGTCATACCTCCTGAGGAGGTTAAAAAGGAAAGCTGTGAAGTGATGGGTGAAAAAATAAGAGTCCTCTCTATATTGGTTTAAATATGCATCCTCTGCAGTGCTTATCTGAACCCTGAGCTCTTAGAAGTGCTGATAAGCAAGAGAGACCTATTAAAGCCTCATTTGAAAATCTCCAGAACACACACCCAGCCCCATGTCAGCTGAAACCCTGCTGTGCCCAGAGACTCCAGGCTCATGCAGAAGCATTAGTGATGTCTGAAAAAGAGTGGTGTGTTGTTACTCTGTGCCTCACGACTTCCAGGCTCCATCTCCATAACGGGTGAGAGTCCACAGCTACCCTCTCTCTTCTGCCAAGACTGCCCAAGCATCAAAAAATATTTTCTCGCCTTCAGGTCTTGATTCCCAGACCAACTTCATCCCTGGGTCCTGCACCACACTTTTTAAGCCAAAGGCTGAGGTTTTCCTTAGAAACTCCTTCCCTGACTACTTTTGCTCTTTTTGGCAAGCAACCAGCTCAGCTGCCAGGATAACCCTGGCTTCTCCTGAAAAGCAACCAAATGAGCCTGTCTTCCTTCCTCCTGCAGGCAGCAGGTCTTTCCAGCTGCCTGGATGGTTCAGGCTTCCTAGAAGGATTTTTCTGATACTCAAGCAAATGTATGGAGGGGAGGAGGAGCCACAAACAGAGAGGCCCCTTTCAAAAGCAGCACTCTGCAGTGTGCCTTCCGGGGCCTTCTGCAGTGGCCTCAGAGCAGCTCTCGCTGTCCCTCAGCAAGTGGATTCACCGGGTTTGGCCTTCAGCCCTTTTTACACATGCAGTCCTAGAGACAGCTGGGATCTGGGCCAGTTTCTGGAGTAGTTATGGTCCTAAGGGGTCACTTGACAGAAGACAGTCAAAGGAGCACAGCAAAGAACTGCTCACACTTGGTCTCACCTAAGCACAGTCCCAGTAGCTGGAGGTTAGTGAAGAAATGACCACGAGTTCTCTCCATGACCTGTGGCCTCCCTCCTCCGACTCAACAAACTGTTGAGTTACAACCCCACTGTGACTGGTTTGCCTCACAAATCAGCTTGCCTGAAAGTGTAAATCTTGCCCTCAGATCAGAGGCGAAAGTTCGTTAATGACATAGCCTGCATTTTGCTCCAGCTGTATAGGGATGGTTTATGAGCCATCATTCTCTTTTGCCAGCTCTTGCCTCTATGTTTGTCAGTAGCTTGTGAGCTGCCTAAAGCAAAATCTCCCATGGGGATGTAGAGCTGGAAAGAGTCTTTCCACCCTGCTGCTGCAAGCTACGTGTACTGTTACTGCGTTCATACATCATCGCTTTTCCAGCACTAAGGTTTAGAGGCTTAATAGCCACTGCAAGGCTGTTTCCATTCTTCCTTCTCCTGTTCAATCCTAGTCAACATGCAGTTCATACTCCTTCTACCCTTTGGAAATGTTGGAAAAAAATGACACAAAACTTGCACGTTGAAAAAAAAAAAAGAGCTTAACGTTGACTTTCATTGACTTCATCTTCAACCACGGCGAGCTCCCAGGTGTGGCTCTGCCTCTCCTCTGCAAGTTCAAACTCTATCCCTATGGCAGGCAGCTGCTGCAGCAAGACTGAAGGGCTCTTTTCCCCCTTCCGCCGAGACGAGAGCTCGCTTGCGGCCGTCTCGCTGCGCAGCAGGATAACTGGTAGCTATTGCGGCACAAGCGGGCTCTGTTGTCTGCTCAGCCTTACAGGTAAGTACCTGCCTGCTTAACAAGCTGTTGTTTTGAAGCAGTTTTTAGGATCATCTTGTATTACAATAGTCCAGGCTTTAAAACTTGGATGTGTCTGCGATAGAAAGTTCTGCTCAAGACAGGTTTGGGGTTTTTTTTTTCCCTCCGTTATTATTCTAAGAGTGCGTAAAGAAGTCCTAAAAGGGGTGCTTTATTTTTTTTGACAGGTAAGGTAGTTTTATGATAGCCTTGCTCATGCCTGCGGAGGGCACTGAGGAAGTGGATTGGAAGACTTCTCTACCATTTGCTGTAAGTGGCAAGGCCATGTATTTTTGAAGAAAGGTTCTCACTCAAATGCTGGGATTCCAGTGTGTCCAAGGGCTGGGCACATCTGGGTTCACCTGCATGGCTGCTTTGCTGGTGGGGGTGCTACTCCACGGGCTTTCCTGCTACGGGGCACAGGTGGTTGGCTTTCTCCATGTCCTCAGTGTTCACATAAAGCAAGACAGCAAGAAGCACACCTGAAAGTCTGAGCTGGAAGAAGAAAAAAAAGAGGGAGAACCTGAATTTCTAAGGTAAAGTTTAAAGGAAATATATAAACAGCTTTACTACCTTTGATGAGTTGAGAGAAACAGTCTGGCAGGTAGACTGGATTTTTTGTAATGGTTCTGCAAGGCCTTAAAGGAGTTGAATAAAAGGCACAATCTCATATCTTCCTTTCTCTTCTAAGTATACTGAATACAATAAATGGTGTTATCTGATGAAAGAAGCAAAATCCTGGCAGAAGGGGAAAAGATGTATCATTTGCTGAGGCGATGCTCCCTACTGGTTTTTGTAGCCCCTGCATCAGGCTGTAAGCCTTTGGACATGATAAACTGTGTGACCTCCTTGTGGGAATTAAAGGCGGTTTGATTTTTTTTTTCTTTCCTTTTTTTTTCTTTTCCCTTTTTTTTTTTTTTTTTTCCTTTTTCTTTCCTGCACCAAGTGATACGAAGCTTGGCTGGAGACATTAAAGGACATTAAATTACTTGGTTTCCAGAGCTCACTTTCCTCCTTAGAAGGACTGCTATTTTTTTTTTTTTTCAGCCTGATAATTTGTTGCTGCTGTCTGGAGAAAGGTCAGGCTTGCTCACATTGTACAGAATCTCTTTTAGATTTCCGGGTATCTTAGATGGGAAAAGGCTCCGTGCTGTCACTCGCCATGCTATACAGGTTCTGTCTTCCACTGAGGACTGGAAACGCTTCTCATAGTTGCATTCACAGGATTGAAGTCCATTTGTAGAGGAAAATTGCTCTGTACAGCATTTGCAGAGGTGATTACTGTGTCAAATAGAGATGACATCTTAATTACTGGTTGTGGACAAATCCTCTTCTTCTAGAGTAAAGGCAGCCTCTGCTGAGTCAGCATTCATAGCCTTCCTGGCCTGGCCTGAACACAATGGCCTGAACTTCTCTAATATATTTCAACAGTTATGCATATGGTACTGTCTAAGCTAAAGCAGGAGCTCTTTCTGGGTGGAGGGAGCAGTGTGGTAATTTGGGACCTTTCCTTCTAACACTGAACAAGGAATTGTATCAGGAGAAGGAATATTGTGGCACCCCCAAACTTGCCGTTTCCCTTCTGTAGCACCAGAGAAATCCTGCCCTTTTTCTAGCTATCCTTTACCATTAGAAGATGAGACACGTCTAGCCCAAGTGGATATTTGATTCGCTGTCTGCCATCACAAATATATACACATTAGTTGTTTAATCCCTTGCTTCTGAAGCAAGGTAGAGACAGTGGTAACTGCAGGCAGGCGTGCTGTGGGGATGGGCACTCCTTTCTCCTCGTTGACTTTCAACAACAGAGCAGAGTGGGAGTTGGGAAATAGGGTTCCCGTCCTCTCTCAGTGGCACTTCTCGCATCTTTGGTAACCAGATCACTGTGGCTGAGCCTTTTGCAGCACTCCTGTGCTAAAGGGTTTTGGGTGAGCCTGTGCACAGGGACAAGGAACGGTGGTTGTGCTGGAGTCCCTTTGCATGGAGCACCTGCCCAGAGTTACTCCTCATGGCAGGACCGGGCGGTTTGCAGGCAGCAATGGAAATAGTCACCGCGGGAGAGAAGCACAGTGCTCTGTGGCATTCTTATCCGCTTGGTTTTGATCACAGATCTGCTCTACTGCCCCTACTTCGAGTCCACAAATTGCAGGGAGATGCTCTGGGGTAGATGAGGCATTTCTGCATGGGAAGGAGGTTGGAGCCACAGGCAGAGGCTGAGCACGCGGTGCAGGAGAGAGCCCTGGCTCAGGCACAGGTGTAAATGAAGTAGGAAGAAAGTTTTCCAACCCCAAGACAGTTAAGTGAGAAACGAAACCCCTATGTGAGCTTAGGATGAGTGGAGTGATGCTGGGCTGGGACCAGACTGGGAAGGCACTGGCTGTGCCCCAGCCCTGAGCAATCCCTGCGTTGTTCCCTGGGGAACTGCAGGCAGGGGACGGGGAAGGGACGGGCAGTTTTGGTGCTGGATCTGTGCAGCACCAGCCCTCTGTCCCTGGCAGTTGTGCCTTGGGGGGAAGCAGACAGGACCCCTGGCCCACGGGGTAGTGGGAGAGCCTGAGGAATGGGTGGGAGAGGAGTGGCTCCGGTGAGGTCTGTGGGAGTGAGGCGAGCCCAGGGAAGCACTATTTTCAGTCTGTACTGTCAGGCAGGATTTGTTCAGGGACAATATATTTCCCCGTTGTGACAGCTCTGGCAAACAGAGCAAGCGTGGCTGATCCGAAGCCCTGCTCAGGGGCTCACTTCCTAATTAGGAAGGGAATTCAGGAAGAGTTCCTGATTTTTTTTTTGTTGTTGTTTACCAGAAGCCTGGTGGTCACCTTGCTTGGGCAAAGCAATTTGGCAACCTGAAGACCTTTTTGCCAGAGGAAGGCTGATGGGGACGGTGTTCATGGTCCGAATGGTCACACAAAGATGTTGTTTGCACACAAAGGGATGCCCGGGCTCGGAGCTGACAAAGCAGGCAAACGAACAATGATTTCTGAAGATGTATTTAAAGAAGAGTAATGAACCTTATAGAGGAAGTAGCCAGACTCAGAGTGCAGGAACAGGAGACGCTCAAGCAAATTAGGAGGCAAATGTAGGTAAAATACAGTTCTTTTAAGGAAGGTGCTTTATACACAACCAGTAATTAACTTGTGGAACTTACTGCCCCAGCTGCTATTATTGAGGTCGGCAAAGAACTAAGATTTTAAAAGGCCCATGAATAATAAAAAACACTAAGCATTGCACTCAGTAGAATAACAAATTACAAGGGATATAAATCACCATGGTTTAGATCATAAATAACAATAAATTGCCCAGTGATTAGAAGGCAACTTTTGCTAGGGGCAGGTTCCTTAATAATTGCTCATTTTAGCGCTTCTTGCCTTTTTTCTTCTCCGAGCGTGTGATGCTGGCCAGTGCCTCAACAAGAGAAGATGGGTGTAGATTGCAAGCAGGCATTTTCTGTGCACGGTGTATTGTACTGAAGAAATTCAGCTTTTTTTTCTCTTAGGTAAGAACTACTTAGGAAGGAGTTTCCCTTACAGAAACACTACAATAGCAGCTGAAAATCTGCAGTATGCCATTGTAATCTCTAATGAAAAAGCTTAAAATAAATATTTTTTGTAATTATTTTAGTGTTTTTAGCCTTCCTAGATTAGTTCCTAGTTTTTGTCGTCATATTACTTTTTTTTTTGGTTGGGACTTTTTTTAAGTAAGCCATAAAACAATTTAAAGGTAAACACTATGCTTGAACTATTGTATTTTTGAGGCACCTACTTTTGGCTGCTCTGTCAGACAAACTGATTTATAGATTGAATAAATGCATGTTGCTCCAGTTGACACACCCCAAGAAACCCAAGGTTCGAGCTATTTAGATTCCAGCTCCTTGCTAATAGAGATTAATACAGTTCTCTGAGCTAACATTTAATTTCTGGGCTGCCAAAAAGAAAGTAATTTGAAGCCGCTAAGAGACAGTCGTGGAGCTGAGCTGGGTACAAATTGAATCAAGGCTTTCAGAGCTCCTCTCGCTGAAGCGTTGCTCCCTGGCTGGCTTCCTAGCAGGATGCAGGGCAATGTTACTGGCACAGGCGCTCTACAAAGACGTTTTGTGCTGCCTCCCAGCCCTGAGGTTTTCCATATGCTTCCTCCATGCTCAGTAATTAAGTGGGGGTGCAGATGGCACCATCTCACTGCCCTTTGGGATGAGGAACGTGTGCTTGGGTCAGAGGTTTTGTACCTTAGGTCTAGCCGTATAGACCAGCCACTATTCTTGTGCTGCTCAGCTCTGCAAGGTATCTCTGTAGGGTTTTTGGCTTTTCAGCACGCAGAGACCATGGTCCTTCATATTAATAGTTTTTTTTTCCTGTAGTGATTCATTACTGTCTTCATCTCATTCTGAAGAAAAGGCAATTGCATTGCTATTCCATCTCCCCTCAAGCCAGCACTCCCTGCAATGCAACACTTCACCCTTCTGACTATCTCTAACCCTTTCCTCAAGCTCTGCTTGCCACCAGAGCAGGGCACGGCTGGCTGAAACCAAGCGTAGTCATCTCCCCTTCACTGGGCAGTCACATTTTTTGGTGCAATTGTTGGTACAAACCAGACTCCTGCCTGACACCAAAGCTGCTCCTAAACTGCATCTGCCCCTTCTCTCCATGGGAAAGCATGATCGGTCCTGCCTCAGAGAGAGAGACTAATAATACAGTCTCCACTGTTTTGGACCAGCTGCTTTCCTAAAATTAAATGCATTGGAGTGCCTGGCGTTTCTTCTGAGGAAGTTTTTATAGGACTTTACACCACCAGTTATCATTTTGCAGGATGTGCTAATAAGGCAATGCTCAGTAGAGCACATCTGTCACTCGTACTGCACAAGCAACACTGGTGTCAACGGTCATCTCCTCAGAGGGAAAAACTGAACATCACCGTGGGTTTAGATTCAGATAGCAAAGAAATTAGATGAGATGTGCTTACATTAAAGGCAGTCTGCATCTTAGCTCTGGACTAAGAACATGATTTTCAGGTTTTCTGTAGTATTCTTTTCATACCTGCCCTATTTTTCTTACACAAACACACACGCACACGCACAGTTACTTGTTTGGAAAGTGGAATAGTCACGATCCTTTACAGACTTTTTGCAATGCAGGCCAATGTGGCACAGTGCTCTCCTAGTGCAGCCCTGGCCAAAGTCAGCTAGCTCCTGAGGTCTCAGCGGGAAGGGGATGCAGAGAGGCACGGCTGTGCTCAGCACAGTGACCTCCCAGTGCAACCTTATGAATGGGCAGCGTGTGGCCACGTAGTATTTACCTGTGAACACAAATGTTTTAGCAAGAGGTTTCAGTTTGGTTTATGTAATGTTTCTGTCTCGCTACAGGGCTCTTATCAGCATCTACCTGATTATTCAGAGTCAGATGATTCTGCCAAATGTATTCAGCTGGGTTTTTCTCAGGGAAGGGCGGTTGTTCCCATCCACTGAGTCCTTGATGGAGCAGTTAAGTCAGCATGATCCCAGCTTTTTTCTGGGCCTCCAGATAGTGAGAAATTAGCTGAAAAATAATAGAGCCTCGAGACCAAAGGGACAAGATGATTATTGAGGTTTTAATGATGTCTTGGATTGAATTGACACGCTTTTGGCAGATCACGGGAGGAATTTATGGTGCTAGGGATGAGGCTGTGCCCACACAGACAACTGGGCATTCCTCCCACGACAGTGTTATCTGGCCTGCTGTGTGCAGCACGTACGTCCACTGCTGGTTTGCTGTGCAAGGAATCCCATGCAGGATCACCATGTGGTTTCCCAAGCACGCTCCTCCTCTTCCCAGACCCTCAGCTTTCGGTGGCACTGACGAAGCGCACAGAGCAGGGGAGAAAGCAGGCTTAGAAGGCACGGAGGTCCTGTCCCAAATGCTTCCTGGAACTTCTTCCCTCCTCTGCCACTGCTTTTCACTGCAGCTCAAGAAAATCAACCTCTTCACTGTTGGCTGAACGGTATCAGGAATATTGCAGCATTGACAATCAGTGTGAAATGAAACCCTTCCCATATGGCACTGCAAACTAACTTAGAGAACATAAAGAGGCAAAACACTATCCACAAACGAAGTAAAAGGGATGGTTTAAAATGATACAAATCAATATTAATTTTTTTTAACTGTTTTTAAATAAGTTCTTCTCCATGACAGAGTTTTGTTGGAAAAAGACTCGCTTCAACTATTGATTGCAAGCGGATTACCCAAAAATCCTCATTTGTTTGCAGACAGAACCTCATTCCCCCCCCTAGAGAATAGGCAAAATGGCAAACCATTCCTGGTGACTATTTGCTCATCCTCACTTAAGGCCTGTAATTGATACACTGAATGACGTGATATGTTTCTATTCCCTTGGTGCTGTGATTAGTTGACTGAATGTCTTTTAAATGGAAGAATAATGAAATAATGACTAGTGAATAATAAATCCTTGTTTGCATGCTAATATTCTGTTGAATATCAGGTGCAGGATAAAAAGTGTCTATTCCTCAAACAATTTGCTCAAACAAAACCCTTGTTCTGAATTCAAACACTGTTTCTGCCATATCCAGTCATCTGTAGCCGGAGGCTTTGCAGAGAAAGTGTGTTTCAGGGAATGATTTAAATGAAAATGGGCGGCTGCTTGGATCATAAAAGAGCGAAGGAGTTCCAAGAATGAGAAACAGTGTGGAAAAAGGGCCAAAATCATAAAATGTAAATTTGTGCTTTTAGGAATCGTTCGCTCCTTATCAGACAAAAGGAACCGCTTATCCCCGGCTTGCTGGGAAGCGTGTCCCAGGAGCTGGGAGAAGGGGAGGCTGTGAGTTTGGTGGGAAGACCGTTGATGTCGTAAAGGGGGGAGCTCCAGCCTGAGCATGCACGGCCTCCTCATCTCGGGGTTCAGGCTACACAGGGCTGTACCTGAAGCCCCGTGCTCCTGGCTCCAGTGCAAGCCCAAGGGCCTGTGCTTCTCGAGCAGAAGGACACCGATCCTGCAAGCAGTGTGTGGCCTGCAAGGATTTCACTGCCGGTAGGATATTAAGGAGGAGCAGGACTTCTTAGAAGCGTTACAGAATACGTACACATGTACGAGCACCAGGCATGTAGGTAGCAGATACGATGTGCCTCCAGAATGTGGGGGTGTGTGTGTATAAAGCATCAGACTGACAATTGAAGTTGGTTTCTAAGGAACCGTTTGTTTCTGACACGGTTTGGTGGTGTGATAAGCCTAAACTGCTTGCTGAGGCTGAAGAGTTAAAATTGTTGCATGCTGTGCAAAGGGTTTTTATATCATTATATTAATCTTAAATTAATTGTAATAACTTCATCAGCTGTACTTACGTATCTGCTTTGTTTGCTTCATTGGATTACCCTTTATTAGGGCTAGATTCCCATCAAATGTGGCAATAGGCATGTTGCTATAGCTACCCTGAGTCTGGCTATTTTTTCCGTAATGCTGGAGTTCTGAACAGCCTTCCCATTCCAGCATCTGAAACAGTTCACCCATGATGTTTGTATTCACGTGTACCTTCAGGAGTTAGTGTTTAATTCACCTCTTGGGAAATAGTAAGGACCTCCGTCTGAGGACATTTGAACTTCACTTAAGCACAGGTGAGGACAAAAGGTGTTCGAAGAACACCTTCGAAATTAAGAATTCACAGAAAGGACAGCGAGGAAACCCTGGGGAAGGGGAAGTCAAAGCCCTCCTTTGCAACAAATAACTAGCAGAAAAGAGGAAAAGCCAAAACCTAAAATTCAACAGCAGTGTAAAATCCCAACTGTCAGACAACTATCTATATGGTGCCATCCACTAGGAAACCCTAGAGATGGGGCAAAACATGTACAGCCTTCTTGTGTGAGCTATTCCACTTGTGGAGGACATCACTGGAACTTGCTTCCTACCAGGACCAGGGGAGCAATCTGACCTGAGGTTCAGTTTCTCCATGTGAAGCCTCACCAGAAAGAATCCTCTGGAGATGTTCTCTGAATACCAAGAGTCTAATGCTGTCCCTCCATCTCGAATGGTCCAGGTGCACACTTCAGTCCACATTCACCCACAGCTCTCTGACACTTGTGCTGAGATGAGATTCTAAGGAAGAACGGATGGGTGTGCAGACAGGTGGGTGAAGTAAGGTGTGACTGCCATGCAGACAAGGCAGGTGAAATTTTACTGCCGTGGAAACTACCATGTATTCCATCTGTCCTCGTGGCCACAGATCACGTCTAAGCAATCCTCCTTACATGGCTCCTGATGTTGCTTCACCTAGAAGCAAACACAATTTACAGCTCGGAGTTTCTTATGCAATGTTCATACCAGCAGGCTGACTGAGAAATACTGTAGAGTCTGTGGCGCAAATGCAGAGCATGGGGTCAGGGGGTGCACCAGACTTTCCCTATTTGTGCTTGACAAGCTGTGTAGACATAGCCTAGAATTATCACCGTCCTCTACTCCATCGACATCTCTGGTATTTCCTCCAGGCCCTACAACTGGCAGCACTGGATTCTTATTTTACCTGGCATCTGTTGTTTCCTTCAGACCAAATGGTAGCCAGTGCGTCTCATACGCTTTAATATCATATTAGCAAAGCCCAAAAATATGTTTGAACACTGGGAATGTGGTTTCCTAAGGTTACACATTGTCAACTATTTTAAAGTGCAATTCAAGGTTTCTGAGTGAAGTAAACAATATAAGGGAGAAGTTGCTACCCAAGTAGGAACTTAGAGCTTTCTGTCTGCCTGAAAATCCTTGAAGTCGGTTCAAGAGTTGGTTCTGTGAGGCATGCACTACCCCTTTGCAGTGACTGACCACCTCACCTCAACCAGCCCCAACTGTTTGGACTGAAGAACTGACATTTAACCTTGATTTCACATTTCCTGGAATGCCAAGTCCAAAGGCTTTTATTATTCAACAGTTCGTCTAAGGAGAGGGTGTGACTCTTTGCAGAAACAAGATTTCAGACCTGATGAGTATCAAGTTACACCCTCATCCTGTACTGAATTACTTTACAGTTTCTAAGAGCACAGGGTAGACTGCCTGGGATGTGCAGTAAAACCTCACCATCCATCAGCAAATGCTATAAATGTGACCTTATGTTCCTCGAATGAGCTGTAGACGCCGTTCGCATTTCCCTCACCCTATCTGTCACCCATCTCACCTCTCTTGAGACCTCTCCCAGCTCCCTAAGGGCACCCTTTCCAAGAAGTAGGCAGGTCCCTTCGCTTCTTTCTCAGTTACAAGCTAATGATTTCCTTACTTCCGTCTCCAGGCGATACCTTCCTGCCAGCTGGGCATGATGCTTGCCCTTTACATGCTGTGGGACCTCTGCCTAGAATTCAGCTCATGCTTTGGGTAGGCATAACTCAAACAACCTCTTCTCTGGAGAGCCTGGTTACACTTTGGGCTCAGGCTCCCTGCATACCAGCTTTCACAAGACAATTTCCTCTCTTCCCTCTGCCAGGAATCAAGCCCTTAGCAGATCGATGCCTTTCGATTGCTCTCCTCTAAGCTTTGTTAAACAACCCCGGCTCTGGGCCGAGGAGCATGGACTGAGGAGTCACCTTGAAGCTGTAAATCTGTTTGAGGGGATGCTGTTTGCTTCGGGCACTGTTTTGATCTTTCCTGCACCTTTTTTTAGCAGCCACTCATGATGTAATGTTAATCACTCAGATAAGGATATTCTGCCACACAGATACACTGAGGTTATATGATATGCAGCTAAGCAATACATATTAAAGTTCAAACTTTGTGCTGAGAGGCTAATGATCAAATTATCCATGTTACAGACACCTTGACCTCGTAACCTTAATAGAGACAGCTTCCTGTTCACCATGGGCCCGATGCAGAAGGCTGTGCTCATGTGCCAGTTCCTAATAATCTTAAAGCAATGCTTTGTCCAGAGGTCACTGTTTCTCCTTTATGTCCTCCAGGACCAGTCTTGGTCATTACCTGCCACTCAGTCAAATGCCTTCTGGATATCAAGATTCAAAGTATCCAGACTGCGCTTCAAAAATCGCTATCCTGCCTGTGTAACCGAGACTGACTTCGGCAATTTCTTCTACACAGAGGCATCTTCATCAACGTGTTTGAAAATCAGTGGTAAGAAAGAAGTGGTGCCTTTCCCAGCCACCGATGACCTTTCGTCAAGAGAGCCATTGCCTTCCCTTCTTCACCCATGATAATTTCATGTTCGCTTCTCTCCCGCTCTCCCCCACTGGCATAATTTCCTTTGAAACCAGTGACCAGTTATCTCACTGTTACCTCTTCCACCCTCCCCGCCTCCCCCTTTCTTTTTTTTTCCTTGTACCTGCAGCCTTATAGTGCAGAGCACCCTACCACTCTTTTATGCTCAGAAGAGAATCTTTCGAATAAGAAAGGATTAAACAGCCCGACCCTCCATTTCTCTAGCCCGATGGGTTTAAATCGGTTGATACTAGTGGGGTCTCCAGCGCAAGCTATTTGCTGTGTCTTCAAAGACTTTGCTCGTGTCAAGCCTTGCTTTGTAATCTGTGTTTTGAGAACTAGCGCTTTGCCACTATCAAGAAACTATGCTTAAATAGGAAAACATGATTCACTTTGAACTTCCACAGTATGGGGTATTCGGCACTAAGCTGTTTAAAAGTGAATGAATTTACCTTAAGTTTTAGAAACAAAGAAAGATAGTCTTCATAGTTTCTGAAAGTAGCCCATTGTGCAGTTCAATTAACTGCTCCAAAATAGCAGAATACTGGGATACAGACCGAACTCCCAGCACACTTGTTTAGTCAAAAGTAAATGTCTCTGCATATGGTTTTTAACAATGTGTTATGAGTACAGCATGTCATATAATATCTTACTAAACACAGTAAAGTCATATAAAAATATCTGTTCCGTAGAATAAGTACATTTTAACGTAAATATCTTTCTATATTACCATCCTGCTACAGAAAATGAAAAACTGTAACAAATGTGACTTAATTATCTAGTTTTTTAGCTCCTTTTATTTTCAGATTTGGCTTTGACATCTTGTAACTTTCAACTACTGACTGCTCAGCATGGTGTTTAAGTTACCCAAAGACATATTATATAATTTATTTATATAATTGGTTCCAGCAATATGCTGAGTGTTGTTTGAAGCACAGTGATAAAAACAGCTCTTGTTGCAAATTATTTACAGTCTAAATAGAGGCATGGTCCAATTCCCTCACAGCTTGAAAGCTCGAGACGCAAACAACCTTTTAAAATGTTACGAATCGCTGGTTTCCAGAAATTTCACTCAACACAAGCAAGCTGACCATGCACCTTCTGCCCAAAGTCTCTGCCATGGGCAGCAGTGCTACATGGGCTTACCTCCCACTTTGTCTATCTGACACCTTCAGGCACCCTCAGCCTCTTGCCGAGGGACTCCAGAAGTGGACAAAGGTGATTTTGCTTGTAAACCACCTCGTGCCTGGTTCTTGCATGCTCGAGTGCTGATGCTTGCCTGCTCAGGAGCGAGGCAAGGGACCTCCCCTGCTCCTCACACCAGTGAGGAAAACCCTGTGTAAACTGCGAGGGGAAGGAATGGCCCCTTGCCTCAGAAAAGGAGTCTTCCGATTAAGCACGGTGAATCATCTGAAACACAGGAACACGGCGGTCGTTAATTAAACCATTATGCAAAAAGAGGTTGCTTCAGCAATTTACTTGCATCAGGCATTTCTAAAATATATGCTGTCCCACCCAGATATTTCATGAGCTGTGATCTCGGGACATGTCTCTATTACCAGCTGTGCAGGGGAGATAGCATTTGTCATGTGGCGAATCAGAAGCAGATGAGATGGAGATGATTCCTGCAAGGCAGCTTAAACAGGTTACGGTACCTCACGCTACACCACAAACAAGCCTAATCACAAGCAGAGCTTTGCACGAGGCAAAGCTTCAGGATCACTGCTGCTTTATATTTGTACATGAACCAAGTCTCAGCCAGCACTCCAGCTCGCTCTCTCCAAACAATGTTTAATTTATTGAGTTGTTTCATTTATCACAACCACAAGGGTGCTTTAAAGCTTGAAATGTATTATCTCACTAAGAAATACATGCTCAGAGAAGGCAAACTCTCCTGCTGCTGCTGCTGTCATGACTATGGTAGTCAAATAAAATGGTCAAAGTTTTAATTTTTACCCTAATCATTGCATCAGATCTTGTTTGAGTTAGGGCAAAATGCTTTATGGACTGGTTGCCGTTCCAAAAAGCATCAGAAATTAATCATTTGCTGTCCCACCGTAGTCTGGGGACGCTGACTCTAAGGAACGCAAACCACAGATCCCCTCGGCATCAATATACAAGGCTGCTGAGCTGTACTGCTCTGATAGCCCACGTGCTGGTAGAAGTGGGACTGACACCATCAGCTTTGCTAGAAGAGTCCTCCACCTTGAAAAGGCTGATAAACACCCAAACACAACACGTGCCCCACGTCCTCTGCCCACCAGGAACTGGGAGTGCAACAGAAAGAGGACCCAAAGAAAAGGCTGGTTTTCTTGAGGGCACTGTGTGAAAGCTGAAGATGAGACCATATTTGTTTTAGATGGTAGCTTCCCAGAGGGAGTCAGCATGGGTGTTATCTGGCCAACTGCCTCAAAACCAGTCGCTCTAAATCAGTCTCTTGGAATCCAGGCAATGTAAACCTTTCCTGTCCCCAGCACATGCCAGCATTCACAGCTGCTGAGATGTGGGCATAGTCCTGCATCCCAAAAATAAATTGTGATCCTAGCCAATATACCCAGCCCTGCACCCGGGTCTGCAACTGTCTAAGAAGCCAGCTGTGGAGAATGCAAGGCACTTAGAAAATTAGGAAATGCTGGCTATAGAAGGGAAGAGAACATGGCAAAATGTTTTTCGTAACTTGTGAGTTGAGAAGCCAGGGAGAAAGTAGATACAAGTTAAAACAAGGCAAGAGCTGAGGAGGGGAGGGGAGAACATTGAGCCATCTCCAAACAATTGCCCGTGTCTTCTCTGGGTGGATTTGATGGGGTTATGCTGAATTACACCACCCAGAGGCTCTGACACATCGGGTCAGGTTGGCTGAGAAGGTTTGTGTAATAATCTCTTAGTCCTTATGAGAGCCAAGCAAAGAATGAGAATGGCACCCTGCCGCAGCCAGGCAAAGTGCCAGATAATGTAATATGCTCACTGGAATGTCCCATCACCTCTAATGTGGTGGATGGTCTAGTGACTTTGATTGCCAAGCCATTGGAACTTAGGAAAAATGAAAAAGTGATGAGTAGTGATTTCAAATGGACACAGCTCAAACTATGAATGCGGTAAGAACTGATCCGTACCTCGAAGAACGTTTCGATTGCAGGAAAAAGAAATCAAGCCCACAGCTCAGTATTCATCCCTTTCTGTCCTTTGATCCTGAGAGGTGGGATGATTGCCAGACTCCCATTTTATGCTGGGAAGGGCTGGAGCTGCTCAGCATCTTGCAGAGGCAAATCCTGTGGCTATTTATGAGGAACATTTGCATGTAGTGATGATCTTAGCCACTAGCTCAAAGAACACTGCAGTCTGCCACAATGCAAATGCATCAGATAAAAATGGTAGTACAAGAAGATGATTTGCTGAGACTGACTGTGTTTAAATACTTGGTTCTCCAACAGAAAGGAAATCTGCATAAAAACACGGCTTATAAAAAAAATGATATCCTACGAGAACAGCCTAGACACCTTTTGTAAAAGACAAATGGTTTAATTATAAACCGATGCCGCTCAGAGTACATTCTCCTATCTTTACTACTGTGATTCTTGGAGCTGAGGGTTTGTGGTTATTCTTTTTAATTTTCATTGTGAGTGGAAGATAACTATTTAGAGAGGAAACAGAGAAGAAATAAGGTCAGGAAATGTAAGGGAAGCCATCACACAGCAGCTTCCCTCCTCATCCTAATAATGAAACAAATTAAGCAATAGCCCCTCTACATTCAGCATTCACCTTTCAGAGCTGGGGATGAGAGTTACAGAGACGAGCCCACAGGAAACTCTGTCTCCCTATAAAGTAAAGAAAATGACAGGGCAGGTTGCAAAATGCTGACACAGGCAGTAACTTGCTGCTCAGAAAACAAAGACATGGTCAAAATGTGCTGGATAGAGATCATCAAAGGGACGATTAGTCAGTTTATGAACTGCCTGAAATCTAAAGGCTGTATTTGATGACGTGCCCCCTTTCACATGTGCCCTGTTGTCTGACTTCTCCCAGACCCGTTGTCTAAACACATAAATTATTGCTTTTTTCTCCACACACACACACACACCCCTAGACTGTATAATTGGCAGCCACTAAAAACTTCTTAAGAAAAACAACCAAACCTCCATTTCCAAATGGCATTAAGAACCATTCAGCATAACTGAGGACCCCAAAAAAACTTTATTTCACTGCAGATGCTTAAATCCATATCCTGTTTAAAACATGACTTTTAACCACAAATGTAGACCGTAAAATATTTTTAAGTGGGAAGCCCCGCATCCTAATATTTATATATAAAAAAAGGGCTCTGTCACTTGAGATGTGGTGTGTAGTTACTTAGATCAAGTACAGATCAGGAAAAATGGATCCATTCGAACTAACAGCAGCATCTGCCTATTTTTCCTGGGTATAAGTGACTGTGTTAGCACTGAGTTGTAAAGGAATAGCTCAGCTCACTGCTGCTCAAAGACTATGAAACCTTGTCTTATGTTTGGTATTGTCACTAACTTCAAGTTCACCATTTCTGTGCCTCAGTGTGCCTACTAGACAATCTAAAATAATTATACACAGTCAAAGCATGCATTCAAGCAATGGTAGAACTGTGATACTTAACAATATTTAGAGAAAGGCATCAAGCAAAAACCCCATGTCCAGCCGTGCTGACACTCAGCAGAGAATTCTACTTCACCCCTGATTTTATTTTTTCAGCCTACTTTTATCTGCCAATCTCATATCCTTCCCATATCCCCTCCAGTTCACAACAACTCACACTTGCCAGGCCCAGATGGGGTCTGGGCGTGCAGACTCTGCCACCCATGGAGGTGCTGAGACCTCCCTGCCTCCTTCCTTGACACCACCACCCACAGCAATTCCTCAAAATAATAAGATAATCACACTGAGAAGGAAAATTCTGGCAGAACCACTACCTTTTCACTATCCCCTAATAAAAGGACTGTGTGGTACTCAGCTGCATTATCCCTACTAGTGTGACAAGCTCAGTCTTCATCAGACCTAATTTATCTCTTTCTTCAGGCCCTGTTTTAGATAGGACCAGGTGATTTTCCTGAAGCGTAGCTGCTTTTTTTTTTTTTTTTTTCTCTAGAAGGTTAAGGGTCTTGGACTCATCATGACCAGCATCTTAACGGGCAGGTAAGAATGAATTTGGTGAAATTGTCTGACCACAGGAAAAAAAAAGGCTGGCCTCTTGCACCTGTGGGTTTGCTTGGAGGGTGCCCAGCTTCTTTAAGCTACTACTGACTTCACAAACAGGGCTTGTAATGAGGTTCCTCCATGAGGGACTCATTCACTGAAACAGCTTAGCACCTGAGGATAACAAGTCAGGCTGATCAGCCTATCTGATGTGGAAAAACAGAAACAAGAGGGTAACGTTGACTGTGCATGACAGATTGTCTGGGCTGGAATGTAAGACCACACAAATCAGGAGGGTGTACTCTGAGTCTTATGTTCACATGTGACATAGGATTATATCACCATAAACTATTATGACTTTCTTTTTTATAGTTCTGACAGATAGAGGTATGAGTACAAAGAACAGCACGGGTCGTTGAGTATCTCTGCAGTTGTACGTCATAGATGTTCAGCTCCGAAATGTCCAAAGATGATCCATTTACTCGCAGACCATCTGCAACATCCTAGGACAAGCACAAAAGCCTTTCAGTTAAAATCTAAAATAAAAGCTCAGAGTCTGCAAGAGGCGGAACACAGAAGCCCCTGATCATGGGGTTGGATTTCTAGCACAGATGCTCATCTTGGCTTCATTTCAGGAGGCTCCAAGTGTACCATGCAATTAGGCAAACTCTTACCTTCTACATCCCAGCACTGGAGCTCTACTGACTTATCATCTACAGATGATGCTCTGGCCTTGCAGTCCAGCAGCCTCTTTCAAAATGAACAAAACTCAAGCATGGCACTTTTCTTGTTCTCCCTGCTGTAGTTCTATGGAAGATAAATGTTGAAGTGGACAAAATAGCATCATTTTGTTCTTGCTTTAGATCTGGTAGCCACTCTTTGCTTCTGTGCTAAGAGACCGAAGTCTTATGGTACGGTTTCTAAGCCACAGAAGCTGGGAGCTGAACACAGCAAACTGGACTGGCAGGTGGTGACTCAGGAGATTTTGTCCTTTCCTAAGCTGGGACAGCACTGGAGAATACAATAGACATCCTATTTCCCTTAGTAATAATCACGTTCCCATGTAGAGGCAAAACTATTCAGCCCGTCAGCACGCATAGTTTATTCAGTCAGGAACCATTACTGCCTCATAAAATGGGACACCTGTCTCATTGTCCATTAAATATTAACAGCAGCACCATAGAACTGAACTGTCATAGTTTTATTATAATAATATTCTGAGTAAATCTTATTACAACTTAGCGTGGATGTCAACAAACAGAAAGAAAGTATAAACCCCGTGAATTTTATACAAAAACTGCAGGTTGATGTGATTTAGATTCCACTGCATCCTTCTGGCACAGGTAACAGTAGCAAGTGGTCCTTCATCCTTCAGTGCTGTGCTATAGAAATGGTAATGCTTATTGCTTCTCAAGTACCCCTTTTATCAGCAGATATCAAAGCACCTGCCTAGGACTGCAGGAGGCCTTTCCAGCACGCTTCTGCAGCAGAGGAAACCAAGGTACAGGCAGTGCCTGAAGCTGGTTGCATCAACCACAAGTAAAGCCTTGCAGAAATAGGCCCAGCACCCTGATGCCTACTCCCCAGTCCCCTCTTATCCACTTAACAGTGCTTGCTATATAAGGGTCAGCACATCACGGCTGCCGGCGCTTATATCCCATGCAATCTCCTTAGCTCTGCTGCCTGGCTCCTGACCTTTGGCAGCAGCATACACCGAACGGGGCTCTGAGGACCTTGCTTAAAAAAGCCGTGTACTTTACGCTGCCTCGCTTCGGCCTGCGCGGGAAGCGGCGGTACGGAAACACTGCACCAAAGGCTATTCCTGACACGGTCCGGGCCTGACCCTCACATCCCTGCTGCTTGCGGAGAAGGCTTCAGAAGCCTCCAGGTTGGGCTGGGAGTCTCCAGGATTTCTCGGGGGCTTTCCAGTCGGTGCCGGGCTGGGAAATCCGCAAGAATAGCTTCTGTCCTGCTGCTGCTGTACTCCTGTTTCCCAGCCTCGCTGAAACAAAAGAGGCACGGGCAACACTTTTGGTGTTGCAGATGAGTAAGACTTTCCTGGAATGAACAAAAAGGTCGAATTTGGTTCCTGTCATGACCGCTGTGCGTTTCTAGCTTATGGGCCCGTGTCTAGGAGCAGCCACTTTATGCTCAAAAGCCAACCCTTGCCCTTTTGCCCGGTTCTAGTCCTTTGTACAGTAATTTATTTAAACACCCAAGCAAATAAATGGTTTATGTTAATTCTGTGGACCCAAATCAGTAACTAACGCCATATACACGAAAGACAGAGAACCACTGAAGACTCAGTTTTGAGGTTTCTTCATGTTTCTAAACTCCAGAAAGCCAAGATTTCAGACTAGAGGAGGGGGAGATATCCTGGGTCAGGTTAAACCATTGTTAATGAGCTCTGCTCACCACAGAGGTATCCACATGGTGCAACCTGGAATATGGTAAAAATTGAGATGGGAAACACTCACTTCAGTTGAAGTTCGTAAATTCAGAAGCCAGCCAATAAATTACAAATTACTGCAAATTATTGGCAATAAAATCTTACCTATACAGTACCTTCATACACTCTCTGCTTAAAAAAAAATAAAATAATAATAATGCTATTTTTCGTGTGACTTAGTCTGTAATGAATTCAGACTTTTGTCACACTATGCATCTACCATACAGGCCTTGAGGGGGAAAAGAAAAATTATGGTAAGTTCTGAAAGGACAAAAGCTGCATGCAGTAAGTTTTCCATATGTCGTAACAATCCTTAAAGGGAAGGAATATGAGAAGGAATATGTAACTGTCTTGTCTCTATTCCTTGCCTTGCTAGAGTTTATACCTGAGTATAGTCCCAGACTAAACAGTCCACGGGAATCGGAGGGAAAAAGGTAATTCCATTGTTAAAGGAGGACATGTTTTATAGACATTTTGAGGGGGGGTGAGAGTTAACAACACTTAGTGTTTGAAGCTGATTGGGAGCTTGTCAGACTCAGTTCCAGGATAGATGCTCAGGGATTTTTACAATTTTAGGGGTCTGATAAATGCTTTTTGGGACTATGCCAGGAGCTGGCTGGATGATGAGGAGATGATTTACAAATGTATGTGTGAATAAATAACCTTACAGCTGCTTGTCGGGTAGCAGCTTTTGTTACTTGAGCTGTTTGTAAGGCCATAGTATTTGTTCCTTTAAAATATCTGATATGAACTTGTAAGATGTGGTTGGTTTACTGGCTTTTATTTTTTTTTCTCTAATTGCTCCTGAACCTTATCATGTTAAACTTTTTCAGTCATCTAGCCCAGGTGCTACAATTATGCAGTATAACCCAGCACAGTAAAGCCAGTAAATGCAAACAACTTGCAAAGTAACTCTGGGCAGATGTAACACCCACCCAAAACAGCTAGCAAATTTTTGTAACAAATGACGTTTACAGGCAAAAGTAGGAAAGATTTCCTGACTGGTGTACAGTCCAGAGAAAAGACAGAATGTCACAGAAATGTATGCAATGATCTTATAACTTTTATTTGAATATATGTTATTTAAACACTATTTATTGAACTTGGCCTTAAAGTAGGATGAGAACCCATCAAGTACATTCTGTACCTTACAGAATTTATATTCTGTCATTAAAAAGCAGTATTAATGGATACTACAGTGTTTCAGATCATAAAGTTCGGTTCTGGATTGATGAGGAGCATATATCAATGTTATGTTATACTTGAATAGACAAATTTGAAAGGATTTTCTTTCCACACAAGATCAGTGTCACATTTAATGCTACAAAGGCCTCACGTGTCAAAAAGGAACTTCTTTAATTTCTGAAAAAGCTGTTGCTTAATAAGTTATTTACACATAGGAAGACAGAAAAGGGAGACTACAGAGCTGAGTTTATGTAACGGCTCTGAGGCTGAAAAATGTAAACAAATGAAAAAAATAGAAGCAATAATCCAGTTCAGTTGTGTCTAATGGCAAATAATGTTGATGATAAGTACTGTAATATTTTCTGCCTTCTTATCTGGAAAGACCACAAATAATGACTAACTATTGATAAAAATAACAATTCCCTTCGCAGATTCGCTTTTTCCCCTCCAACTATGTGCAGGCTCTGTGAACAAGAGCCTTGTGATGATGAGGACTTCTGAGTAATTTATGTGTTGTCTTGGAATAAATTTTTAATTTATGACCATGTTGATTACCCTGGCTGAAGGGGGAAAAGCTTGGAGCTCCCAAACCCCCACCTCCTCTGCTTTTTCATCCTCCGATGTTTTATTTTCCCAGCAGCCCAGCTGTACTCTCCTCATACTGTGTGTATTGTCAGGATTATCTTCAGCCATGTGAACTATAAACACAGCTCACTGCAACCCAGCTAACGGAGTGGCAGAGGGCCAAGAAGGAAAACTGTCCTCTTCATCTGAGATGTATCTGGAAAATGGATCCAGGAAGGGTCTTTCCCTTACTCTGCTGGAAGACCTTTAACACCACAACGACAAAAGCCCCAAGAATGACAGAGCCATTTTTTCTAGGTGATGGGATAATCACGGGTAATCAGGATGACCACAAGGATTTCTTCTTTTATTTTTTCTATTTATTTATTTAGAGGTTATGAGGGAAAGAAAGACTGGTCCCCATTTCTCACCAGAGGTAGGCATGTTCTTCAGCAAGACATTTTCAGACACCAAAAAGCAGCACTTGGGGCAGTAAGCTACTAATCACTATAAATTTGTGTAACGCAGTTCCTCCATGTCTCAGGTTCATCACATGTAAATGTAGAGAGCAAATCCTCCTACTGGTTTGTAATGGGTCCTTGTAGCTGTAGTGCCCAGTGCTGAGCTTACTGCTGTGGAGAAGTATTTTATTTTACTGAAGTCTACCTAAAGAGTAAGGATAAGGGCCACAAAGGTTTGAAATCACTTAACACACCTGGGGAAAACTAACTCTCTTTAAAATTATTGGGTAGTGGAGGCCAAAGTGGGAATTAAGAACATAAAGAGCTCTCTATATCTGCATCTGTGGTGCTACTGATATAACAAGGAGTACCAGGGTTAGTCCCTAATTAAAGAGAATAATTGTCTGATTAATGGACAGCACCAGATGGCATCAACGGAGGTGCTTGTTTTAGCTTTACTTAGCCATTCTTAAAAAAAATGCTTATTTCAGGCTGCGGTGACTTCTCTTCTGTGGGGTATCACCTACATATGTCTGCTCCCTCTGCAAATTCCTCAAGTGCCTGGGAAGCAGCATTCAGAATAGAGCAGCTTATCAACCTTAACGTGAACTGTCATTAACACTCAAACCGTATTTTCACTTGCTTACATCACACGCACTCACGTACGGTTTGTTGAAGGAGAAAGGAGGGCATCATCTCCAGCTCTGGCTAGTGATGTGCTTCATGGCCACCCGGACGCTAGAGGAGTCAGCCGTGTGGGAGTCCTATCTCCAACAACCCCTGGCACATATCTAAACTTTAGACAAGATTAAAGGTCAAACTTTGCTTCTGACTTTTTTTTTCACTCAAAGAGTCAAGGTCCTCAAGCAAGCAAGCTATTATGTTTTATTTCATCAGTTAGTGGAAAGCAGCTGTACTGCTTAGCATAATTAACGAGGAGGTCAGACAGTAATGCTTTGTATACAATAGTGTTATATGCAGCACTAAGGCAAGTAATTGCCCATAAAACCAGTATCTTGTAAAAAGGGAGGGGAAAATCCACGTCTCTTGAAGAAAAAATTAGGAGCACAGTACTTCCTTTTAGTCATCACTAAAAAACATTCCCCCTTAAGGTCCTTCAAGGCCAGAGAATATTTAACAAAATTATTCAGGAAGTAATCCCAAGCAATACTCACTACTCTTTACTGAGTTGCAAATATACATTAAAAATATCTGTCTAAAAGGAAGGCAATGCCATGCAGGGTATTTACTACCCACCTTGGTGTGTCCAAAGGTAGTTTAAAAGATATTGCAAGTTCATGTTCCCAATAGTTCCCTGTTAAGTTCTGTTGTGGACAACTTTTGTTCAGCTCTTTTTTGACTGCACAACAATACATTTCTACAGGCAGGTGGGAGAAAAGCCATTGGTATACGCTTATTCATGACAAGATGCCAACTTCACTGCTGCGGAAGCCAACCAAGGCCAGAGCAGGAGGCACACTTTCAGAATACTGGACAGGCCAAACCAGCGCTAGCTCACACGGAGCCATTCATCGGGAAACTGAGAGTGACGGAGAAAATGGCAGGACAAACAGAATCCCGCTCAAGCTAAGTTTCACTGTCTACAGTAGACTAGAATAGACTATTTCAATTGGAAAGGACCTACAACGATCATCTAGTCCAACTGCCTGACCAGTGCAGGGCTGACCAAGTTCAAGCGTGTTGTTAAGGGCATTGTCCAAATGCCTCTTAAACACTGACAGGCTTGGGACATCGACCACCTCTCTAGGAAGCCTGTTGTGGTGTTTGACCTCCCTCTGGGTAAAGAAATGCTTCCTAATGTCCAGTCTGAATGTCCCCTGGTGCAGCTTTGAACCATCGTCTAATTTATCTTTGATCTTTTTTTGCTGGAAATGCAGAGTGGTTTCTGAAGAACCCAAAGGTGGTAAAATTGAGGAATCATGAGCAGCTGTCTGATTCACTCCGCTGAAGAGGTGATATTCAGGTTCAATGAAAGGCCTCTGGCTCTACTACCCTGAGCAGCACCTTCTCTTTTTACAGCAGTGATAGACCACAACACAAAGCGTTCCTCAGATGTCCCTTCGCTTAAGAAAGCTGTTTCTGTCTTTCCTGTAAATGTGACACCTGAAGACTCTTTTGCCAGACTTTCTTATGCTGACTAGTAACATGCCTGTGCACAAAGGTTTTCAACAGACCTGGAGGATGCCAGGGTCACAATATATAATAAAGGTTACAGCATTTGCATGCATAAAACTTCAGTATGGAGCCTTGCTCTGCACAGATGCTGTGGACCAAATGCCAAGCAGCACCTTACTCTATTTACAGTTCCACTGATGTTGGTGAGGATGTTCCCAGTGAGGTATTCATCAGTGCAACTGATCTGAAAAGATCTACTCCTGTATAAAAATGTTAGTGCCTCATATGACAAGGTATATTAATATATGGATTCCTCTGGAAAAGTGAGTTTTATACATTTTACTTGTATTTACGAAATGGTACTAGTTGCACATGAACCAGGCTGTCTAAAAGTAAGGAATATAACCCTATCTAGTCTGTAGGGAAGGTCAACCCATGCTAAGGTGACTACCTTGACTATAGAGGCAATTTAGACGATCATTTTGGATGAGGCACCTAACCTTTGGGTGGCCAAAACTAGTTGCCCTCCATCCTGTCAGCAATATTTTACACACACAGATGCACAGACACACGCACAGGTAAAACCATTTACATATGTACATTGTCCTATTGCCTAAGGTTCCTGGGCAGGTTTTTACTTTTGCTCACCATGGCTGGGACACCAACTCGAAAGGAAGGAGCATCTGGAAGGAAACACACTTATCATGTACTGCTCTGTGAATATTTTACATTAGAAATACACTTTTATTTTATGGCTGGTTTCGGCATGTCAGTGACTGCCTTGGGGACTGTAAACTCACAGCTGGAGCTTGTGCTATGGGGTTTTTTTCGCTGTTGAAAAAGAATCTTCAGTGCACTGAAGAGACATGTTAATATTTTAACCTAAGACATAATGTTAATAATATCATTCTGACTAGCTCTTGGAGTCTCTCCTCGCGGAGACAAATGCAACCCACACATTCCTTTGCCAGATACATAGACAGTCATAACTTGGCGATTAGCATGGTTCCAAGGCCTACTGAGATAAATCAGAGAGAAGCACCACACTGCTTTATACAGACTAATAACTTGAAGCAAGTTAGGAATGCAAAGAAAGCTGTACGAAGGGATATTTCTAATGAACAGCTCTCTGTCAGAGATAAAAGCAAGGAGCACGAGTGACGGATGGCACAAGCAGAAGACGGAACATAGGAGAACGAGGGAGGAATCTGAAGACCAAACAGCCAAAGATATAAAGGCAATTTATAAATTCTCAGATGATTCTGCCATCTCTGCAACGTGACTAATGCAGAGACAATGACAGCATGTGGATGTCTCAGGGAGAAAGAAATGGTACTGGGAGGAGAAGCAGAGTTTGCAGTTTCTAAACTGAAAGACAGCAGTGTCTATTTCTTTTTTTTTTTTAATTAAGTGTCGTTAATACAGGGACATTGCTGATTTTCAGAAACAAGTACTCTCCTGGGAGTGGCAAAAATTGGTATAATGGGGGAGCAGCATCCCTACAAAAAAATGCACAACTGCCACATAGGAAAGCAAAGGAAAAATCAGAGCTGAATCTGAATATATGAAAAGGACAGTATAGACTAAAACAGAGTTGTATTTTGGCTTGTCTGCAATAATGCAAAGCTAACAAAAAGAGGGAACGAGAAGTGTTGATTTTCTGTAGAGTTTCTGTATTTTCTTTGCATCCATACTGATTTGAGGTCTTTTCTGCTAGATTTTCCCTTCTCAGAAACAAGGACATATACAACACCGCTTGTAGATTTATTCTGATTGCTGCTTCATTGATTCTGAAGCTGAAATAATGTACCCTCCAAAACCACTAATATTTCTATTGTGACCAGACTTGTCCAGAGTTTTACAATCCTAATTAGTTTCACAGTTGTCTTGTTGTTTTCCTGTACTCCCCCTCTGTCTGCTCATCACCATCTGCTGTTGTCCACGGTAAGATCTTAAAGGAAGGACCATCTCTTTGTTCTGCCTTTATACAGCACTTCACAGAAATAGCTCATTATGGGAACCCAGGGCTGAAATTCCTAAACACCATGGCAATAAATGTAGTGGACAGAAAGAATAATGAGTCTCAGAAAAAGCAGAGAAATGCCCATCTCCTGGCATTTGGATAGCATCTCCTGCTTTCCGACTCTGCCTTTTGTTCCTGTGCCATTTCTGCTCAGCCCATTACAGGAATTGCTAGGAGAAGGAGTTAGATGAGCACACAGAGCTTGATCACAATGCAGGCATAATTCGGGAGGAAAAGGCAATGATGGATGTGGGAAAGAGTAAAATGAACATCAGAACAAGTCCTCTTCCAAACTGATGTGAGGGTAATAGGAAAACGTCACCTTTGCCTGTACCTGTACTTCAGACTGTCTATTTGGGGGGGGTTGTTCTGTTTCTAGCAAGTTAGAAACATTTAAATGAAGACACATTAGGTGCCAGTCTCTCCCAATAGGGAACTTCTGGTGGATGTCAGTGACTGTGTACTAAAATGGAACATTAGCCCTGGGGATAAGCTCTCCTCCTCCTTCAGCAGCTCTTTCTCTCTCCAAGAGCAGACAGTAGCTCGGCACAATACTCAGTGGATGCTTCCTACTTACTGCTCTTCTCTCCCCTATTTCCCACAAGAGTTTTATGTAAGACTCTGGTTCAATCAGTAACTGAAAGATCTGATTACATAGGAGCAATAAAACAAAAAGATGATTTCAGTTGCAAAGCAACAGATTACCAGAACTGGTCTCTCTGCAGTTGAGCTCCATTGTAAATTCTTGCATTTTGGGGTCAGGGGAGTTGCTTAGATTTTTGATGAAAGATAAGGAAAATCTGAAAGAAATGGATATTTTTCACTACTATTTCATATGCTAAACACAGCAGAAGTAGGTTAGTTGAAAGGCCTTGCTTGGTTTGGATGTGAAATGGGATCAAATTGCCCCCAACATCTGAGGTTAGTGCATATTAGATATACGGTGGTTTGAGAGACAGTGCCTTGAACCTCGATGAGCGGGTTTTAGCACCTGAACAAGTCAAAATAAAATGGTGAAACAAAATACTCAGGAGGACTAACCTTTCAGAATTCCTTGAGAGACATTAATTTTCATAGCTGTTCATCTTAAGATGTGGGCCATGATATTCAGCTGCTCATAAAACTCCTCTAAAGTAAACTGCATTTTCAAATAAGGCTGATCTTGTTCTTTACAGAAGTTTATGAAATTAGTTCAACTAATACTTAATCAATTGTTACACAGTTCATCAAGTCAGTATGTTGTTTATACCCATGGTTCATGCCCATTTTCAGCATTCTCTCATGAAGTATTTATTCCACACAGTCCTTTCATTTCTAGGACCATCACGTCAAGCGTGTAAGATTCTTTTAACCCTATCAAAAAATTCTAAAAGCATCTTTACTATAAATATCATCTTGATAGATATTTCGTTTTAATGTTTTGGACATCCACTTTGTAAGTGAGTGTCCAAATCCGTCCTATTATTTTTAAAATTATATGACCAGTGAAGTAAGCTACAGCCCTGTCTGAGAGAACTGCACATTATCTCTGCAACATGTGCAGTCTGTCTTCATGCAGGAAATTGTCAGGTGATTGAGCAAATGCACAAGTCATAGTATTTAGTTATTTAAGGTGACTTTAAAAGACTGAGATGACTACTTGAGAAAATAACAGTGTTCCCAGAGTAGTCCCTAGCAGGGGTAACACAGCAGCCCATTGTGCATGGCAGCAATTAGGAGTGCCAGTGCTGATTGGGCTCCTAGGGCACATTGTTCTTCCCAATTTTCAGGTCATTCCACCCAATGGGCAGATGCTGGGGAAGTCATAATAGAGATTATCAGTTTGGGGATGCCACTTCGACAGACAACCACGGGTAAGTGTGGAATTTTCCCTTGTCTGGACTCTTTGCTAGGGGAAATAACTGCATTTGAGAGAAGCTAGTTAGGATAAACACAAGTATTTGGTGTTGTGTTTGGGGACGTAATTGCCAGTGTGCCTCTGGCACCTTGGGGGAGCCATGGGGGCTCACATTCCTTTCCCTCCCGACACCCTGTAATCACTGGGGTAAAGACTGTCATTACCTGCTCCCAGGATGTACCGCCCCACGGTTGCATTTTACTGCACTTAAAACCTACGGGTGCTTGAAAAACGTCAGAGCAGCAGAAATGCTTGTGAACAGTCTGGCAGGCAGATTCCTGGGGAGCTGAATGCCTTGGGTACCCCCCAGTCTGCGCTGGCGATACTCAGAGGTCAGCGCTGTGCTCTCGGTGGGGTGTGAGAAAGTAGGAGCTGGAAGTGAAAGGCCTCCCAAGTTCTGCCACAGAGACACCAGTTGGTCAAACTGATCTTTTTCATGAAGTAGGGCCCCAGTGCGAGACAGGTCAACAGTCAGCATCCCGTATTGAAACACTCCTCAGGGAGCAAGTTTTTGTTGAGTGATATCAGCGTGTTTAGACCATCCTCCTCCACCTGGGATGCTGCTCTCTTCCTCTTGCCTCTCTCTTGGACGAACCAAATTATGGTCACCTGCGTATTCCTCTTCCCTTCCTTTGCCTTATTTTTTGTCACCACTCAGGCTGCCATAAGGATTTCCCAGTAGCAGCATAATGACCACTTCTGGTGGGGTTGAGGCATGATACATGCATCCTGGGGAACAGACTGGGAGCCACCTTAGCCTTGGTTCTGCATCAGTCTCCCCGCAGGGTAAGGCAGGCTGGTCAGCAGTTCCTACATCCACTGCCAAGCAATTACCCCCACCTATGGCAGGAATAAAGCCAGCAGATCCCATGGAGGCAGCATCCCAGAACACAGTGACCTGGACAAAGAGTAGGAGTAACGACACACAGCTGACCTGACTGCATCTCTACCTGCAGTGCTGCTGTTAAAAAGGCACATGAGAGTCCTTTGGTGGATGAGTGAGCTGGGGGAATGCTGGTCTGGAGTAGGTAAGAGAGATTTCTGTGGCGATACAAAGACTGTAAGTGAAAGAGTGAGGATTTACACTAGAAAAAGGGCACTGAAAAGGTCAGAAAAGGGCAACAAGAATGGCTGCAAAGACTTTGCCTTATAGCCAATGACAAAAAGTTACTGATCTGTCTATTTAATAGCTAATGTAATTAATTGTTGGTGCAATTTACTGAAGAATGTGGTCAAATCTAAATCATCTAATGTCTTTACATCAAGCTGACTATCAGAAATATAAGAGCTGAAAAAGGATTGAAATGATGAAATAACAAAATTAGGTGCTATACCCTGTGTGCTGGCTAATCCAGAGGTGTTTATACTGTCATCTCAGAGCCTAAACACTCTCTGCATCTTTGTTAAGTGCAACATATCATTCTTAGCTAAACCAATACCTGCAAGTTGAGCAAATTCCTTAAGCTTTTAAGAAAATACCTCTAATTGCAAGCCAAAACTTCGGGTTTGTGCCTATGTTTTGCAAATTGTTCTGCTCACTGTACAGTAGGTCACGAGGAGGCAGGAAAAATTGTGATCAGGTTCCTACATGGGTGTATAACTGTTCAGTGGCAATGTATTTACTTGCAGCAGATGGAATGAATATGGGAGAACATCTAATGAGGTAATTGATGCTAAAATCTAAGGCATTAATTAAATGTGTGTTCTACTTAAGGAGTCAACTGAATGATGAGTGACAATTAAAAATGATGTCCTTATAATTATTCCAATTCCTATTTATGAAAGTGGAGTGTGACTGCATATTAAAATATGATTGAAGGTTTTATGACTCCTTATTCTTTCACAGTTAAAACGTTTGCAATTATTTCTCCCTCGGATTAGAGCAATGCATTGCAATGTAAAGTAAAACAGCGTAGGCTTGAATCTCCAGTCATTTAACACAGGTTTTATATTGGCATATGGTGACTCCCTAAAGCAGAGCACTCCTCAGTTAGGGTGATTTGAATGGACAGTTAAGCTCAGCATGCTGAATACTGCAAATTCAATATGAACATCTGGGGTTGCACTTACGGATCAATGATTCATTTTTTAAACTAATGCTTGGTCAGGTTTGGAAAGTCTGCTGCGGCTCTAAGGAGTTTTCTCCTTCCAAATGAAGCAATGGGAAAAATCCCCTTCCCTTCATGGGGAGAAAGATTAGCCCATTTGTAGAAGTCAGGGTCCTTTCTCTCCGTCTGCATGTGTCTAATGTATTTCTTGGACAATGCTTAATTAGTATAGCAGATTCAGACTTTGCAGAAGTGCTATGTACAGCTCTCTTTGGATTAACTTAAAGTTGTAATCGGTTGCTGTACCAAGAGATGTTCTCAACCCAAATCTACACTAGCACAATGACTGCCTAAGACATCAGACAGTGGAAAATTCCCTTCTCTCACCAGGTTTTTGAAAACTCACAATTGCAGCCAGAATTATTTTTTTTTCTTGTCCATTATGTAACCATAGTCCTCATTTTCATTTATTTTTCAGACGTTGTATTGTGAATATTTTTATTCATGAACAGGAGTTTGATTTTGTATTACAACAAAGGGTAAAGAAGATGAGTCCTTCCTTTATTTGAATATTATTATTATTTATTTCTACTGTATATAATTTTACCAGTTTTTTTTTTCTCTCTGTACTCGTTGTGGATCTGCCATGGAACCACCAGTGCATATCTTTGAGAAGACAGTAAGTTCAAAGATAACTGGCAATGCTGTTGATTATTTTTACTGCAACTCTGAAAGAGAATAAAAAGTGTGCGTATGTGTATATATCTACACATTCGTATACATACACTAAAGGTAAATATACACTGAAGCTTTAAACCCAGTGCCAAGCTTGAGAAGCTGTTTTTTTGTACTGGACTCCTTCCTAGCACCCAAGGCAAACGACTCTCTACCTCTGGCTGCAAAGCAGCAGCAGGGCATCCTTGCAGCCCCTGCACTTGCTGGTCTCCTGGGTGGAGAGGAGGTTGGCCAAAAGCCTGCTTCATCTGTCTGCTTTTCTTCCCCTGGTGTTATTACAGGGCCTCTGTTTCCCGTCTCCATGGCTCTCACCTCTTCTTTTTAACTCTGCTCAGAATTTTGCAATAAAAAAGTCCTACCATCTCCCTCCTTGAGGGTTTTGTGAGCTCCCCAGCTCTGCTAGACACTAGTGCCTGCTCCTGAGTGCTGCTGCAGAACACCCTTGCTGCCTGACTCTTACACCCTGCCCAGCTCTCCTTACTCTTTCCAGGTGCTACACAAGCATTTCTACGTTTTCATGTTGTGTTTCTGTCTGGGAAAGGTCTTCTCTCTTCCAATCCTTCAGCAGGTCTCAGATATCTCTTCTGTTTGGATGATTCCCCCCATCACCGGGTGCATTGCAGTAGACTAGCTTTTCCATCTACCTTGCCCAATTAGTTTTTATTCTTCTCTGAACTGGATTTTAGCAGCCCATAATCTGTGAGTATTTAGAATTAGATATATTTTTGTAAGCCATTTGAAAAACAAGGATATCAAGCTTCCAGATGGCATAAAATACTGGTTTCTGGATTTAGTATTTCTCAAGATAGAACCTGCTAAAATCATGCCTAACTGGAAGGGTGGGAAAAAAGCAAGAGGGCAGTCCAAGTACTCTGGGTTTTGTTGTTGATTTGGTTTTTTTTCTTTTTCTTCCAAGGGAGAGAGTTAGAGGTGACAGTTACATGGAAATAAACACAGAAGAGGTGGGCAATCAGTTCCCATGTGCAAAAAATGTATCTAAGGTGGTTAGGAAGTGCCTGAGAAATTAATCAGAGGCTCGGGGCTTTCTTGCTCCTCTTCATGTTAAACAAGATGAAATGAGATGGTGGAAGTGCTGACTATTAGTGACATTGCTTTTATTCATGTCATAATGCAAATTCACTGGTCTAATACTATTAATGATAAACAGCTGTATAACTCAGGATTTTTTTTTAGTTCAGTATATGCTAATGATGTGAATTATGCCCAATTCCTAAACCAGGGTGAGTTTTAAAGTCAGCAATCCACAGCCCATTCAGCCCTTAAAACAAATATTTATTTTTTTTTAATGCTACTCCGTTTAGATATTTTCTTGCTTCTAGCTTCCTTCTTACTTTTTAAAGCTACTGCTCACCAGTTTATCTCCCCTGCAAAGCTCCCCACACCTTTAATCTGTATAGCCCATGTGTCATGAACTTTCTCCTTTTTTAATAGGTGGAATTCAAATATCCTCACTGACAGCCTATATTTCTCTGGGCAGATTAGATTGTCTCTCAATCTTATGGGCAGAATTATGAATCAGGCACAAAATCCACATAGCAGCTTGTTCCTGCTGCAGAGACTTTCCAAGTGCTGCTCCCTGGAGATCACTTTGTCCCAAAGCAAGGGCCTTGGTATTGTGCCTGTCTTTCCTCCAGCAGAAGACAGTTGATGAAACAATAGGAGAAAGAAAAGTCTACAGGAGCTCAGGGTACAGCACAGCTGGCAAAGCGAAGTGTATATACAGTGGTCTTTCAGTCAGAGATCTTCTTTTATAATACTGACAGAGAAATCTCTCTGTGTTTGTTTGCAGGTCTGCTGTCAGTATAGTGGTATTTACATTATAGATGGTTTTACATAACATGTATGTATTAGTACTGTTTTCATTGAGCAGCATTTCTATCCAGCAGTTGGCAATGAGGCTGGCACCTGGCAATTGTAGATTTAATGTGATTTGAAGCTACAGGTAAATTACCTTTTTGGCTGATGTAAAGGCCAGGTAGTAAGGTAAGTATGTGGTAGTTCTATTTATCTATGCCTACATACTAGGCTAAGGGAATCTTAACAAGTTTAAAAATGTACAAAGCATAATTTTTCTCTCTGGTGGAAAGGCAGAGGATCACTAACCTTGAGTAGAGACTTACCCTTTCCAAAAGTTAAGATGTGCTGACAAATTACTACTCTAATAGCAACGTTGAAGACCTCTCTGCTAACAGTATCAGACAAATTCATCTACAATCTCTGCTTCCCACATTTGACACCTCTTAAGGGCTTGCCTACACAAGAAAGTTGTTCTTACATTGATTTTTTTAAAATGTCATTTAGTTTATGAGTGATTTAGTTCAGCCTAGTTTAAATAGATTCTTTTGAAAAATACATGTTTATATAAAACATTGCATGACTGCAAGTATAAAAGCTCTGTGGAAACCAACACCATCCAGGTTCTGACTTGGATTGAAGTTGGGTTGTTGTACAATTACCAGTCTTGGACTCAGATGAAGGTTCTGCTTTGTTTTGTTTTGTTTTTAAAGAAATGAAAATGTCTCCAGGCGTTTTAAATTAATGCTAAATTAAAAAGGAAAAAAAAGGAGATTGATATATATGTGTGTGTGTGTGTATATAAAACCATATATATAGAGACACACACATCTTACTTCTGTTGGCATAAGTAATGCTTTCATTTAGATGTCCTGATCTGCTTAGATGCGCTTTCACTGAATATAATTAAGAAAAGTACGTGCTATCTGAGACACTTTCTCATATAATCCTAGTTTTTCCAGACTGCAGTGCTTTCCTCCATGAAATAACAATGTTTAACAATGATCAGAGGGCTGGAGCACCTCTCCTGTGAGGACAGAGAGAGTTGGGGTTGTTCAGGCTGGAGAAGAGAAGGCTCCAGGGAGACCTTCTTGTGGCCTTCCAGTATCTGAAGGGGGCTACAAGAAAGCTGGGGAGGGACTTTTTAGGCTGTGGGGCAGTGATAGGA
>WUAM01000089.1:5836040-5862660 GCA_024336885.1 Actenoides hombroni
TGCCCATGGCAGGGGGGTTGGAACTGGATGATCTTTAAGGTCCCTTCCAACCCTGACAATTCTATGATTCTATGATTGATGTGGCTGAAACCATTGAGACATATCCTTTCTCTGTTGCCCCTCCAATGTTCGTACACCAAAGTTAAATAAGAACTGGCACAAGTGCAATTTCTTATGTTCTGCGATGTAGAAGAATAGCCAGTCACAGTTTGTATAAATTACTTCATAGTCACAGCTGTATATGATATAGTTTCCTAATGAGGCCAATTCCCTAGGCAACAGCCCAACCCTGTAAATGTCTAAGCACAGGAATACAGCCAGCAGGATGTCTAATTCAGCTGAATTCAATGGAGATGATTTGGTACTCATAATCACCTCACCTTTATGAGCTGTATGTCTGCTGTAAGTAATGTATTCAAAAAGAAAAAAACTACATAAATACTCCTTCTTAAGTGAATGATTTC
Organism: Actenoides hombroni; assembly: GCA_024336885.1. Classification (NCBI taxonomy): domain Eukaryota; kingdom Metazoa; phylum Chordata; class Aves; order Coraciiformes; family Alcedinidae; genus Actenoides; species Actenoides hombroni. The sequence goes on from WUAM01000089.1 coordinate 5,836,505, forward strand.
AAAACCTCCTCATTTTCTCTGTATATTTTACCATCCATGTTTTGAAAAATGTTTTCTCTCCTGAAATTCAAAATAACCTTCAAGAAAAACAAGTAAGAAATTATACTGAAGAAGCCTGAAGTATATTTAATACAATGTCTTGTGGTTTGAGTAACCAAGGAAGTCTACTTGTGACCATTTTATGTTCCTGAAATAAAAATAAGTTTCAGTCTTCCAGATCACAGGTCACAAGCTGATCTACTTTTCTTTCAGCTTGCCTCTCCATCATTCCCCTTGTTCTCCCCCACATCTCTATTCATCTGTGTGCAAAGCAGTGTAAAAATACTTCCATTGCAAATCAGTGGAATATTTTTTTTTTTCTTGTTAGTCCTTTCAGTCAACTTCACATGTGTCACAACAGAAGTATGTATTGCACCTCAATCAAAAGTTGGGCCTAATTGTTTTTTATGAGAAGGCTGGACAGCAATGAGATAGCTGCAAGGTGATGATTTAGCTCGTTTCACACGCACTGTGTGTCTGGGGCACTGGCATGAAGGTTGCCCATGTTCTGACAATATCCCCAAGCCTGAAACCCACCACTCATTGGAGCTGATTATCACCAATGTAGGTCACTACAGTATTATTGTGAAGACAGTCGTGAAACGCCCCCAAGATGGAAGGAAAATAGACTTTGAAGTTATACTTGTATCACTGCCTCCCAGTTGTGTCAAGTGCTGCTCAGCCCATCCCTGTCCAGGAACCTGGTGTCAGAGCAGCTTTGCAAGGCTAATAGAGAGAGCAAGCAGCTTTTACTCCTCCTAAAGGACAATGTAAAGCATATATGCCCCAAAACTAAGCTTTCAAATAGGCATGTGATGGTTTTACTAGGTTGTAAATGTGTGATTCATTATAACCTAGCTTAAGTGATAGGACAGAGCTGCTTACATTGGTTACACTTTCGTTCCCAATGAACCCATTGCACCATGTGATATTAAACTGCTAGATACACTAATGAAAAGAAGCTTGAGAAACATATGTGTACATTGCTCCCTATCTGTCAAAAAACTGCCTAGGGAAATGGGGTCAGCTATCTGCTCAGAAATTGTGCTTGAACATGAGGGAGCCTAGATTTGTTTCTGTAAATTACAGGGGGTTTGGCCCTGCTTCCTCCAGAAGTGAAGGGAAATTCCTTATGCACTTTCACCTAAAGTAGGGTCAGCAGCTTTAAAAAGCACAAGGATACAAGAAGCACAGGGCCTTGCTATTTGAGCTGAATACTAAAGATTCTTTTAAGCATGTGTAGTGTTCAGTTGTGAAATGGTAAGCAACAGACTGAAAAACTTACCTGTTTGATTTTGCCTGAATTATCCTTCCACTGCCTTGCATTTGCCTTTGATTATCCTACTGCCAAAATCGTATGATCCAGTGGAGAGATGTTATCTGATATGAATGTATATTATCAGGCATAAAGAAAAAGGACTTTCCTTTAGTTGTCTAGAGGGACTGGTAAGGTTTTAGGCTCAGAGTTTTAGTATGATCTTGAATCCCCTATTCTGGACATTTCTTTTTCTGCTCAGGTAGATCTGAACTGCCTTTCACTGAATGAAACAGAGGAAATCCTCCTCGCTACGGCTAGTGTCTCTGCTGGACTACTGGTTTTGTATGTGAACTCCTTTTAGTTAATTGTGAGCTGGGAATAAAAATAAATGTTGGAAAAAAAGCCTCTACAATTACATCTGTTTGGAACCTGAATGTAGCGGACCTGCTCTCTCCTGTGCAAGGTGCAAAAAACCCTGCAATTTGCTCCCCCCCCTTTAACTCCTATAAAGATAAGAAGGACCAAAGTCTGTTCTTTTAGTCTAATAGGGGAGGTTAGGGAGAGTTCTCCAGCAGATACAAATTGAAGAGGCTTTTGAGAGCATTTCCTTCCACCTCTAAAGGCCTTTAGGGGGACGTTCCTGGAAATTGCTTCAGGATCTAGATGACTAACTATCGAGGTTGTTTGAGGACCTGACCACAACATAACACAAATAAGTAAAGTCTGCAGGGTCTAAAAACTAACCATCAAACAAGGAAGAAACTGTTTTCCATTTCCCCTGTTCATCTTTTTTTTGTGTGTGTGTAGTCTGCCACTGAACTGTGAATGGGCCTGAGAAAGCTGGGATTCTTTCATCTCTCCTGTTTAAAGTCATGATGTCCAGCTCCAGATTTGCATGGAGAATGAAGCCTCTCGTTCTGGGGCAACTCCTTGACAGCTGGAAGACATTTGACTTGTTGACATCTGCAAAGAATTTCAGAAATTATGTGGATATATAGTGATGAGCAACACAGAGGCCACATCAGACCAGAGCTTCATGGTCACTCAGGAGTTGCATAATTGAGGAAGGGACATGGATTCTTTCCAGAAAATGTCAAATCCAGTCCATCTGTAGTGAAGCAGGAATGAAAATTGTGCACTGTGTTCAAGCAGTCATTCAAGCAAAAACTCAGTCAGAATTTCCCTTTTACAGCTCTGCCTGATACATGGTTCTGCCTTTGCTCAGGTGGGCTCCTTTACACATCTAGAGTAGTACGTTTCTCCTAGTTGTCTTTCACAAGGACAGCTTAAAATCCACGTATTAAATACCACCTTCCTTGCGCTGTTTCTTTTATTATTGTATTTTAATTCCTCCAAAGCATCCTCCCGCATTTGACTTTGTTCTCTTTCCTGGGCAGGTGGGTGAACAAATTAATTAATACTCTTATCTCTGGGAGATGGAAACATGTAGATGCAAAGCAGGGCCACTACAAGAATTCAGCTGAGGTATTGTAGGGACTGGATGGGAAATGCCTCATCAGAAGCCTGAGACCTCCTAAGTTTCAGGCAACAATGGTTTCATCCGTGGGTGCTGCTGTTCCAACCACTGTAGCAGTTTCCCATTGGATGTCCGGTTCCTCTGAGTGATCATAGAGGGATTCCCTGTTCTGGGTTTGCAGGAGCATGAAGGATATGTTCTGCAACGTAAGGAAAGGCTTTTTGTATGCTGAGCTGCTACATTTCATACTGTACTTTAATTGCATCTCACTTCTTTCCTGACCGTGCCCCATGCACTGACGTGTTGATTGCAAAGCTACCGTTGTAGCTTGCCTAGTGGCTTACATCCATGGAAATGAGGCATAAAAGCCCAGCAATCTGGGATGACATAAATTTTTCCACGTCTGATGAGCATGGGTAACCAAGACAGAGGAAATCAATGAATGAGACTGGAGAGAGGCTATGAGGGGCCAACGTTGCACAGGTGTTAATTGTGGTGTCACGCTTTGATTGTACAGCAAATTATGATCTCTCTTTCTATTACAATATAAACAGTTTCCACCTCTCCCCTCATGGTTCTCGCATTTTTGTAAGATGTTTTTCTTTGTCCTGGGTCCTCTTTCCTACATAAGGGACATTGACTAGAAATTACTTTCCCTTTTTTAATTCAAAGAGTGAACTAGAAATACGACCACCTGCAAACCCATCAGTTTTTTAGGGGAAGGGGCTACAATCATATTTGCCTGTCTTCATAAAATTTGTTTTCCTTTACACAGTGTCATGAATAGTGCTTGCACAAACAAGGAGAACTGACTAACTAAAGAGCAGAGACACTGAAACTTAAAACATCAAGAGAGCTGTCAAACGTCGTGAGTAAGTAGGGAGGAGTAGAAATTTTCTTCTAATCTCTTTCAGCTATTGTAAACACATCTCACTTGCAACAGCACATCTTATCAACAGATGTTGGCTGTTCTTGTCTTTAATTGCTGCTGTCACTTCAGCTTCTAGCAGTTCCTGCTGCTATGGCTCAGGCTTTAAAAGGACACTACTAACTTCTTACTGCTCTGCTATCCTGCCCCTCCTCCCAGGGGCATGTGTGTGTGTATGTGTGTGTGCATGTGTGTGTATATGCATGTGTGTGTGCATGTGTGTGTATATGCGTACGTGTGTGTGTAAGTGTATTTGTGTGTGCACTTTCGCTGCAGCTTCACAACCTGGCTGCCGTGCTTGTGCTGTGCCGTGGGTGTGAGTAGGTGGGTGGTGTAATCCCTCTATGCTCAGACTGCACCGCTGACTTGAGGGACAAAAACTGTTGTCTCCCATCTGGTCCCAGTCCTGGGAGGCCACAGGAGAATCGTGTGGCAGGTGCTACTTAAAGAAAGCTCTTCTCGTGCTCAGCCATGATCCTTTTTTTATCCTGCATAAGCAGTGGCAAAGTGTTTTCTCCACACCATCCTTTCAATTCCTGCCTCTTTGCTGCTCTTCTTTTCCTACCCCCACCACTGCCTTTTCTTTCTCCCATGGGACTGGCAGAATCTCTGAGGAAATAAGTAAAGCTTTCCTAATATAGAAGCTCATCTTCTCTGAAACCACTTCTTATTCTGTTAATGGAGTTCTGGAAATGTTTCAGTTCTCTCCCTACACTAATACTTTATTCTTTTCCTCTGATAGCTGTCCAAGCACCAGTGTCATCAGTTTTCTTAGTTTTATTAGCTCATTTTGCAAAGAAATGCTCTGACAGTCTAAGAAAATAATAATAAAAAATTGGCTGGAGAGTTCTATGACTATGTACTCTCTTTAAAAAAATAAATATGCATCTAGAGACATCTTACTGAGGTCATTCCTTTACTGGGGTTTTACACTTCACAAATATATGTGCTTTACATGCAAATACTAATGGAAGATAACACAAGATGCTTAATAGATTTGCACACGTTCCTTCCCCCTTCCTCTCTCACCCTGGCGTGTGTTTGGCCCAGAGCTCTTCTTTCAGAGGCTCGCCACCTTTGTAGATGTGACATCAGCGCTCAATATTTGCAAATCCACTCTTAAAATTTTATATAACAAAAGCACGACGTGCCTGCAAATCCTCCGTGTGGAAAGGAGTGCTTTTTCTGTGCCTCCCTCCCCCACAGTTACGCTGATTCTGGGGAAAAGCAAAGGAAGCGCAGAGCAGCAGACGTGGAAATGCTCTGGTTCTGCAGCGAGCCCGGAGTTCTGCACCAGGGAGAAGGTGGGGGGTAGCACCGGGGAGCTGGCAGACCCGCCGTGCCCGGCGCTGGTTCTGCAGGGTGTAGCAGAGACGGAGGGAAGCTCACGTAGCCTTCCTGTCCCTTCAAAACCTCACCTTCAAGGTGGGAGAGGGGAGGTTGAGGAGGGAGCCTTCCACCCTCAAAATAGAAATGGTGGGGAGCAAGGAGGCGCTCAGCAGGAATGCTTGGGAGGGTGGGAAGCTGGTGGGAAGAGGAAGAGAACTTCAGAAAGGTGGCATCTGAGGAGGCTATGGCTGAACACAAAAGGACCGGCAGCTGATAACAGGAGAAATGCCTGCAGTTGCCCTCAGAAAGAACTAGTTACACAGGGCATAGGAAGAAGGGTCAATAAGCACATGCTTAAAATATTCCACCTGAATTTTGGTGCCATCCATTACCACCAGCTACCTTCCTTGTGCTTTACCCTAGCTACCCAGAGCACGTTTTCATGCCTATCCCTTTCTAGACACAACACGTGCAGAAAATAGAAGCTGAGATAAGCACCGTGCAAGACATGGACAATTGCTGGCAGGCAGTGCACTGTCTAAATTGCTTCTCCCAAATGCACAGGAGGAAGGATAGGAAAAGAGTCACTCGGGATGGGCTTCAGTTTCACACAACCTCTTCCAGTGAAGATTAATGGGCACCTCAGTCAGAGAGTGGCCCAGATCAGCACATACAGAGTTTCCAAGCAGGTCTGTAGCACCTGGCCTCTTGGGTATCCTGTCCCTTCATGACCCATGAGGATGCCAGCAAGACAATTATCTGTTTATTTGGTCCACCCAGAAGTAAAATTGAGGGCAAAAGCAAGAAGTTGGATCTCTACTAGGACAACCTGGTTGCATGAAGTGTAGTTTGGCAAACTAATTGGCCTTGCTAAAGGCTACCTATGCTAGTCTCCAAAATTCAGATTGTGGATTTGGTGATAGCTGTGTGCACAGATTGTAGAGACAGGAAAACCTGAGCTAAAAAAGTGTGTTCTCAATCAGGAACACAGAATTAAGGTGCTACTTTTATGCTGCATTTTTATTAGTGGCATCTCAAAAATATCACTTTCAGCGTGCCTTTTTCACTTCTCCCACAGAAGCAGGAAAATTAACATCAGCTAACAAAATTTTCTATTGCTCTGGAGAAAATGTTGTTGAGAGGTGTTTAGACATTATTTGTACATTATTTGTCTCATTTGCTTTTTTTTTTTTTTCTTTTTGTACTTTATCAAAGTCCAGTCATAATGAAGTTCCCAGGGTTTTGTTTTTTTTGTCTGTATGCAGAGCTATTTCCCATCATAACTCACATTGGGCATGATATGCCAGCTCAGATAAAATACAGGAGTGAAAGACATATAGTCTGGCACACAGCTCCCAGGTGCTGACAGCAAGTTTGCCCCCTGAATGACTTGAGAACATCTTCAGAGATAGGGTTCTGCCATGTGCAGGAGAATAGCTGTGCTGCTTGTGAGGTGAGATCACATTTAGGGGAAGCTATTCTTTCCACACCTGTCCTTTATGCCAAGGGAGAGGTGTTTGAGCTCATGTCTTCTGCAGGCAGCTGTGGCACCTGGAGAGGTCAGAAAGGGCCTGTCACCACCATTTCTCACCTTACCTTCTCCCTCATCACAGCTCCTTCCAGCCCAAGCAGGCTAAGGAGACATTGCAACTGCATATCCAGGTGTGCACACCTCTGCAGCTAGCACAGGAGGAGAAGGCACAGTCAAGTCCTAAGCTTCTGAAGCCTTTTCCCTGCTCACCAGAAGCCCAGGCCACCACAGCTACCTGTCTTTACCTGCTCCATAGCTGCACAGGAGCGGCAACAACGAGTCCTTTTTTTTCCCCAGGTTGAAGTGCTACCACTTACAGGTAGCTTATGCAATCCCATATTTGAGTTAGCTCTACCCCAAACAGAAACCTAATCAGGGTGAAGGTCAATTCCTGTGAAAATATCCTATGCTGCTGCTTTGTCTATCGTTTAAATTACTCAAGGTCTGTTTTTATTTAATCATGCTTGCTTCCACATTTTTTTCTTCTCCAATATTAAAAAAGGTAATTAGATAACGAAGCATATGTAGCTTGTTTTCTTGGATTGTTTCTCAGCTTTTTCCTAAATTGTCACTGCCCCTTTGGACTTCGTCAGTGGGGTGGCTGCCAGGTTTCCACAGAGATGCAAACAAATTCTATGCAATAAAATATCATCTCTACATAATTTAAGCCCCAAATGTACATGGTGACAGTTTTATGTTTGAATAATATGAAAATCCAAGATATTGGATGTGAATATAATTTAGGATCGAGAGCTGTAAATATTTCTGTGCCCTGGGATCCAGCTAAAATGCACCATTGCACATGCTGTGTTTCGGTGGTGAAGGATTGCCTGCCTCTGATTGCTGCAGGGTAAGAGCTTTATTTTCCTAACCTATGATTTAGTGCTTTCCACCCCCTGTAAAGTGTAACTAACAATGCCCTCTATGTGAGCTCTGGTAGCTGAGGGGACAAGGGGGAGATGGCTGCAGTAGGGAGAGGGAACAGGAGGAGAACAGAGGGGAAAAAAAAAAAGGGTTGCCTGCACTGGGTAGACACAATGACAACTTACCTTCTTTAAAGAGCTGAAGGCTGAATATTGGGCCAAAAGCCCAATTGGATGGTGGCAGCGGAGCTCCAGTGATACTGGAGCAGGGAAGGTTTGAAACTGTACCCCTCACGTACCACAGAGGGGCCTGTGGGAATACTGTTTGCTTTGGCTTGGCAGTAGGTTAGCGTAGACCTAGCAGGTCCTGCAGTGAAAGGCTTCTTTCTGCTCTGAGTGGTGGTAACTTCCGTAAAGAGAGCAAGTTCATTCAGAGATATGGCTTAACCCACATCCTCCTTTAATTCACAAGTCCTTGCACAGTGCAGACCTCAAGGCAAATCTGTGCGGATGCTTTTGTTCCTGTTTCCATCCTTCTATGTCCTGTGCTTCCCTGCAGGCTACACATCTCACATAGTTTTCCCTGGACACCTCTTCCAGACGCTCTCTTTAGGTACCATGAGCAGAGAAAGCCCATGATGGGAGCTGGTAACCTCTGATGCATTTGCAGTGCTTCTTTCCACAGCCGCGAGTCTGAGTTAGGGAAAGGAGCTGCTGCATTCCCTCCAACTTACCTTTGCTCTACAGACAGCACCTCAGAGAGAGACTGCACTAAGATTTTCCCATTTCTGGCACACGTTCTAAAATCTGCTCTTTTCTTCCCTCCTGTCCTCTCCTCTTTTCCCATAACACCTGCTCTGGCTCCACCTGGTTAGAAAGATTATCTTTTCCCAGCATGTGAAATTAAGAAGTAGCTGTGAAGAGAAAGTGAAGGTAGATAAGAGGCCTCTCTCACCACGGGCAGACTGGTGCAAAATGTTTCAAGCAGCGCAGGAAGGCCTGAATAGAAGACGGATGCAGCAGAGCTAACGTCTCACAATCCACCCCTCAAAGGCCATCTTCTTTCAAAGAGAACACTAACAGGGCAGAGGGCAGGTGGACAAGGAATGGTGCTTGATTTCTTTCCTGATATAATAACCGAGGCTATCGAAAAAGAACATCAGGCGACAGGTTTAAAATAGACAGAGATACTACGTTATGCAACGTGTAATAAGCAGCTCCTCAGTTTAATCACAACATTTTTTGAAGACCAAAAAATTTGTATGGGTTCAAAAACTGATTGGCAAATACACTAAATTAAAAGAAAATAAGTCTGATGCAGGGAATCCCTCAGGCACAAAATCTGGAGAACAGGGAACTACTGAAGGAAATACAATTTGCATTTGCGCTGCTGCTATGTCCTCCCGTAAGTATGCGTGTACTGGCCATATTCATGGGTAGGAGCAGGGCTGTTGGGCCTTGGTCTGATCCAGTACCATCACTGCTATGTTCAAAGGTCCAGTCCGCCAGGTGCTAAGTGCCACCAGACCTGCAGTGCTGTTCTCTTCAGGAACTCTGAAAATAGCAGACTAGGTCAACTTTCTAACAAGACTAAATACTTCCATGGAATTGGCAATTCTCTGTCCAGAAACTCCAAAGGCATTTTCCTTCCAGGTAGAGGAAAATGGATGTCCATGATACATACTGATCATATTTATCTACGAAAAAGCATCTAGCTGATGCATATTCAGTATGAGAGAGTCCTTACACATACTTGATTCAACAGTAAGATGTATACACCACCAGTCCTAGATACACCAATCAGTTCTTGTTCCCTCCCTTTGGGCTGATGGTGTGTTGATATTCCTCACCTGACTGCAGCCTTGGAAAAAGCATCACAGGTGAGAAAACGAAGGCATTTTGAAAACCAGCACCAAATGTGTTTTGCATGGCATAACTCCAAAGACAACCTTTTCCCACCAGCAAGTTGGAAGAGTGGTGTTGGTATGGATGAAGGACACATGCTTGCCGTGTTCAGGAACGGATGCCAGTTCGCTGTGTACTTCTGATGCCAGATTATCTCTCTTCCATTATTACATCAGACTCCAGAAATCCCGACCCAGAAGATGTGTCTATTGTTCTGGGGAGGCATTTCAAGCTGCTGCAGTACCCTGGGTTTGTTGCAGGCTGGTAAGTGGTAATCTTGTATCAACTGATATTTGGCGATATGTTTAAGGTGGCAACTTGAGCAAGACTCTGGGCTCTCAGAAACACTTTCTCACCAAAGGAGTTGCTTTATTCAGGTTAGCTGTTATGTCAGAGCACACCACAGCACAATACTGACAAGATGCTGTGCAGGCTTCTCAGGATCTTAGGGATATAGGTAATATTTACCCTTTAAAGACCATACTAGTAGCATGTCCAGTTTTTTGATAGTTAGCAAAACCTCTGCAGTTCTGCCTAACAAGTATCTAGGATTTCTTTTCGACAAAAGCAGAGCGGGTGCCTCAGCTTACTACTCACAGTTTCTGTTAAATCATAGAAACTATGCCATAATGTCAAGTCTGCTTGTTAGGAATAATTGGAAATCTCTCACTGCTACCTGTAAGGAATAAATGTCTCATGCTGTGAACACCCCAGTGTCAGCTAAGAAATATATCGATAATGAACATGTGAACTTATTAATTCCAAGCTGGATGAGTATTTGTGGCCTGATAGCATTTAACAGGGGAACAGATCATTCATCGTAACAAACTGATCATGAGCATTTATAGGAAAATGGGACAGCATATGCAAATCCTGTCACCCTTCCTCACATCAAACCCTCCTTAGGCAAGCGGCCGTAACACCTCCTGCCTTCCAGAGCTACTTCAGGTGCAGGGATTGCTCACTGGAGCAGCACTGGCATATTTACAAATAGGGAACCGATGATGTGTTTCTTCCACTCCTCAAATTCTCCTGCTTTAACTCCCTGATACTGGTTACATAACACAAAACAGAAGCCGGATTAATCCCAGTTCAGCCTGAATTGGCAAAAGTTGTATAATACCTGTACTATGAGATATTCCTATAGGTTTTTGGGGGACCTACGTGATGGTTCCTGAGCCTAATGGGGACAGAGAAGGAAAACTATTTTCTTTCAATGGATTCTATGTGATTGATTTCAATGCAATCTTCAGAGGTGCAATTCACACTACTGCAAATCCACACTACTGCATGAGGAAATATCAGACCCGTAGAAAAAAACGTATGACTGAATTAATGTCTATCTATTTAGTGGGTCTCAGTTCAGTGTTGAGGTCTTTTTAATTTAACTACATGTTTGATCCCTTCATCCTTTTTTCTGTTTATTACTGTTTGTTACACACACCTTTTAAGAAGGTGATGTCAGGTTCTAGGGCTTCATACACTTCAACATAGACATTTATACAGCTGTCTAACCATGTATGGTGGCCATTTCTCCATCAGATCTGATCAGACTGATCTTGTGATGTATATTTCATAACTAGAGTGTGGTAGTTATCCTGTTAGCCTTCATATTGCATATAAACGAGTTGGGGCCTTCCTCTGAAAAAGAAGTAAGCAAGAAGAGAGGTGAAGACGTTTTAGGGACAAGCTCTCAAATATCAAGATGTTCTCATGTACAGTTTATTATGCAAATTAACTCTACCCCATTCTTAGATTTCAGTAATTCTTTGGATCTCACCAAGTGTGATGTGTGAGACTGCCACTTGCTAAAACTATTCTGTAACAAATCCAGAATTTGGTTGGTTGGTTTTGTTTTCATTCAGGGTCTCATTGTTCTGTAAATATAAAAAAAACCAACCCAAACAACAAAATAAGCAAACAAGCAAACAAAAAACCCAAAACCAACCAACCGAAAACCAACAAAAAAAGTATGCATGTGTTCTGAGCATGAGGATTCTTAAACTGGGTGACTAGATGGGTCTAAAGGTACAAAGACTTTGAATGTTTACTTTTTTTGAGTAAAATCCATCCAGTCTCTTTTAGTTTGGTCAGTTATAGATCTGATCTCATTTCCACTTATATTAACAGGAATTTATCCACCATTTCAGTTTACACTACCCTCTACTATGGTCAAGAATAGTATTGTCAAGTCTTCTGTGGAGACTTTCAAGATCCACCTGAACACGTTCCTGTGCAAGCTGCTCTAGGTGAGCCTGCTTTGGCAGAGGGGTTAGTCTAGATGATCTCCAGAGGCTCCTTCGAACCCCTACCACTCCGTGATTTTGTGATACCATTCTGTGATACCAGAGTTCCCATTTCAGCTTAATTTTCAAGTCTTCTCATTTTATAACTGTCTCTAAAATCTTGATGTGGTATACCAAAAAGCTGACTCCCTGCAGGTAATAAAACATTTCAAGGAGTTTTATTTTGGAAGGAGAGGAAGAAAAGTTACGTGACTTGAACGGTAACTGCCAAAGAAAGTAATTTTACACTGGGATGAAAGTAGGCTTCATTAAGAGGCATGAGGGAAGATGAAGGAGTGAAAAAAGGAAGCGGACATCTATGTGTATTGGGAAATAAAAAAACCACGTTGTATAGGCCAAAACTGCTGTGAGGGATGGAGGATAATGGAGGAGTTAGCATCACCTTAATCCTCCTTATCTTTTTAAAATAAATCACCATCTCATATGGTGAGTCTCATTTTCTTTACACTCATTTCCATCATACAGAATTAAGTAACAAATTTGTTGTCTTCTCAGAAAGAAATGTGCCAAAACACATACTAAATCCATGAATAAAACTATGAGACACAAGTCTTCCTCTTACTCCAATATAGATAGTCTTTATTTTTTAAATTTAAACTTGCTGTCTTTGCGTGCATGTTATTGCTTTCTGGAAGAGCAAGGATTTGTGAACATCACAAGATGTCCTAAGCTAGACTTTATTTTACTCTAGTTATGTTTTATTTCATTATTGCTCAGAGTTGCCATTTCAAGGTCATACCTCCAGAATGTGTAAAAAACAAGTAAAAAGCGTGTACTAGCTTAAGATCTTACAGCTATCTTGCCTTCCAGCTTCTCTTTCCATAGGAGTTTTCATCCTTCCTCTTTTTCATTTCTTTGAGTATGTGTCAAAACCCAAAGGCGGGGAGCAGAAAACTTCCTGTGGTGGAAAGGAGAAGAACCAGTTCCATGGCGCCTCTTCTCTTTGATCTCCTACTGGTTGGTCACTCATCACAGCTGGTCATACTGTCCTTTTGCCCCTTCTTGTCCTGGTCTACTGTTCTTTCCAATGGCAAGCTGCCTTTTCCTCTATAGACCATATCTGCCACCTTTTGAGCTCATTCTGGTTACCTTCCTATCTTTCTGATGTAGTTTTGCAGCTTGACTATACACACGTTATTTCTTCTAGAAACACAGATTGATGGCTGTGGTCTACCACGTCTTTACACTGGCTTTAGAGATATTTGGACGCAATCGTCCCCCTGCGAAGCATGGACTGTAAAGCAGGATGTTCTTTCTTCTTTGTTGGTTCTAGAGTGTTCCATGTAATACTGCAAACTCAGTCCTTGCCTTGCACGCAGCATTCAGAAAGTTGCTGAATATTGCTTCTGTGCTGTACATTTATTGACTGAAACATTCGAGTTGTTGCTTTTCACACTGGTAATTTTAGAGCGCAGATGCCTAGCATGTTTACTCACATACCAGGGCTCACATTTAATGAGCAAAATGTCAAGTATATTGTTATCCACCATAAAAACTGTGAAAAATATCCTTGCCATCTGCAGTGTGCCTTCTGCTTCAGCCTAAAAGACTTTTACAAGCAACTACATGAAATTAACATTAAAGTCAATATTTATAAATGGAACCACCTCTAAAGGGCCGGATCTTCTCCCCTCCCACATCCCCCATTCCTCCGGGAGTTAATGAGCTGGGGAGGAGGCTGGGTGCAGGAAGGGGAGCTGAGTCTCACTTGGCTCCTGGTTGCAGTCAGACAGAATAATCTCTCGGCACTAAGGAAGAAGCGGAAACAGAAGAGTGGCACTAAATGGCATTGACAGCTTCCGAGGGCCAGATCCCGTGCTGATGTCAGTTGGTGTAACTTCATTGTCTTCACTGAAGTGACGCAGCAAGCATAAATCAGCACAACTTGTCTGACTTACATAGCATGATGTTTGATTTGTGCCAGCTGAGGACTGAGCCCAAAATAACATCCACGAAATAGATGGTGTGGATAGCAAAGCTGAAACTGGGATTTGATAGACTGCCACAAAACAAGATAGCATCTTCCAAGAAAATGGTTTCTATTTCTCCACCAAATGTAAGTCTCTCTGGGGCAAAACCTGGCCATTTGTTCTGACTTTTTATGGTGCTGAAAACAACGGAGATCTCATCTGTCATTAAAGCCTCTACTTTCTCCTGCAAAAATAATAAAAACCTAATGACTACTAAAATGCCCTTCTCCAGACAGGCGGTGACTTTTAATTTTGCTCTTGCAAAGTCTTCAATCCCAGCATGATTAGTGTGTTGCAGGACTGAGATCTAAGTGCATTTAAAAAAAAAAAAAAAGCAATTGTCCACTGCTGTTATCCCAACATCCAGAAGCAGCTGAAATTCCAGCTGGACCATTATGGGGCAGAGCTGATGAACCAGAGCCAGAACACGCTCTCTCGGAGAGGCGAGCAGAGACAACTTTTGCCATTTGTTCCAGCTGTTCTGCCAAGTTGCCCACATACCCTTGTCTCTACCAAGATCATCTGAATCGCAGTCTACCAAGGACACCATGAAAGCTGGTCAGTCCCACAACTGGGGGCTGGTGAAACAGAGCAAGGTAGTGCAATTGTGTAGTCAACACTGCCTTGCCTTTTTTACTCGTACACATGTTGAACAACAGGATCAGAGAGAAAACTGCTGCAGTAATTAGAAAACATAGCATAAATATTTATCAAGGAAACTCCAGGTCAAATGGGTTTTTAAAATTTTATTGAGAGTTGTTTAGATATTTCCTTAATTGGACTTTAAGAACAGCACTCACATGTTTCCTTTTGAGCATTTCTAATATAATCATCACTTGGGCAATTAGGCCACTCGCTAAGCCACGAATCTTATCTTTCACACTGGTGAGTCATAACTAGGGACTGAGTCACAAATAGACCAGACAGACAAATGGTGGCAGGAAGGAAATAAGATTGGCTGTGAATATATTTAGGCTGGAAATTAGAAGATGGCTGCAGACTACCTGAGGATTGCAATTCTGATAGAGTTTTCTAATTGGGAGGAATTCAGGGGAGAGAAGTAACTTAAATTTCTTTAGCATGTAGCTTAATAAGCTCATGAAAGGGATTGCATGCTAAGTAGGAGAATTTCTTAAGATGAATTAGAGGAGTCCTTAAGTATTCAGAGTTTCTGCCTGCCATGACTACCTGTAATTAGAAGGTTAGTGGCCTGATTACCCAAGTTGTCCCCGACAGTTCTGTTGTTATCAGAGGTCCTTAGGATTCATAGACAGCAAGCAGGGGCAGATTGAACATATGCCAGCGTCGTCATACATTCAAGGCACTATTTAACACAGAATCCAGTGTTTGCATTGTGAGTTTGCAGCAGTGCAGCTACATTGCAAAACTCCATTGCTAGAGAAAGTGAGAACAGCTTGACTTCTCATGATTGCATTCAAGGTCAAGTTCAATTATGGGGTATTCAATGATGGGGTGCACCTAATAAGATGGAGATTGGCTAATAGCTCAATCAGCTAATGAAATGTTTTCCACTGTTTGACCAGCACAATGACTTTCTATTGTGCAATCAGAGTTCCTGGGAACTGTTGTAATATAAATAATGGAACTTAGGATGTTGGGCTGCTCTTGACTTGCTTCTATATTTTTCAAGAGGAAAGGAAGACTGGGATTTTTGCTGGTCATGGAAGACAATTTACTTACTTCCTTTGTGTAAGTAACACTGAATATGCTGATGTAGCAAATAATATAGGCTGGAAGGGTGTCTGAGTATGTGAATGCTATTTGTTAAATGAACAAAGTCCCATGTCCATCAAAGCATGGGTTTCACTGTGCACTCCAGTTCCACATCAACTCTTGTTTTGCACCAGCAGCCTTGTATTTAAACTTGATCCTTGCTTTGCTGTGACATGGCATGACTCAAAAATGTTGTGCTTTTAATCAATCCCCAGAGCAGGGATGCCCATCCTATAGGTATCACATTGGCCACATCGTGTGTTTTCAGCCATATATCCAGGGTGAGCAGTCTGTTCCCTCTCATTCTCTTTCCTGTATGCACTTTGGTCTCAGTTCTATCATATGATACAGGTCCTGGTGTTTCCTGGAGATATTCATGCTTGGTTATGCAGCAGGAATGCCTACGACATGATGTTGAAATTATATAGCCATGGATGGTTCTGATGTGATACCGGACACCTGCATTTTCTGATGTTGAGGACCATTTCCCCCAGCCGGTGCTCTACACATCTGAATGAATGGATCTTTCACCTGCAAATATTGGGGCTACCAGACCACAAGGTTCAGTACTAATATTTTAGGGTCAGTTAATGTCTGTTTTCTGAAAACTTAACAGTTAGGTGGTGTTTTACTGTCCTGAAGAAATACTTCCATTTCTTGCTGTTTCTTAACATTTGGTCAGTCCATGCACGACAATAGAAAGGTGCTCTACCTCCTTGCCTCGATGCGTGGGAAGGTTTTAATTGTGAAAAAAAATATAAAAACCCATCTCACTTTAATTTCCTAGAAATAAAGAACAATTAAAATATTAGTATGTAAACAATTAAAATAAACTATAACTATACATTATGTGTTGCAGAGTTCAGAGATGAAGAAATCAAGCCTTGAACTTGCACTTTGACCTCACTGGGACCAAAATTACATCCTAGCATATAATACAGCCTGCTTTCTTGAAAGTAGCCTGTCAGTTTATGAGTGTCAGCATTGTAATACATTCAGGTTAATACATTAATTCAATCTTTTTAAGCAAAACACCTCTTTTTTTTTTTTTTTTTTAAAGTAAATTATATTTGTTCTTTGCATAGTAACTTTCTCAACTGCTAGTTGAAAAAAGGGATTTGCCTCTCCAGAAACTTGTATTTTTTTATCTCTTATGTGGTTTGCCATTGGTTCAGCTTTCTTTTTCTCTTTTGGTAACCTACATGGTGAAGATCATTCTAAAAGAATTTCTGTTTTGAAAGAGTCAACTTTCAAAACCCCCTGAGAAATCACCCTTCCATAAGCATGAATCAAAATCTTTGTGAGCTGAATCCCCACTTCAGATCATGCCAAAGTTCCCCAATCTACTTAAGCACCGTTGTGTGCTTGGCAAACCATGCAAGCTTCGTAACACACACACTTGAAGATAATGTTTGGCTGATACATGTTTTGGAGCTCCACTTCTACAGAGAGCTCATACCTACTTAAGAGCTGTACTGTAATTTACAGCAGAGTTGTCTGCTGTGGGCCCAACGTTGTTCACGCTTGAGGGTTTTGCTTTTGACCTCACTGCATATAGAATAGGGTCTTAGAAGTATGCAAGCTCTCAAATCCCACTCTCAAATTAACTTATTTATACCATCCACCAACATTTTGGCCGAAATTCTTCACATTTCCATATCATGACTTCATTGTTACTGTATCAGTGTAAGAAGTAGGAAAATCTTCCTGCTTTTTCCATTGTAAAAATGTCCCCTTCATTACCAAGGAGTTTGCTCAGCCCTGACTAGGGAAGCAAACTGACTGCCTGTTTGTGGAGACTTTCACCGTCTCAGCAGGGCCTCTGCATCCTGCTGTGCTTCAGGGTATAATGCCTGGCTGGTATTTGCTTTCAGAATTTCATTTCCACTTTAAACAAGTGCTTAACTTGTCCAAGAGGTGCTTTGTGTTGGCAAGTAGTTTCAGGAGTAGCCGGGTACTCCCTGTGGGCTCAGGGGGTGAGCC
The DNA here is from genome assembly GCA_024336885.1 of Actenoides hombroni. NCBI lineage: Eukaryota > Metazoa > Chordata > Aves > Coraciiformes > Alcedinidae > Actenoides > Actenoides hombroni. Next base: position 5,853,828 of record WUAM01000089.1, read on the forward strand.
TACACTGCACAACCCAGGACTGAACCGCTCTGAGCCCTGGTCCTGCTGCATACTTTCTTTTGTGACTTGGGAAAGTCTCTTTTTGCCAATGGTTTTACCTCTGCCTCTAATTAGCATCCCTTAATTTCATGTGCTTGATGCTTGGGTGCCAAGCTTGTGGCAGAATGCTGGGATCTTAGAGATGCTGATTTTTCTTCAGATGGAGAATGGGATGTCTTGAAAAACTCTGGTCATGGCTATGGTGTAAACCTAACTTCCACATACATCAGTTCCCCCACATGCTAAAGCAGAGAAATCCTACTCACTTTACTACCAGGGCACTATAAAATTACATTTGTTACTGTTTGTAAAAGGCAGCAGGTTTCTTAGATCGATACTGCTACTGAAGTACAAAGTAATAGTACTTCTTGAGGAGGGAGAGGATTGCCTTTTGAGTTGCCATCTGCTCCTGGCCTGACTCCAATTGCTTCCCGGTGAGTAATCTGAGGGAAATTTTTTAGAATCAATTTTTGTATCACATTTTCACAATATGACATATGTCGCTCTAGGTCTTAAAGAGGGAGGAACAATCCACCAGTAGCCTACCTCCCACTGTAGAACCAAATCCTCCAAATTAGTGGATAGTAATTAGACAGATTCATTGATTTGCTGTAAATATCCTTGCTGTATTGTCACCCCATTGTGGTTCACAGAATGAACTCTTTTTGTTTGGCTTTCTTTTTTTTTTTTTTTTTGATATGCCATTTTCTAAATGATCTCATCCCTGAGGCATGGGTGAAATAAAGGTCAGTTCAAATGCCTCCCAAACAATAACCAGTATAAGAGGATCACCATATCTTTGAGGAGAGGAGGGAGAATCTACAAAGCAATCGATGTAAGACCAGAAATGTCATCTGCCATCTTAAAACAAGGGCTGCATAGAACAGTACCCACAGCCTTGCGGTGGGCATGCACTCACAGAGGAGCTGTGTTCCTGCTTCAAGGGAGGCTCCTCAATGGAGCCCCAGTCCTGATGAGGCCTTTCCGACAGCCAGCAGCATGTCTATATCTTCATGAGGTAGCGTATGGTAGAAAGGTCCTTGGTCAAGGAGGAAGAATTGATCTTGCCTGGCAGGTGTAATTGTCCTGAAAGTCTGTGCAGAAAAGATATTTTCTGTTCACTTTCACTAATCTTTCTGAGGTCCACATGGCTTATGGTATTAGGCAGAAGTGCATCTTTATGCTACTAAGTTTAGAAAAGTAGAATAAGTGATAGCTAAATCTTAGGCTATCAGTGATAAGCTTGCCTGCCCCAAACTTCTAGCTACAGATGGTAAGAACTTCCCGAGGAGCACCAGTGGATCTCCTCTCAGCTGCTGCAGTAGCTCCTGAGAGACTCTCTTGGCCTTCTTACTGCCAGTGGACCTACACTGCTGCTGAAGATGAACATGTGGGCTACTGCGTTGTATTACAACTCCATTTTTCTACTTCACATCTGACAAAGCATCAGAAGAAAACAAGGGGCAACCTGACCTTAGTAACTCTACATTCTTTGATAGCCAAATGAACAATCCAAAACTCGCTTCTCAAGAATGTTACAAATCACACTAGGAATATATGCAGATTATTTGCATACATCTGACAATGATGGAGAGGATGTCCTTTGATAAAGAACAGCCTTCATAGTTTTGAGAGGAGAGATCTGTGTTTCGTGAGGATAGGAGCTACAGGGCAGTCCTTCCTGTTTTGAAAGATTGCTCTCTTAACAAAGGCTGTATATTGCAGGGAACAATTTGTCCTCCAAGTTTGTCTTTATTATAAGGATATAGTAAATGCCTACTTCTGGCCAGACAATCCGAAGTGCTAGTCCCGTCAGGATCTGCAGATGAGGAATGTGGCCTCTGCTGATGGAGCCATTCTCTAAGCATGCCTATCAGATTCAGCCTAGTGCAGATACCAGGAAAAGATATCAGATCTGTTCATTTTATTCTTGGAGTTACATTGGATGACCCAGACTCGCTGGAGAGAACTTAGCTTAAGATCTCTTATTTGCTTCAAATAAGATACCCTTTCAAGGAAATCTACCCTCTCCCCAGACTGGATGATATTCTGGCTTTAGATTCTTTCAGTATGTCTTCTTAAAATAGCTTTGCATTAAATCATTAACTGAGAAGAGCAGGAAGAGTTAAAACAGTAGGTAGTAGACATTTCTTACGTTGGAGAGTGAAAGTCAGGTCTCCTGTGTCCTAGAAGGGTGTGCCAACTGCTAAGCCTTAGAGTCATTCTCATGTTCTCTCCTTGGATGACTAAATATTTTTCCAAACAAAAGTAAGTAATTTAGACAGGAGACTGACTTCTTACTCCTCTCATATAGTTGAATAACTAGACAAGACATGTGGAAAATATAATTTTACATCACTGCAGACACAACTTGTATTTTAATGCCAGTTCTCAATACGCCGCGTAAGCAGCCTACCCACTGCTTCCTAGGGATGGAGCAGGGGAATCTCCTCCTGCCAGATGATTTCCAAGAAAGGTTTGGCTTAATTAGCTAAGGAGACTTTGTAAGAGATTACAACTTTATGGGAAGGGATTAATTTAGATGATAATGCAGTGCACGCTTGTTTGGGTTTGGCAATTGTTTTGGTAGTTCCTGCACCGGGAAAGCAAAATATGACTTCCTTTGGAAATGTCGGTCTAAATACAAGGAATCCAGTCCAGACTTGAATTGACTATTAGATATCTGCATTTTGCTCATTTAAAGGCACATGACGGGAACACCCTCAAAACTTCGCATTGACCTGCACTGGAGAGCAGTGTGAGACACGAACTGGCTGCTGTAGAGAGCGGGTGGTGCCCACAGGACACGGGGAGAACCTGTCTAACGCATGCCTCAGCTCTGCACCCCTACCCTACAACCCAACAAAAGTCACACCGACACCTTGCAGGGCTGTGTTGTACACTGTAATTCAGAGGATGCTGGGATCTGCTTTTGTAGTTCAGCGCACAAAGCGAGGGAATGTCTGGTTTGGGTCCAGTACATCTAGATTGCTGTGTGTCTTCTCTCAGCTTGGTGAAATCTATGTAATCTCTTCTTGTTTACATCACTGAAACACTTCTGGTTTTCAGATCACACTAGCTTGATGATCCTGCTGCTGTGGTGGTGATAATACGCTCCTTAGAGCTTCCATATGCAGGGCAACTTAAGACATTGAGGATTTTCTTTTTGTCTTTTTTCTTATTTCAATTTCCCCCACCCCAGGAACCAAGAAAAGACTTGAGATAAAATCATGGTCGTGCTAAGCTCCCTAAGAGTTTTGCCACTGACTGTAGTGTGGCTGGATTTCATTCTGAGTCACAGTTCTCGTTGTGTTCTCTCCTCCTCTGTGGCAAAGCTGTGAATGAGCATTACATGTTTTGAATAAATCCCGATTTCTCATGTCAAAAATGAGAATATATAGTATAGCTTGAACTGAATCTCCTTCTATTGCAGTAAAGGTTTGAATTTTTCTTCCCATCTCAAGTTATCTGGCATCCTTGTTGAAAACTTATTATGCATCTGGAAAGCAGCTGACTTTGATTTAGAAAAAGCAAAACACTTTTAATATGTCACTTCACTTAACATCTTTGATGCCCTAAAGTACCCATTTTCTTTATCGCTTTATCAGGACTGAGAGAATACAGCAATTTACAGTTATTAATGTTGAATCAGTCAATATGTTAATTGTGGGGCTAGCACTGGGAACAGATGTGTTTTTGTAGAAGGGTGGGTTGAATGTATTCATCTCTTTAATGCTGTTTCTCTTTGGATGATCCGCATCTCTTAAAATTCCCTCTCCTCTCTACAACTGCTCTCTTTTGCACAGCCCAGGAAGAGCACATCTCTCTCACTGAGGCTTAAGACTCCATCTCAAATTACAAAATGTCCCTGACTATTCAGCCTTTTGAAAAATCTGTAAATAGAGATATAACTTACCTAGCAACAAAACCTAGATCTCCACAATGTAATCTACGAACACAGTGAGTTTATTCAGTCATGGTCATGCCGTAGCTCTTCTATTTCTGTCGCCAGTCGTTTAGAGACCCACTATAGAAGCCCTTTCTATACTCGGCTAATGTTAAAGAAATCCTCTCAATAACAACTGGGCGGAAGATGAACTATCCAAACTTCTAAAATCAATGTATTTGATGGAGTTTCTTCTGGGTCAGGTAAAAAAAATAGAATGGAGTGAATACTGGGGGAAAACATGCAAAGTTTTCAAAACGTCAGTCTTTTGGTGAATATTGAAATACAATCTGTATCCTTTGGCTCATACGGCTATATTTAGGGAATGTTTTTACAAACGTGTTTAGCTTCTTTCTTAGCACTTTTCTTTCCCCTTTCAGCTTTCAATTTTCACCATACAGTGAAAAGTATAATTGAAAAGGATGTAGACGTGAAGGAAGGAGAACATTTTCCCCATCTAAACATTAAAAATACTTATTTTTTTCTGCATAGCTTTAAAAAAATATTCAAAACTTTTGCTTCAACTGTACTAAAAGCAACAGAAATATTAATTTTGAGTTGGTTTTCTTCCATATTAAGCCTTATTAAAATTCTAATGTGTTAGAAGACTTCCTGTCTATTTAAGCTTTGTCCATGACAAAAGAAACTTATTATCATTTCAAAGGTTGGTCAGCGTTTTTTCCTATATACCTACTAGGTAATAATGACCATGTTGACCCTTTTTTGATCGCTGAAGTCTTTTATCAGTGCACTCTACTGCTTAAAGATGATGCTGAATGCCGACTTTCATATAATGCTTTCATGAAAGTGCCTTTGAGATTGAAACAGTGGCCAGATTCTGATCTCTTCTCTTCAGATCTTTTGCTATTGGATTTTCATTTCCTAAATCAACGTAATGGAAAAGAAAATTATGCCCGTTCTCAAAAGATATATGAAATCTAAGAATGTTTATAAAGAAAACATCACATCTATTAGACAGTTTTCATTAGTCAATTTAATAAAACTTTAAAATGACCTTTCTGTCTCTTGGAGCTAACTGAATTGTAGAGCTTAGTGTCCTTTGGACGTGTTCCAAAAAAGGAAAGTCACCCTGCAGAGTTCAAGTCGCTGTGGAAAGCAAACCAAGTCCACTGTACTTGAATTCTAACAGCCATTTATTATTAGGTCTTGAGTCTTAAATGTAGCACTAAATAGACAGAGAATGTCTATATTCTGCTTATATTTCAGGCCTGTTCTGAAGCATTAAACCATACAAAACTTACATTAATGTAAGAATGGCAAAGAGAGCCACTTCTGGGCTTTCCTGATATTTTGAGAGTAGTAAATTGGAGAATAAACTGACATCCTAAGCCCAGTTTGTACCGGGGGAAACCTTGTCCCATCCTATTCTTGCCCAGCACCTTGGATCCCTCTGAGCACGGCCGGGGAGTCTTATTAGTTCTGTCATCAGAGGTCAGTGGGATCAGCCATCTCTAACCTGAGAGAAGAAGAGAACAGGGAGTTAGGACAAACTTCTGCTGGGCACAACTCCCTGGCATAGAAGTCCTGAAGGCGCCAAGGCTTTTGAGCTGATGTTTGCCTTTACTTCTTGGACTGTCCTTGAGCAGGAATAATGTTTACACAGTCACAGAATGTTATTGCCATTATTATTTCTTGTGTGTTTTCTCTTGCAGAAAATGACACCTTTTTCTGGTTTAGGTTTTGGGTTTTGTTTCTTTGGGTTTTGTTTTTTTTTTTCTTAGAGAAAATACTGGCATTTTAGGATGTTATTTTCATGATCTGGCATGATGTAGGGTTTTTTCAGAGATTTGTTAGTTAGGGGAAAAGAAGATGACTTTCATAAGTATGTCCTTCACTGTCATTGAAAGGATGTGTTGCTACTTCTACACTTAGCAGTTTAAATGTGCTATTTTGGATAAACAATTTTATGACAGTACAGCTTTGTCTTGAAGGACGCAGCTGTAGTCTAGGAAACTAAACATATCTTTCCTAGTGGTTTTATTTGTCAGAGGAGTATTTTCAATACTCACGTGTATCTGTTTTTTTTGAACCCACAACAAAATGAAAAACATTATACTAGTAAGACTTGGGAAGTCTCTTGGTTTTGTACGTATTATAAAGAAATTTAAGTACAGACACGTGCTTAATAATAATCCAGTAGAACATTTTATCATTGTCAAATGCATTTGTAGAGGAATCCATCGGTTCTCCTGGTTTCCATACAAGTCAATTTACTGTCTTCAAAATGTAACGTTAATGGCACTCAGTGTACACACTGTAATCCTTTAAAATAATGTACACGGCAAACGGATATGTTCTCATGCATTAATAATTGAAAAGTTAATTTTAGCTACTTACTCAATACGATTAACTGATGGATCAGCAGTCTTTTATAGAGAAACAGTGAGCACACTAAAGGAAAGAGCATGCTGGAAGGTGGTCAAGCAGCTGCCCGCGTGATGGTTCAAGAATACCTGGGCTTTATCCCTCCAGTTTCCCTTTGGCATTGCACGCAGCATCTCACAGTTGTGAGAGTGGTCTCTGGTTTTGAGATTAAATGTGCGAAGTGCCTTTGAGGTGGCAGAACTTCTGGGGAAGGAGAAGGATGTTTTGGAAGGTGGGAATCCCTGTGATGCAATCCTGCTGGTTGGTTGGCTCTGCAGTCGCAGCCCAGTTATATAACTCCCCTCCTTTCACTTCTCACTTTTTTGAGGACACCCTGTAGCACCAGGCTGTAAATTGATATTCTAGGGTGGAAATGCTATGGAGGACAAAGTATAAACATTACATCGCGCAGCTAAAGAATGTACCAGGGCAAAGAGCTGTAAACAGTATGTAGAAGAGGCATGTGTTGAAGCCCTCAGCCATGCCCACGGCAGTGAGCTCTGCAAAAGCAGCGCGAACTGGCTATCTTTGGCACAAATCCCGATCAAACTGTACCGGTATACGTGTGGCTACAAAGAGGGTAGAGGCTCTCTTTGCACGAGGAGACACAGGGAGAAGACAAGGGGCAACGGGTGCAAGTTGTATGGGGAATGGTTTCATCCTGATAGACGAAAGAAATGTTTTACTCTGAGAACAATCACGTGCCGGAACACCACCCCCGGTGATGTGGCGGAGTCCCCACCGCCGCAGGCTTTCAAGATGCAATTGGACAGGGTGCCGGATAATCTCATCTAGAGTCCCTTTCTGACAGCAGGCTGGACGAGGTGACCTTTGGAGGTCCCTCCCAACCTCGGCTGCTCTATCATTCTGTGATCTCTATGGGCAGAAAGTCTCTTATGTAAGCACATGGGCTGTGATGCCAGCCACGCTGGTCCTGTGATGTGGCAAGATAGTAGGTGTCTCCTTATCTCTGGAGTAATCTTGGGCAGCAATCTGATACCATCTGCTTTCACCTCTTCACTAGATAGTAACCTGGACAAGGAGCCTTCAGCAGCAGCAGACAGGAGGCAGCTTCCCCTCCGGTGAGGTACCACTACTCTGACGCTGGGCCCCTAGGACGCACGATCAGGCTGAAGCATGGCTCACAGAAAGTCAGGGCAGACCAGCTCGGCGCTGGGAGAAGAAAGGCGAACGGGGTGCTGAGCAGCGATGGGGCACAGAGCAAACTCCCGACCAGCCCGGCTGGGCTGGGACGGGTTCTAGCAGCGCTGACAGGTTGAAGAGCAACGCTCAGCACCACATCAAGTGGCGATGGCCAAGGGAACGGCGGCTCTGTGGAGGCCGTGGAGCGGGTTGCGTGAGGGTGAGCAGCGAGGGGTCGGCTGAGCGGCACGCGTGTCCCAGAGGATGAGGGGACACACGCGAGGAAAGCGGAGAGATTCCGTGAGGAGGCGAACAGGGAGAGAAAGTGGTAACAGATCAGAGCAGGGCTGGAAACAGGGGAACAGAGCGGGGCAGGCTGGTAACAAAAACATTCCTTTAAATACAGTAAGGAAGAGCCACGGAGGAAGAAAGAGCAGGAGCGAGGCCGGTATCATGTTACAGTTCCAAGCGTGCTCAGCCTCGGGTGCCCAGCGCACTGCTCCCATCAGTGAGCACACATCTGCCTCGGGAGGAAAAACCCCCGAGATTCCTCCCGCTTGTCCTTGGACTCGATTCCCTTTTACAGTGCTGGCTACTTCTCTAGAGAGGTGGTTTGGTTTGGTTTGGTCTGGTTTAGTTTGGTCTGGTTTGGTCTGGTTTAGTTTGGTCTGGTTTGGTCTGGTTTGGTTCGGTTCGGTCTGGTCTGGTTTGGTCTGGTTTGGTCTGGTTTGCATCTTCCGAACCAAATCTTCCCCTCTTCCCTCCCTAAGTGCAGCGGCTCGCGTTGAAGGCTACGCGCTGTGAGACGGTAGCTCTCAGGGAAGCGTGCAGCTTCCCCTTCCCCTGAAAGAGCTTTTTGGCAGCCCGAAGTTGTGTGCGAGCTGCTCGGATTGCTCGGGAGCTACGGTGAGCTTCGGGTGGTCCACGGAGCGAAACACCGCAAGGTCGCACCGCACAGAAGCGAGGAGCGGCCGCCTGTAGAGACAGACAGAGTGCTGCCGGCAGCGTGAGGACCCGGGGAGAACAGCGAGTGTTGCGATTCAGAAGAAAAACGTGAGCACAGGGTGGGCCCGGGAGGGTAATGAAGAAACCCAAGCGCAAAACGTCCCGCGTGTGTAGGTGCCCGCGGGGTGCTCTGCTGGCTTTATTTTAAGGAAAAAACGTCTCGCTTTCTTCCACACCCCCCACCCCCCAAAAAAAAATAAATACCCACAACCAAAGATAAAGCATTCGCCGGTGCTACCTCTGGGTGAGGACTCGTAGGGCAGGAACCTCCCCTCCCGCAAGCGCCTCGTAACCTGCCGCCCCCCGCGCCCTCAG
>WUAM01000089.1:5862760-5931811 GCA_024336885.1 Actenoides hombroni
CTTTGAAGCGTCGCATAACTGTGTATTGCCAGCGGGATGGAAAGTGCTGATTCAGCAGCCTGGAGCCCCGCTCCATCTGAAGTGGTGGTCTGCCTGAAACGTTCCCGTTTGTTGAAACGGGAACATGTGTGGCTGGTATGTCAGAGCAGCACCGATCAGGTTTTCTAGAACGGCCCCGAAGAACGCGTTTTGCTTTTTTCCCCTCGCTGAAGGAGGATGGATTTGGGGTTGGGGAGGAAGCGAGAGGCTGATGGGGAGGGCGAGGGTAGGTACCACCTGAAGTGAGGCTGCTAAGGGGCAGCTGAAATCGTGTTGCCTCGTAAAGGTGCTGACCGATTACTGCTTTTACCAGAGGTCTTGTAGGACGCGGAGTGATGCGTTAACCCTCCCAGCTCTACTCCTGCTTCTAGGGACTGGTTTGTACTTAAAGCTCTAGAAAAGGTACGGAGAAGGGCAACAGGGCTAATCCTAGGATTAAAAGGAGTGAGTTATGAGGACAGGTTAAAAAAAAAAAACCTGCCACAAACACATGGAGATTAGAAAACCTACGCTGACAGAGGAAATATTCTTGCAACTTTAAATGGCAGCTCTGGCTGTGCTTCGTGATCTTTTGGGGGCTGGGGAAGGGTGTGAGGGGTCAGCAGAACGCTCCCCCTCGTCTGTAGGGGGTCAGCAGGATGCTCTCTCCCATGCAACGTTAAGTCTTCCTGGAGGACTTGCCTCACCGTGCAGCAGGAGAGCTGTTCCAGTGCCGCGTTCCTCTGGCTAATCTTCACACGGTTACGTGCTAACACCAAGGCTGTTCAGGTTTTCTTTCTCCAAAGCTGAACTCTTGCAACCAACAAAGCCAGAGGAGCAATGTTTGGTAGCCGTACTGCAAACTGCGGGAGCAGCAGACCTTGACGCTCGCCTCCAGTGATCGTTTTACCGTGTTCTGCTGATTTATTTTCTTCACTGGGGCTGTGTTTGTCCTTAAAGGAGGTTTTGTTTGCCCTGGCCACGTATTAAAGATCTTGTGGTGCTTCTATGGTTTTCCTTGGTTTTGTTAATCAAAATATCCCCTCCCTTACCGCTGTGTGAGTTGGCTTCCATCCTCAGATGGAGCCGCACCTGGGTCGCAGTAGCGTACGCCCGGGCTTTCGGTTGGTCCGAAAGCGCTGCCGAAATGCCAGAGGGATTTCTGCATTTCGGTTCCGCTCTGCGAAGGAAAGGAATATTTGCAGCCCTCCACTTGTGAGCGCTCGGGCGACTCCCATCGAAAACTGTCACAAAGGTTTGCTAGACATCTTTGGTCGCGTCTCGCTGCTGCGCTTGGGGTGTAAATGGGCGAAAAGTATCTGGATCTCGCTGGCAAAGGGATTCTTCCCAGGCGAGGAGTTCCCAGCTGGCAGATAAGAGGCAGAGCTGGGTCATGGGCTGCTTCTACCAGCAGCAGGAGAGCGTTGTGCTGGGAGTTTGTTTTCCGGCGGCACTGAGCTAGCAGATGTCCCTCTAGACTGCGAGGCACCGTCAGCTTCCCGGGGTGTTTGTAGCAGTGGCAGCGGGCTAGCCAGGGGGGCTCCCCTCTAGTGCCGTGCTGGGTGGGACGGTGCTGTCGCTCCTCTGCTTCACTCCGACATGCCCCTCTACACCTGGCTGTGGGGGCTTATGGTGGCAGTGCTAAATGGTGCCGGATTTCTAGGCAGAACTTTTGCTTAGACCAGCTGAGCTCTGTCTCTGGAAGCCTGCGTGTGTGGGAAATGGGCTCGGGTGCTGCTTCAGGCACTGGGGAGGTGAAGGGGGTGCCTGTTGATGACCAGCGGTACGCACGCCTAGATGCACTGAAGTGTTTGCACAGGGACAGATTTCACTGGTTACAGCAAACACTCTGGTGCAAAAACCGTACCAGCTTCTGCTGGCCTTTTTACCCTAAACCTCTGTGTGAACTTTGTTAATGAAGTCAAGAGGGGAAAAAAAAAGCTTTTCTTCGTTTTAAGCCAGCGTTTCTGTCCAAACTAAGACCAAGGAAGCCTGCTTTTCTTTGGATTTATTTCAACTATGAGGGTATTGATGTCAGTTCACAGTGCAGCTTTTCTTATGTGTGCCCCCCTGCCCTGGTGCTTTCACAAACAAGGAAGATAACTCTAGAGACCTCTGCCTCTGTCAAGCTCGCGTGAAACTTGCCAACTGGCTTGGCTGCAGTGTGATTGCATAAGCCTTCCTCTGTAGGAAAGCAGGCTAAGAAGTTAGGATTGTTTTTGTTGGAAACTGGACCTGCTCCTGGGCATGTCCAAAATATACCAGTTGTGACTCTTCACCTAGGGAAATCCAGGAAGGAAGATCCTTTTCCTAAAAGGTGAAACTCCACAATTGTTTTAGGAATTACGAGGAATGAGGTTGCCAAGGAATCCCTTGTATAAGCATTGAACTTTACTTACTGGTTTGCTATCCTTACGCTGCCTGCTGGGTCAGGAGAGTGCTTTGCAGTCTACGCTTGGATGTTGCAAAGTCGTCTTGCCTCCCATCGCTTTGTCTCCTAAACCACTGGTTGTTACGAAACGTAATAGTATTGAGAAAACAGGTATCGCCTCATTGACTTTTCGTTCCTTATACTTCTTGAGCTGTCTGAACCAGTCCTGTGCCAGGTCTTTCCTGTCTCTCATGCCATCTGTTGAATTGGATGATCTTTTTGGACAGCAGTTCTCCCAGTAGCTCGATATGGCTCCTCTGTTGCACTGTGGATGTGGAGAGGACTATCTAAGGAAGCCAGATTCCACTGTGAGTACAGCATAAAACTGTTGATCAGTATAAGACATGCTGTCTATGGACTGTTAATCTCTCTTCAGTGATGGAACAACCAGAACAGCCAAACTTTGAGATCTGCTTGGATACACCCTACAGTCCCATTCCTGGCATGCTTTATCCCCTGAGTACTGTCTCTTCAGCAGATACCTGAAGTGAGAAAGTGGCAGACGGGCACTAAATTTTTCATACAGGTCTGTTCATCTGAAAGTGATGGTGTTTGGGGTTTCTAGCAGCTTTTGGACTTACAATGTACATAGAAGCACTGAAGATTGAGGGATTCACGTAGTGAGTCACCACCAGTGCCAGGTTATTCTGAAACTCTTAAGAGATCTTGACATTCACACTGACTTGCATCCATTGCACTAATTTCCTTCTTTGTTTTCCTAAGGTCTCTTGTAAGTCACAGATGGGTCAGTTCGTCCAGAGCAAATGGATGTGGCTATCAGGACTGAAGGCACTGGAAGTTCAAACCCTGCTTCAGAGTAGTGCCCTTGTGAACAGTTTTGTCTTTCCTCATCTCTGTAACAGAAATGACAAGCAATTTTTGTTTAATGGTGAGGAGCCAGTGCTGCCTGTGAACTTGAAAACTTGTTGGAGGCCACTTCTGAAAGCTTGATGTTTTGAGCGCTGAGTCACTTTCTGTGAGGAGAAGGTGGTGGTGGCTCTGTGGCTCCTTGGGTTTTTACCAGCAAATGACCTGTAGTGGAAAGGACCAGAGACTCTGGTGTGGATCCAACAGGTGTATAGGCAGAATGAATCACATAGGTTCTTCAAAACCCAACGTTAATGCTCATTTACAAGCTGAGAGAGCTTTTAATGAAGTCTGCTAATTGCATCCCAATTAGTTAACCCATGGGGAGATGCAGATTACCACAGCAGAAGCTGGCTATCATGAAGATTGGTTGTTGCAAGTCTTTTTAGCAGAGTAAGAGACCTTCTACAGCAGCATGTGACTAATACTCTGAGTTAGTGTGAGGGATCTTTTCGTTCCCAAAGCCTTTCAGAAACCTTTGATAAGTCATTTTTGGTAGGTCGTTATGTCTTTGGGTATCGAATGATAACAGACTTGGCTTATACTTTCCTGAAGTGAGAATTGGGGAGAGGATGAGGAGAGCCACAAGTCTGTATACTGCGCAGTGTGTTTCTGAAAAGAGCTTTGGAACTCTGGTGATAGTCGTGGTCCTTGTGTGCAGAGGTGGTGAGTGCCCTAAACGGGTTTGCTGGGAGCATGGTGGCCATCTCTGCATTCTCTTGTCATGGGCAGATACTGTAGAGCATCTGAGAGAGAAACACGGTGTCCTATTTCTGTTGTATTCTTTTGTTGGACTCGGGGGGAAGACTGCGAGAGGTTTTCCCATTATCTTACCCTCCTGCTGCTAAGTTGTCATCCTTTGGCCAACAGCAACAAGTTAAGCAGCTATGTTGATCTTAATGCCTAACAGTTGCATTAATGATTACAGTAGGAACTGTTGGGCAGTTCTGTTGCTCCAGCAGTGCTATTCAGACAATGTATTACTTAGCGAGTCTGTTTTGGAGGCCAAACCTAAGGAACATGAGCAAATTCCAAAAAAGCAGTTTTATGCAGGCAGGTCATGATGAATGGGGTAATTGTAAATACATGTTTGGTTAAACCACTCGTAAACCGGCCTCTGGTTCTTCCCAGCCTTCATCAATGCCAGCTTCTGCTAGTTCTCAACAGGACAAAAATAGGAAATTACTTTCCTGGCAGGCAAATGATAGAGGAAATGCCATGCCATCCGATCAGAATAGACCTGTAGCCCGGTGGGAAGGGAACCCTCCTGCTGAGCAGTGGTGGGGATTTCTGCATTTGTTCACAGGGTCAACTTCAGCTCGTGGTCCTTATGCTCCCTTCGTGCTCACTGCTGCAGCATTTGTGCCAGCAGAGAACCCGAGTGGCTGCTGTGCAGCTTGAGCCCGTGCTTGTCGAAGGCTGCAGATGAGTTAGGGTGGATAATACTCCATGACACCAGTATCATTCTTCCATGACGCATCCCTGGTGAGAAAATCAATAAGCAGGGAGAATCTCTTCAGCCCGAAGACTCTTTTCATGGTGGAGATTAGCATCTGATGAACACTTGGAAACTTCTTTTAGTGCCTGGGATCTAAATTCTGCCTTTCTGATGACTTGATCAAGTGGCTCTGCGGCTCTTGTCCTAACTCATGTTGTTGGTCTGCAGCACAGACTTAAGTTTTCAGAAGTTCTTTTTTCCTTTGATTAGCTCTATTTCTAGGTCATCTGCAGGTGCTGATTATGGGTTTGAAACTGTGGGGAAGGGAATCCTTGAAATGTCTCCCAAATCTTTCATTGCAGATGCTCCTGTTACGGAATGGTTTGACGCTTCAATGCATTAATCAGTTCGGGAGATGTAACAGGACTCTTGTGTCTGTGCATGCTTCGTGTGTTTGTTGATTACTTCAGATTTCAAAACTTAATGGCAGCACAGATTTGGATCCTTTTCTAAAGGAGAAACTCTGGGAAGATTTTCCCAGCTCTTGATTTTAATGGAGGATGGTAGGACAAGATAGTTGTATATGAGAGAGGATTAGAGCAGAATCTTTCAAGAGCTAAAATAAAAATAAGTGATTTATGTTGAATTTCTTTCTTTCGTTCTTTTCCATCCCCCTCCACCACCCCCCACCCCCCCATGTTCTTCTTCCCTGTTTTTTTCATGATGTTCATCTCTGCCAAACAGCTAGGTGCAGATAGGAGAATGTTCTCTCCCCTTAAATGGGAATAGGGAAAGGGGGTGAGAAGGACTGTGGGAAGGTAAAATCTGTAGGTTGGTCTTGCTCAGTGTACTGTTAAAGCTCTGAGCATCCTTGGAAAGGAACAAGGAGCTTTTATTATATCAAAGCACAAGTGTGGAATTAAACTTAAAGGATCTGGAAAAGCTAAAAATTCAGAAGTTTGTGGTATCTTTGTCTTGTGCCAAAGCCTTTTTTAAAAGGCCTGCTTTCCCTCAAATGTATTAAAGTCCATTTAGGGGGATGTTAAGGGAGAAATATGTATTGCAAGGCCATTGATTCTTCCTGAATTAATGTCTTGTGGGTGATCATCCTTCATTCTAATAGCGGGTTGTGCTGACATCACCCGAGATGTCAGGGGATTATGTCAGGATTCAGGCCTTGATATTTTGCAGAACAATGGCTCCAGTGCTGGTGGACTCTTTCTCGGTGGGTCAGGTTGCTTTTGTTTTTCCTGTGCAGCCCTAACCGTGATGTTCCAGTTACTGTACACAGTCACAGCAAGGAATATAGTAAATAATTGCCAAGGGAAGGTTGTCTGTACGGCACAATTTTGAGGACAGAGTGCTGCTAAATCTTACGCTGGAGACAGGTTTGCCATCAGCATCTCTAGTCTAGACACAGAACACATGCTTTTTTAACACCTTATGGGAAAGCTCACCAGCTTTAGCGTTAAGTCCTCTTTTCTTTTGTGTTGTGATGGAGTATTTCATTCCACAAATCTTGAAGTCGAAAAATGTTGAGGCCAGAATGGGGGTTTTGTTTTTTTCTTTGGGATTGTTGTTGTTGTGGTTTGTTGTTCTTCTGTTTTTCCTCTCTGGCTGCTGGGCACCTAGCTTTAATTTTTGTTTTTAAATGATGGTTCTTCATGAAAGCCCCATAAGGGAAAAGCAATCAAAATAGCCCCTTACTATGTTCTGGTAATGATCAGAATGTCACAGATTCTACATGATTTTCATGAGCAGGTAGCTTTTGATATTCTTTACTGGTAAGCTATTATAATGTTATCTATAGTCATTACATTTAACATTTGAAAGGTGTCAGAAGAGGCTTTGTTTTTGTTGTGTGGTTTTCTTGGGTTTTGTGTTTTTTGGTTGGTTTTGTTGTTTTGTTTTGTTTTGTTTTTTTGTGGGTGTGCTTTTTTTTTTTTCCTTAAAAGGCTTCAGGAAAATTGAGCAAGGATGAACTACAAGATGAACCGTAGGAGTGCAGAGCAAATGCTGTTTGGGTTGATGGCATCTCTGATAGGTGCTCAGGCTTGGTATACACTTGGCATGCATTTGTTTTGTTCTAGAGCTGATGCTAAAAAGGTCAGGAAAAATGTCTGTGGAGTTCCTAGGCAGCAAAGGTCTATTACATTGTTAACCCACGGAAAGTCAGCATTGCAAAGAACGTTGCAGATGGTGCTGTGCAGGACAGGATCGGTTTAGGTGTGTGGTGAAGCTTGCAACGTGTGGTTGAGTTGTTGTAGGTAACTTCTCTCCCCAGTGTTCTTTGGGAAATAGTACAGCTGACAAAACCTTTGGGAGGAGAATGGCATTGCAAGATGTCTTGCTAGTCTTAGCTGCAGCTCATTTTGGGGAATGTATAGTTTGTCCTGGTTTACTTCCAATTGGTTCGACTGGAGCAGGAGGAGTTCTCACGTGTGTGGAAAACGGGCCGTTTGGGAAAGTGCATGGAGTCCTGTGCTGTAACAGTCTGGCTTTTAGTTTTGTCTCTGAGAACTTCTTGAGCTCTTCACGTCCAACAGTCCAACTCTTCCTTTACAGGGTTTGTTCCTTGAGTCTCCCTCACTTCAAATTCAGATGAGCTAAGGTGACGTATCTGTAAGGTGATGTGAAGTGGCCTGTCGGGTCAATTTGGCAGTACTTGGTAGAGTGTCAGGGAGAGAACTGGGGTGCAGATAGCAGTGACACAAGTCACTTTGTCCTTTTTTAGAGTGCCGAAATACAAATTTTGTACAGTACAAATTGTTGTGAAAAATCTGCCATGTGAAGAGGCGAAGAAGTGTTTCTCTTGGAAGAGAGGCAGGTCTTTATTTACCAAAAGATAGGGGCCATAATAAGAACTCACTGCTACCAAAAGATGATGTTGCTTTTGTCAGAGGGTTTGAGTCTCTTCTCAGGCTAACTTGGTTGTTTGCAACACATGAACCAGTTAGAAAGCTGTCCTGGGTACTCGTGTTTTCTGGATTATGTGATGGGGTCAGCTATTGGAAGCATATGATGATGCAGCCAAGGTGAGGCTCTTCCAGGGAAAGGAAGAGAAAGAAATGGGAAGGAGAAGAATGGGTCTTCTCTCCATTCACTGGTAGCAAACTGCTGGGCCAGCTTGGCCAGGGAAGCCTTCTGATTTTCCTGAAGACCCAACACAGGTGGGTTTTTGTGTGTTGTGGTTTGCTTTGTTTTTTGTTTTTGTTCCTCCCCTCTGTGAATTCGGACAAATGTGTTGGAGCTACACAAGCAAGAAAGCTAAAGACTAGACCTGGCTTTGCAGAGCATCTCCAGAGCTCGCCAGTATTTGCAAGGTTTATTGTTTGAAGGGAGTTTTCTGCAATGTGCGTGGGGGAGTTAGGGAGAAGAACTTGTGTTAACCTCGTGTCTGACCCACATGCTGCAGTGTGAATCTGAGCGGTGCTGTCTTTATTCCTGGTTTTTTAGAAAATGGTCATGTGTTATATTTTAAAATGAGCGTGATGTGTGTCAGTGCTAGGTGGGGTTTTTCGCCGAGCAGCTCAGCCGTAACAAAAATGTTACTGTGGCTCTTGTATATATTGAAGAGCATAAAAATAGCATCTTCACCATTTGAGAAGATTATGTAAGGTATGTGTAGCTGTGTCTTATTATGTGATGGTCATAAACCAGAGCAACTGAGGAAGTAGCTGGTAATAAATCCATCGTTATTCGTATTATGAGAACTATCGAGTGTAATAGCTGTTCATACTTAACGGCAGTGCTATGAGGAACACTGGAGATCTCGTTGGCTTGCCCTGAAACGTTGTGGTGAACCGTACTTGTTTCATGCCAGTTACCAGCTGAAATGTTTTTTCCTGGAACTCTCATCTGTTCACAGTCTCATGGTCCCAGAGCTGCCTGTGAGCTGGTTCAGCCTCTCCACTCTGACCAAGAGGGGGTTTTATAGCCAAAGTCAAATAAAGGCATTAGAGGTGACTGCTCTTGTGTCTGCTGGGAAATAGCCTTGGTGACTGTAGGGCAGATCTTGCTCATCAACTCCTGTGATTCTTGAGGGGCTGCCTTGGGTAGAGCTGCAAATGTCTCGGCCTTGCTAAGGCTAGTGTGCTTTAGCCTGGAAAGAAAAAGCCAACCCACCCTGCAAACTGAAAACCAAAATAAGTTCTTTAGTAGTTTCATTCTTATTCTTGCTGTGGTAAATGTGGAATCATTTTTGGGGCAAGGTGACACATGGGTTTCCTTTGTTTTGCCACACAGAGCTCGGGAAAGACCTGGTGGAGTTGGGATTCTTGGGTTCTGTATGGGACAGCAGTGACTGGTGTTCCTTTCCAGAAACATTTCTGGTTGGCTTTTTCCATAATTTTAGCGCACACACATAAAAAAAAGGCTGCACTAATTGACTAGCTCAGTCTTTCTGGCTGGGCACCAACTCTGTTATACATGAACTCTTGGATGGGCAAAGGGAAATCTTTTCTGAGCCTAAGCAAGCCATTACAGGGGTTTGCCTCTGTCTAAAATCAGTTTGTGTCTTTTGCAAAGCCATTTGGAAAGTGACCAAGCTCATATTAAATGTTCACTCTGGACAAAATTTTTTTCTTCAAGCACTCTGTACCAGCTGCTGAATGAAGTTCAGGTTTTATAGAAGATGCTACTCGTGATGCTTCAGTTGCATTGTGTAGCTGTGTTAGGGTTTTGGCTATCAAGAGAGAGGAAGTAAGGAATGAGAAATCATTTTATGGGCACACTAACATGTAAATACCAAGTTTCTTCTTCTCAGGATATCTGACCAGGTTGTATGCTTGACTTCAGGCGTGTTGCATCTGTGCTGACTTTGGCAATGATTCAGAAAAGATGCATCCAGCAAGAGAAGCGTCCATGGACTTTTTTTTTTTTTTACTTGTTTATTTGTTAAAGTTTGTGGGGACTTGCTTGTGAAAAGTCCATGTTGGAGTATGGATCTATGTTCAGGCTGTGTGGTCAGAGTGAATTTTGACCTAAAACTACGATTGAGCCATAAATGGTTGCGCTGTGTGGGCAATGATGGTTTCATCCAGTAGCTGGGCTTAGTTCACCTCCTCCTGCCAGCACCCTCTAATTCTGCAATTTTAACTCTGCGAAGACAAGCGAGGAGGTGTGCTCTTTGTGACGGGAACTTGCAGACTCTTCTAAATCCTCCTTGCTGTGCATGAAGACCGGAGGTTTTCCAAGCGGCTTTCTCCGCTCCCCCGGCTGCCAGGGCTGCCTTCCTGCAGCTTGCTCCCCAGCAGTACCACCTTCTGCTCCCAGCAGCACTGTGGCCATGCTGTATCCCCTCCCCTGCCCAAGTACCCCATTTCTCTCTCGGGAGTGGGTGGGCTGTATGCATCTCAGGGCTGTGACAACTACCAGAAGACCCCAGTGGTGGCTAAGTACAGGGAGATGGAGTTGGTGGTGAGCACCAGTACTGGAAAGTGGAAGAGGAAGCATCTTGAAAAGGGTGTGCCAAGAGGGAGATGATGTTGCAGTGAGACCGGTTTGCCACTTGTGCTCTGCACTGTCTTAATGTGCTGTACCAATGCTGAGAGTTAAAGTAGGTGTTCATGATAGAGGCGGTGTCTATGGGACAGGATTCCTGCAGCATCTTAGGGATTTTGAAGACCAGTGGTATGCTGGAGTGTGGTATAGGCCTTATAACTGATCCACAGATAAATCTGACTGTTCACTTGGGGTGGGAAGGTGAGGGGAAAAGGTGAAAGGAAGAAGGTGTTGCTTCTTATGGTCAGGATGACAGGTGTCCATCTGCAAGTCAGGATTAGGACATTGTCACTGATGACTGAAATGTATTAGTGTAGTGTATATTTATTTACTATATTTACTGTATTATACAGACCCTTTCTGGTGTCAGAGAGGGGTGTATCTCCTCAGCAGGTGAGTGCTTGCTGCATCCCACAGGCAGTCAATGCTTCTTTGGTACACCTGGGACCTTAAAACAGAGCCTTTCAGCAACATGAGGTATGCGGGGCTGGTTCATGTTGGAGTGTGCAGTGGGAGCTGTAGTTCCAAGCTGGACCGGGGGGTCGTTGGGCTCTGGTAGTGTGGAAGCTTCTCGGGGCTGTGACCACATGCGGAGCTGGGGCTCTTGGAGGAGAGAGTTTCATGTTATGTCTTCCTATGGTCTTCTGGGATCCTTTTCAAAGTGCAGCTGTAACGGGGTAACTTGTGCTGCCTGACACCTGAGCCACATCAGATGAGGTCCCTAGAAAACCAGTGCCCTGAAAGGTTTGTAGTAAAAGCAACTTTCACCCGAGATGCTGCCTCCGAATTCCATTATCGGTTTAGAATTAACCAAATACTTCAGCTTGAAGGAACCTTAATGACTTTCTGCCTTTTTTATTAGAAGAGCCTCTTTACAGCCTCGTTGCCTCAGTGCAGCCTGGATTGCAAAGGTGGGCTTTTTATCAATGAAGATGATTTTGCAGCATGGCTGTAAATCGCCCTGGTATTTGTCTGTCCATGAAGAAATAACAGGATTTGTATAAAACCAATCACAGCAGCCCAGAGTGGCTGTATCCTAAACCAGACCTAACCTATAAAGCTTTGGATTATGATGTCATCTTCCACCAGGGAGCACTGCAAAGTGTCCCTGCTCTTTTGCATCTTCTGAGAAAGGGCTGGGCCATCCCATTGTTAGGGAGGAAAATCTGAATACAGACTGAAGACCTAAAATTTAACAAAGAATGTAAATTTAACCTGGATTTTTGGATGTAAATGAACACCAACTAAAAGTGGTTTTTTGTTTTTGATTTTACTCTGATACTTACTATAAAAGAAAGTCTAGGAAACCATTCCAGTCTGGTTTTGAGGATTTGACTGACAATTCATAAGTGATCCTCTCTGCTCATACGTATGCTTTGCAGTAGTGGAAGGGGGAGGGAGAAGGAGAGAGTTGGGGAGACATGGTGAGAGCCTAGAAGAGAAGGCACAAAGAAGGACAGTATTGACATAACTCCCACTGTTTTAATTCACTTGTTTTTTCTTATTTTACTTTTTTCCCTTCCCAATGCACCCATGTCTCGGGAATGTGGGAGGGGAAGGAATCAGCTTGATTTCCATAGTCATGTAGTGTGATGGAGAGGAAAAGGCGAAGCAGGCTGTTCCCAGTCCCTCAGGTGACGATGGTGTGATGGGTGGGGGAATGTTGTAGCTCATGGCTAGATCACGGCTCTGAAAATGATTATTTTATGATTATCTCTTCAGAGTAATGCTAATGCTTTCTTGGAGCTGCTGTCAGGTGTCTGGATGGGAAAAGCCTGCTATTTCTGGAGACCATGTTTTGCCTGTGTGATGGCTGTTTTGCTCTGCATTCGATTCCACGTCCTGGCTCATCGTAACTAAATTCTCAGAGGTGACAGTTGCCTCTTGAAAGGTGGAGTGAGCGTTAGGGAGAAGAAAAAAAATCGGGAGAGGACAAATATTTGTACCACAATACATAGTAAACATCCCACTTGTGATACAGGTAGCTTATTCGTGTCTAAAACTTGGCCTGACTTCAGTCCTGGTCTAAACCACAAGTGTCACTTTTGAGTACATGTTTATTTGCCATGTCCTGTGGTCTGGTGGCCATTTGGACAGCCAGAGATTCCAGGGTTTACCACATCGTGAGGTGCCTGAGCAAAAATGCTGTTGCTCTGAATGCAAATGGTGGCACTCCATGAAATGGCAATGCCTGCTCAACTATCTTGACTTAAAATGTTTACATCTGGTGATTTTGGTTTTTTAAAAAAAGTATTTTTCCTTTTTTTTTTTTTTTCCATTTTCCAAGCCTGTCACTCTTAGAAGTGACAAGTGCTTTGCCTTTCCAGGCTGTTAGTCTTCTGCTCGAAGATCCCAGTGTCTGCAGCTGTAAAGATGCAGAGCAGGGAGTGGATGGCCATCCCTGCTAGGGAGGGAAGGGCACTGGGGCTGATCCTGTAAATCCTCAGCTGGTCCCTCCTGTGCATAGAAACCTGATCGTAACTCTTGCAATATCTACACAATTCCTACCCCTTAAAACAAGAGGAGGTTAAGTCTAGTCAGATTTAAGGAAGACTACATGAACGAGCCTTCTGTTTATCCCTGCATCAGCATCTTGCTCTGGGATACTCAAGCAAAGAAGGCAAATGAC
Organism: Actenoides hombroni; assembly: GCA_024336885.1. NCBI lineage: Eukaryota > Metazoa > Chordata > Aves > Coraciiformes > Alcedinidae > Actenoides > Actenoides hombroni. The sequence goes on from WUAM01000089.1 coordinate 5,875,646, forward strand.
TGTCTCTTTGTCACTCTACAACATAAAGCGAATGCAGTTCCAAAGCCTGCTTTAAGCCTCTATGGCATGCTTAGATATCTTCCAGTTGCTTGCTTCAAGGCTAAAATAAGTCTTATACCCGGGAGTAGTGGGTTTGGGAGATCTGTGGAAAGCCAGCCTGTCCCCAGCTTCTTCCAGTGATGGAAGGGGTGGAGACCAAGCTGTGGGGTGTGTGGAGGGGCAGTGCAGAGAGAGAATGGCTAAACGACATGATAATGCTTGCAGCTCTGTCTAACCAGAGTTTGTTCCCTGCAAGTTCTTCAAGAGGTTTTACATGCTGAGAACAAATGGAGATACACTTTGGAACACGCTGGTGGGTACAGCTCAATAGTCACAATCCATGAGCTAGAAAAAAATGTAAAGGGATTGAATTGTTTGTTTGGTTTGTGTTGGTTTTTGTTTGGTTTTGGATTGGTTTTGTTTGGTTTTTTTGGTGGGGTGGGTTTTTTTGTGTCGTTTTGTTTTGGTTTTTTTCCCCCTTCCAAACCTCCAGAGATGCTCCTGAGTAAGCGTTAATGCTCAGCTGTGGAATGATAGGATTGCACCTGCAGTACTGACTTCAGTTGTGCTGGGGTAACCATGGACAGATGATTCTTCCACACTCTTCTGGAAGAAGAAACTTCTGCACTCCTTGTACCTTTCAAAAACCTGGCAGCCGATGGAACCTCAAGATTTTGATCTATAGCTCATAGACTGGGGCTGAGCATAGAACATATTGAAGATGCTAGAGTCAGAGTGATGTCTCTGTTATTTTTCCTCCAGGGTGAGACTGGAGAGCAGAATGCCCAGTGCTGCTCTCCACGGGGTGTTGGCCACGTGCCCCTCTGGTGTCAGGCTCTGGTTTCTTTGGAGTGCTAGGATGTAGTTGGATCCTTGTATCAACAGGGGCAAGTACATGGATTAGACTTGTGAAAAACATATTTTAAACATGTAAGGTTTACAGTGGTTTGTGTTTGTGGGGTGGTTTTCTTTGTGTTGTGTTTTTTATTGGTTTGGTTTTTTTTTTCTAAGACATCATGGCTCTGAAGGATACAGTTGGTGTGCATCTCGCTGGTATTCTCACTTTGGGTAATGTCTGTATAAAAAAGAGAGGAGACAATGCATCCATGTGAATCTTTCTGTAGCACGGCTCTAGATCTGGAGAGGAGACTTTAGAGAGGTCAACTGGCCAATGAAAATCTGGAGTATAGTTGTAGTTTTGATGGCAGTTTGGTCACAGTGATGGGGAAACTCCACATACTCTCCAAACAGTCTCTCTGTTGACTCATTGGGGTTTTTTTTCCCTTTTAGCAATTTTAACTTGGTGGTTTTCTTTCCTCTTTTCCCTGCTTCCCTCACACCACACCCGCCCTGACACTCCACCCAGCATTGTTTTCCTAAATCATCTTTGTTGCTTTTCAAACCTTTCTGTTTCTGCAAGTTGTGGCCATGGAGAACAGACTCTTCCCTCTCTCTCTGCAGCAGGCTTTCATGCATTTGAAAGATACCATCATGACCCTTACTTTCTTCTTTTGTCGGAGCTCCATCCACTCTGGTTTTCTCTTTTCCTCGCAGAAGTCATGTTTTTCTAATTCTGTGGTGTTCCTACTGCTTCTGCTTGGATTCTTTCCTGTTAATCTTCTCTGAAATTTGCTGCAGACCAGATACAGTGTCGTGCTGGAAGCTTTATCAGCCGTGAGCAGAACAGAGCTCTTGCTTCACAATTCTCACATACACCTCTCCACATTCCTATGTGGCATTTGTCGCTTTCTCAGCAGAGAATTTTTCAGTTACTAAAACCTGCTTTGACTTCAGTCTCCCAGCAAGTTGGCAGCAGCGTCCCAGAGCTTCCCAAGTGTCATTTTTCTCCTTTGTTATCTAGATGATTAGTATTGGAGCAGCGTGGAACCCAGGCAGATCTCTGCAGCGGTTACTCAGCACGTCAGGCTGGGAGGCTGATTATTTTCAGCTTTGAGCAAATGGTGCTGGTGCTGTTATCCAGTCACTTCCCAGTCTGCCTGAAGATGACTGTTTGCATTGATAACGTTGACAAAGGTTACTTAACTTTTCATAAGAATGGGATTTGAATCTCGACATGGCTTTGCTGCTGTCAGGATTCAGTGTCTTCTGCTTCTCTGTTCCTGAAGTATATTGTTCTGCCATAGTAGGAAGTTGAGTTGGTTTGATCTGACTTATCATGAATAATAGTTTTTGTTGACCTCAGTCTTTTATTTTGTTCTTCATGCTAGCAGGTGAGTTTAATAGAAATCCACATGCAAATAAGCAACAACTATCATTCTCTCAAGTTCTTCTTACCATTCCTTTCCCCTCTCAGTTCCTTAGGGTATAACTGTTTGCCATTCTCCAGCCTCTCTTACCTTGTCAATATGTTATGAACTCTCAAAAATAACTGCTAATGGTTTGAAGCTTTGAGAAAGACCCAAGCCATTCAACATGTTCATGAGAAAATTGCATAAAACCTAGCGAATTTGAGAGAAAGCTGATTAATTTCTGTTGATTCAACCTATTTTTTTTTTTCTCCCTCCTAGCTGTCCTATCATCATTACTACTAGGGCTTGTTTGTTTGTTTTTTGTTTTAGCCTTGTTGCCTTTAGCTTTCTTGAAGTGATGAGTGGACTGACCTTTCCCTTAATCATTATTCTACTGCTGTAGAATTACAGAATCAGGTTTTGTTATTTTTGATGTCTTTTGCTTCACCTTCAGCTCTTCTGGTATTGTAGTAATTGTCCTCAGGCTGTTGCTCTTCCAGCAGAGTGCAGATAAATGGACTTTACTTGACCTCTTTAGCTAGAAAGGGAGGAGAACTAGCTGTTGCTTGCTTTTGGTCGTGTATGGGTAACATCAAAACCTAAATCTTGAGTCTGAGGATTAACTGGAAGCCAATTAAAAACTGGAGATGAGGGCAAACAGGCAGTGGCAGAAGGGTCTCTTCAAATACAGTTCTTTCATTTGGAATGAACCTATTGAAATGGTTAATGGGCAAATGCCAAAAAGCTGAACCTTCACCTCAGCTGGTCTTGTCGGATGTGGGTTTGGGAACATTATTTAGTTGGTGCTGCCGTCAGCGCAGCCATAATTCGAAAGCCATGTAAGGTTTTATATACGGTGCTTCTGCTGCTGTCTGAAATTAGAATAGTTTAAAATAGAAAGTACTGAAGTATACTGATGAACCCAGAATGGCTTGATAATCGTATGAGAAACTAGAGGCTTGGTCCTGTGTCACCGCTCGATCTAGGAGCGTGTTGGATAAGGGGATGTTTACAGAGCAGAGACAGTGATCAATGCTAATACTGTTCACGAAATAAGAACCCTTCTGAAAAGGAACGTACAGTTTCAAGAACAGATGGGCTAGTGGTAATAGCGACTAACAAATTTTTGTTGGCTGGCAGCCATATTTCAGGTTAGGATCTTGTCTTGAAAGCTCTTTCATAGAGTTGACTTCCTTCTGCCAAGTACTTGAAGGGGCAGAGTAAATTCCTCCCGAGAACTTGTTCTTCCTGGTCTAACAAAAACAAGCTTATGATGAAAGCGCAAGGTAAGGGGCAGTAAGCCCCTGGAGGCAGGTAGGCTTTGTTGGAGCAGCCCGTGGCTATTTCAGATTCTGTTCTGCTCTCTGCACTCCAGAATTAGCATGCTGCAGGACGGTTGTCACCCTGTTGATGGGAGGTGGGAAGACTGACTTGGAAACATGCACAAGTCTTGCTTTGATCATCTCATTTCTTCTGCAGAAGCAGCATATTGTTTGTGAGACAGAGCTTACATAACCCTCCTTCTCTATGTGTGTGTAAACATTTTTTAACAGAGGCCTTTTGTTTCTCGACTAGTTTAAATTTATCCGTAGTGTATGTGCAGTGCGGAAGGGGATGGAAAGGGGCTGAGTTACAGGATGCATTTCGATTTCTTCTCTCCTCCAGTGCCCCAGAACTTGCTTAGACTCATAACAAGCCAAACGGAGGTGAAATAATCCCATTCTTATCTTCTCTCCATGCCCTACCCTGCTGAGAGCAAACTGACTGTCTCTGTCTTTAACTTAGTAATCGTACTCGGTAACAGTAATATCTCAACCCTTGCTCTTTCCTGGCTGGATTGATTCTCCCATCTCACAGTAGTTGGTAGAGAGGCTCTAAATGCAAAATCAATGTGTAAGCTCGTGCCACGTTTTTTAGCCGGCTGTTGGTGTTTAAAGTCTTTCAAGTCACCCACTAAAGACAACGCAGCAGAACAAAAGTTGGCCTGGCTATGTGGCATGTGTGTTCTTGTTTAATATCGGAATTCCTGGTATGGCCAGGGACGCATGCCAGCTTTGGCAGTACAGGGCACGGTTCAAATACTTAAGTACTATACTAAAAATAACAGGACTATTTTAGACCGGGACCCAATTAGGGAGAGAATAACTTGTTGCTCTGCAATCGGTAATCTGAAGTAGGAAGCAGGCTGCAGTGCACAAGTAAACTCACCTCTTTTGCTTGCAGAGTTGCCAGTTTGGATGCCGTTTCCGCTGTGTTCCTTAGATGCTTTTCCAGAGGTTAAAAAAAAAAAAGTAAAAACAAACAAAAAAAACCCCAAAAAAACAAATAAAAAAAATTTCCTCCTCTTAAACCAGCCTTTGTGTGCTTTAGTTTGGATTTTGCCATCGCAGTGTTTAATAGCATTACAGCTCCTAGCACTCCAGTGGTGGCTTGGGCAATTCCTAGAAGGCAGGCGGTGAGAGGTGGGCAGCTCTGCGCTGTCCTCCCTGTCACTGCCAGCAAGCTGCGGGGCAGCGAGGGTGAATGGGAGGCAGCCAAGGAGCAGAGGGGCTGCTTTGAAGACTGTCACTTTTCCCTCCAGTTTGCCTGATGGGGATGGAGGAGGAGAGACCCCGGTTCCAGAAATGGGGTGTTGCTGCTTGCTTTCCCGGGTCGAGAGGTACAGTTGAAAATAACTTGCACGTTCGAGCGCCCGAAACAAGGCACAACCTTACACTTCAGTCATTTCTCTCCAATAGTTTTATTTCTGGCGATGTTGCTTGCTGCCACCTTCTCTTGGATCACTCGGAGTTCGGTGAAGTGGGTTAGAGGAATCTGAATTTCTCTGTGTACAGGGCACGTGGGGTAGGAGCAAGCACGCTCAGGTATCCAAATCCTCCGGTCTTGGAGGGCTTCTGAGTGGTCGGCTGCATTCAGTCCCCATTCCCTGCTGCTCATCAGAGCAGGGCTGTGGATGAGGGTAACTTTATGGAACCATATGCAAATGCTGCGTTGGATAGGCTTGTGCTGATGCTGGAGATGAAAGCTAAATGCACCTAAATCTTCTATTTTTGTAGACATCCTTTTAGCATGCTATTTCGAGAACATGAAAAAGCTAGAATCTCTTTGGTGTTGTGACTCTCATGCTATTTTGAAAGCAGCTTTTCATTTTATTCAGAACAAGAAACTGATAAGAGGCATTCAAGGCCTTGTTCAGCTGTGGTCTCTCAACAGCTTTCAGCACCGTGCTGGGCTTACGTTATGGTTCGGAGAGGAGTCAGCTTTGCGCAGGAGCCTTCGCGTCCTTTAAAAATCTTGGGTTTCGATTTGCTCTTGGCCTGGCCCGAAATGCAAAGGAAGAGATTTCCCAGACGTCTGTTACCAAAACAGCACCTTTCCCGTTTGTGCTGCGATGTGTCTTCTCCTGGCTGTAGTAAATTCCCCTGGAAGCAGCGGGAGAGGCGTCCCGGTGAAGCGTTCCGCGCCTGGCGTTGCCGAGAGCCGGCGTTCAGCTGGCGAGCTGCGTGCGTTCTGCCCCCTGCATACCGCAGCAGCCTGCGGGACCGGTTGGTGGAAGTACCCGTTCCCTGGAGGATGCCTAGCAACTGGAGCTTCTAGGTCTGTGCCAGATGGCGAAAGGTGCAAATCTGTTAAATTGCTGCGCTGCTTTCTGGAGGGTACAGCGCGGTGCTGCCGAGGTTGGACCTCTGGGATGTGGCTGTCCCTCTAGCTCTCCTTCACCATCCCTGTTAGGTTAAGGTCGAGCCCCCACAATTCACAGCCAGGAATATTATTATTTTTCTGAAATTAGTTGACGTTAATTTAAATAGCTACCTTAGTCCGTGTCAAAGGGCTGTATTAATGAGCCTCGCTGAGGGGCGAGTAACCAACCCTCTTGTCTGGCTGGCTCAGGTGGTGGATGTGACCTGGGGAAGAGGTACCCAGGACCAGCAGCTGGGAGTAGCGATGTCTCGAATGCGGAGCTCGTGGCTCAAAAACTCACCTCCTGCCAGTGCCTGTGCTTGGGGTCTGCGGGGTCCCCTCAAAACCCTTTCCGTCTGTCTTGGCTTCTCTGTTTGAAAAATGGAGTTGGTACAGGGCTCTTGTGGGGAAGAAGGGCAGTAATCTAAGAGTGAGCATCGTTTTCACTATTCCTCTGAGTAAGTGCAGCTGTAGTGGATCAGACCACGCGCTAACCAAGAACAGTTTTACATGTCTCTGGGCCATTTGTATCAGATGCTTAGGTAGAAAGCCTGCAAAGAGTTTTCATCTGCTTTTAGGCCCTTCTGCTTTGTGTTGAGCTGTGCTGCAGTCCCCTGAAGCGTGCATCTCCGTTACTAGAGTAGCCATCCCTTGACGAACTTTCTCCAGTGCTTAGCCTAAATGATTATTTTAACACATTGATAGGTCCAGTCACCCCAGGGAGGTATTTTCATGTTTCCTATCCACTTCAGATGTCTTACCTAGCCTTTTCTTTTGAGAGAGAATGGTCATTCTCTGGGCGCTTGGTGCATGTCCTCCCTAGCTGACTAGCTGTCTGTCCTCCTCCCCCTCAGCTCTTTCCCTTCTCCACACTGAATGATTCAGATCTGTACATTTCTGCTTTAGGATTTCCTCTTCTCTCTAACTCGTTCTATTTTACCCTTCTAGTGTCATAACAGCCCACAGTTTTCAAGAAGTGGGTATGCCCTGGGTTTAATGACTTGTCATAATTTTGCTTTGCTTGTGGCAGTTCCTTAATACTATATTTCCTTGTGTGAGGTATCTGCTTTTTTTTTTTTTTCCCTAAGATGGTACTTTCAAACCAGACTTCAGACTCCTGATGCTTACTTCAGCAGTACACACGCAGCACCCAGGGTTACTTTTTTTGCGTGTTGGGTTGGAGTTTGTGGAAATGAAACGAGCATTAACCTTTTGGTTGCCCATTTGCTTGTGATCATGAGATGCTTCCACTGTGATTTGCATGAACCTCCAGTTCTGGCTGAACACATCGTTCTGCCAGCAAACTTTGTCACCTCCCTGTCCGTCAAGTTTCGGAGAGCTTGTGGGTATGTTGACAAGAACGGCTCCTGCAGTCATTCTTGGGACTTGCTTGGAAAAAATGCTCTGTCTTCATACCTTCAATTCTTATCTTTCAACTGGGTGGAGCAAGGGAGAACCAGTCCTGCAAACTACAGCAGCTCAGCTCCTTTGAAGAGTCCCTGGTTGGGGATAATGTCCAAATGCATCTGCATCCACATGGTATTATAAACCGTGGGTAGGTTTGAGTTGTAACTTCTGCAGAAGCTGTGCTGACTCTTCCTCATGCCCTCTTATTTATAATTCATGTCCATGGTATCTCATTTTAGCTGTTTCTTTTGGTAAAGAATTCACACTCTGATTTCTTAGTTCCCTGGATTTACCTTGAACTCACTTCTGAGAACGGATCTAACTTACATCTTTCATGCCGTGTCCAAATCAGTTTAGGTGTGACAGGGGATGGACAGCAATTGATAGCTTGGCAGTTGGATGTTTTCCTTCAGAAATCTTGGCCGAATTTTTTCTGTTCTAGCAAATTATTACAGTCTTCTAATGCTTGGAAAATGTCACCTGCCAGCAGTTGTTCAGTATCTGTGTTGCCTGGTGAGCTTTCCTCTTACTGATTGATTTTTATTTTTAATGAACAAGCATAACATCTCTTAAGGAACTAAACCAAAAATGCTCCTTATTTTTTCTTCCTGTCAAGAAACCTTGAAGATGTTTGCAGCTAAGGTGTATTTTGAGGTGCAGGGGGGGAAAGACTAGATTTTCTGCGTGTTGTAGTAGCAGATGCCATTCTGGCCGGGTCTTTGGGTTTACCCTTCTGTCCAAGGTCACTCTGGGCATTTGTTTGCAGGTAACCATAAACATGAAACTGATCCTCACTATCTGGGCTTCTGGGGCTTTTGCCTTAGGTTATGGGGAGTGTCTGTTGCAGCATCAGTACATCCCGTGTTTCATTTCTGAACTTCAGTGTCCCTCCTCTGCGTTGCCTGTTCTCAAGTTACCGGGACACCGAGTTAATGTCTTGGAGTACACTTGGCAGAACAAAGTCTGAGGAATGCACTTCTTGGTTAGAAAATTTAGTCTACAAATCCTGCAGCAGAAGGATGAATACAAAATTTCCGTGTCCGAGCGAGAAGTCTCGGGCAAGCCTGCCGCTAGCAAAGGAAAAGACCTGGGAAGCTCCTGCGCCTTTCGCAGCGTTCCTGGCACATAACGAAATGCTGCCTCCTCCTCCGGTCCGAGAACTTGTTTATGAAACCTAATACTGCCCTGTGAAACTCAGAGCTTCACTTCTTACAGTCTGTGCGGTGCTCAATGAGGTGGATCGGGTGCTTTGTGTATCAGCTGCTTCGGGCATCGCGCAGTCTAAATACGGTGCTTCCGTGGGCGGCACTTCACCCGCCCCCGGGGAGGGGAAAGAAATCTTGGTGTCACAGGGCAACCCTCTAGCAGATACACCCTCCAAAAAAAGAACCACACCACCCCCATCCCACCCCCCCAAAAGAAAACCACTACCACCAACAAAAAAAAACCACCCCAACCAACGAAAACCAGCTGAGTCATGAGTTCATTCTTTTTCTTCCATGCTGCTGGCCAATGCCAACACCCTTGTGTTTCACTCGGGAGGGGGAAGGCAGACTCTGGTGTCTTCTCTTACTCATACCCCACAGGACACTATCGTCACAAAGTATGGGTGCCGTCTGTCTGTCTGTCTCCACTCCATGGGAAAGATGACCAACAATTAAAGCCGACAATTAAGGTTGTGAAAACCTTCAAATAACTGCAGCATCTGCTCTTACACTACAATAAATAAAACAAAGCTGGAGCTCTAATTGCCAACAGGGCGCTTGCTCGTATCTGTTTTGTAACCGTGGGCTTGTGAAATTCCCGCTGTTAACTGGTCCATTGCCGACCAGCGCCGGCGACCGGGAGCTGGTGCCAGTAGTGGTTTGGCCAAGAGCTGTGTGCTGAAACAGGTTGCGGGGTGAGAAGTGGGAATCCTGTGTAAAATTCGGGCATTGCGAACCTTCCCGTGGCAGCGGTGGTCAGATGGCTCAGGAGGTGGCTGTGGGATGGAGTCATCCCCTCGCTTCAGGCAGGGCAGTTGACCCCCCTGAACTTCCCAGTCCATTTCAATGTCAAGTAAAACTGGTTTTCCTAAACTGCTGTTGACTCTAACTGGTTTCATTCTCGCTTTGAGTCAGAATAGGGTTGTAACAGGGTCATTTACTGTGTTTCAACTGACTTTTTTTTTTTTTTTTTTCCCTATAAGCTCCTTAAGTTTGATGGCAAGAGAGTATCTGTGTTCTGAAATGGGCATTTCTACAAGTAGGTATTGATGCAGAACTGGAAATAACTAACTGACAATGCACATGGACCTTCTGCTGACATAGCAGGAAGAATTTACAAATTAAAGAGACTTTCCCTGAACCTCTCTTCAAGAGTGTTCATTCAGATAAAGCTATTTTAGTGGAAAAGAATGTCCTCCTATGTATCAAAGGTTCACGTTCAGTTGGAAGGGACCTACAAGATCTCCTAGTCCAACTGCCTGTCCACCTTAGGGCTGACCAAAGGTTAAAGCATGTTATCAAGGGCATTGTCCAAATGCCTCTTGAACACTGGCAGGCTTGGGGCATCAACCACCTCTTTAGGAAGCCTGTTTGAGCATTTGATCCCCATCTCAGTAAAGGAAATGTTTCTGAATATCTAGTCTGAACCTCTCCTGGAGCAGCTTTGAACCATTTCCTCACATCCTGTCACTGGATAGCAGGGGAAAGGTTTCCAGTAAGTAGGAATCTCATATTTACTTAATTTTGTCTGACTATACAGGATGATTTCTTAACTCGTCTGCAGAGCAAATGATCAGCAATGTGGTACCTTCCTTCCAGAGAATGAAAGCTGCAATGCTGCTCAAGCAGTGGGAGCTGGAGCCTAGTCCTTCCTGGCACATGTGGCCTCTGCAGAGGGAAGGAATGGTTTGTGTTCTGACTTGTCGCAAAACTGGAACGATTCTGGTTTTTTCCCAGGCTGATTTTTTTTTGTTTTGTTTTGTTTAAAAACGTTATCTTGTGAGGCATTAAGCCTTAACTTAGTAGATGGAGATCTGTATGAAAAGACCACTGGGGATCTATCAATCAAAACTTGGTAGAAAGCAGCCACGCCTTTCCATCCCCCAGATGACGGGAGAAATTCGTCTGTGTCGTTCCTTCTCTTTCTCAAGGTTTCTCCTCCTCTGTTGGTCGTGGTTTTCTCCTACCCTGCATTCCTTTATTCCAGCTGCGAGATCTCTTCTGGCAGTGCTGCCACACGAGGAAAACGATAACATCCATGGTGTCCCTGCCACTTGCTTCACTCCTCCGAGCAGTCTCGCTGCGACTGACTGGTGCTGCTGTATTGGGCAGCATGTTGTGCTTCAGCCGGAGGGGAGGACGGGGGTACGCCTGTACTGGAGGAGACAGCACTGGGGAGGCTTGGAACTGGGAGCTTCCCTGGAAACCACGGTTATCTGCCCTGCCACAGAGGAGAGCACCTAGTGCCGATGGCAGAGTCTTCTCAAACCCTGCTCTTGAGATGCATCCGGCTTCAGTGAGCTTCTGTTTCTGTTGTGAGGTCTGGGGGAAAGCTTTTTGGTTTTGTATCGGGAAGAGGTTCTCATTTAGTTAAATTGAACAGCTCTCGTGAAAATGGTGCTGCTGATTTTAGGCTATTGACTTACATGAGTTACTGGGCTAGAAAAGATGCGTAATCCAAGATGTTGCAGTAAAAAACAAGTGATAGTTTCCAAGCCTCAATGTCACTCACTTGAGACCAGAGATGCCATAAAGAGGGGAGTGTGTCAGACATTGGTGGCAGTGTCTGTGGTACCGCTGCCCATTTAAGGGAAGGGAATACTGCAAGCTGGGGATTGCTGAGATCTGTGAGCATCAGTGCCTTAGGTGAAGGAAATACTCACCCTCTTCCAATGGTAGACAGTAGCATGAAAGCCTGTGGTTAAGTATTTGTGTAACGCAGGCAGCTGTGTGACGCTGTCCCTTCATGGAGAACTGCGCTGAAGGTTTGTCAGGATAGACTTCTGCGGAACAGAAAATAAGTGTGGGGATGCTGTGGTACTTGCCTGGCAGGATTGTCAGTCTTGGCCAGAGGTGCTGAGAGTTGGAAGCCACTGCTGTGCACTGGGGAGGGATTCCTTTGGCTGCTTTTGTGCCTCTAGATGATGGATGTTTATATCTGAGCCAGTTTTCTAAACTCCCTTTGTAGTGAATGGAGAGAAGCAGGTGCTCCAGTAGTGTGCTTCACCGAATCGTGTACGTTGGAAGGGGCCTCTTGTGATCATCCAGTGCAAACCTCAGCTGTCTCAGACCTCTTCTAGATAGCTGCCATGGAATGAGATGAACTGCGTGTAAGGAGTGCTTGTTTCTGCCCACTGACTGATGTGACAGTGCAGGGGTGTGCATTTCCTCTGTACCCTATACATGGAACACCATACAGGGTATGTGACTTTCTTCATGTCCTGTAATAGAGTTGTGGTCAAATCCGTATATAGCCTGGATGTTGACTTCTTTCTGTGGGCAACGTTGTGCAGGCCTGTGAGATGATGTTGTGTATGGGGATGCTTATGTGCTGTCTTCTCTCTCCTTTCTGCTGCTGCCGGTACCAGTTGGACAACCTTGGGGGTGGGAGAATGCAGGTGGGACCTGTGTGTGGGTTCCAGGCTTGGAGTACAGGTGTTTTGTGGGTTAAAATACATTAGGAAAAAGGAAAGGCACTTTAGCTACATCTGGAGCCTACACCCTTTGAGAACTAATGTTCCTCTTCAGCGGCTCTTCAGTCTGAAGGTGAGCTTGGGATGTTTCTCACCTAACACCTATCTAGTTACCCTTCAGCGCTGGTGACACTCACTGTTTCATGCCTCCCTTAAATAGACTTATAAGGCCCGAAACAACAGATTTCCTTTATGGTACCTTGAAAGAACAGGGAAGTAGCTCTTAATGTAGGTGGCTTGGCAAAATATTCTAGTCAAGTATTTGGCCTGCTACCCAGCCTTCGATATGTAATCTTTGGGTGCTGCCAAAATACCATTCTAATTAAGCTGACATAGTCTATGAAGCCTGGGTGGTATTGCTTCAGTTTTCTTTCCTGTGCTTTCCAGCACTGCATTTTTAAAGGGCTGATGGATGCTGTGACACTTGGAGCCTCACCAGAGTCTTCAATAAGCTGGGATTTTGGTCACCTTGTGACCTTCAGGATCAAAGGCAGGAATAGTCTCTTCCTCTCTCTGCAGGTGCAAGTTAATAACAATAAAAAAATGTACACTAATGCACGTGGAACATGTGATCAGTTGGCCAGACTTCAGCTTTCTGTTGAACCTTAACACATTAACCCTTCTATGAAATATTAACCTATTCTGTAGTTTTCTGTTTTGTTTACACTTAGTTGGAAAAGCTGTGCCCCCTTTGTCCCAGGGTGGTATATTTGCAAGTAGGTCAACATGCTTGCTTTTGAGATGCCAGCTTGAAACTGTTTTTCAGGGGCTGAAAAGCATAAGGGAGTTAGAAAGACTTTTGTGTTTCCTATCTCCTTTATTTATTTGAGAAATTCCCAGCCTGTGTTCAAGGATGGAGCAGCAGTGACGTTCTAGTTGTGTCCTGAGAAGCCAGGCACTGCAGCAGTGCTGACTGCCTGCTGCTAACTGTAAGCCAGCCGTGGATTTGGAGCTTGCATAATACCGGCAAATGCATCTGAGATTACAAAATGGTCTCTCTGCACTAAGAAGAGATTGCTGTGATTTGTCGGTGAGGCAGCGTTGAAGTACACATGAGGTATCTATGATACCAGTGTCTTCAACCAGCAGGTAGTGTTTTTTGCAGTTGAGCGTGCTCTGGGGCTTCACTGCACAGGAGTGAAGGAGCGCAGCATCCAAGCTGTGCACTCCACGAAGGGCTGGCACAGTTTATGGTCCAGTCAATCCAGGGTGTATGCATTGCTTTAGGTTTCTTTGGGTTATTCTTTGCTCTTCTTGAACCCCCTTACTACATCTCTCTTGAATAGATCAGATTTTCTGTTTTTCTCTAGAGCCACACAGTGTTTTTGTTGTTCTCTCTTTGCGACTAGGAGCAGAGTTGGCCTTCGTTTGCTTGCTTGGGGTTGACATAGTCCAGGGCTGGCTTACATGGTTGAGTTAGTCAGGGCTTTAATGAGTTATTGCTTACCAGCTATACTGTGGTAGCTTCTACCCTGCTGTGCAGGAGAGGTAAAATTGGGCTTGCTTGTTTATTTTTACTACTTGCTGCTATGACTTTGCTGCATTTCAGCTGATTTGTGGTGTTTTTATCTTAGTTGTTTGAACAGTTGCATTCTTTTGAATAAATAGTATTTGGGAATACGTCTCCACGGAATTCTTTGAAGGGTGAATTATTGTACTGTTGATACTGGGGGATATGTCTCTGCCCACAGCATGTAATTTTTTTCAGACACTAAGCAGAAAGGCTTTCTTTTGAGTGTTTCGACTGTGTGAACAAGAGGTATATTGAGAATAACCCGTGCAGTTAAGTGTACCTCTTACTGTATCTCAAAGATACCATCTGAGTGAGTAGCCTGCTGTTTGACTTGAAATGTCTAAACTTGCCTTCCAGCTTCAGCTCTTTATATGGTAACAGACGATCTAAATAAACCAGTGCTTATTCACTAACATAAATTACAGATAACTGTAAAAAACCTCTTTCAATTGATTTGCTTTAAAAACATAAACCTTGCTATTTAAATAAAGCTTTTGATGATCGTAGTTAATAACTCTTAAATAAAATAAAAATCTTGCACTAAGACAACAGTAAGTGACACATGCACACTTCCTGTGTTGACTACGACTATTAAACCCTGTAAATCATCAAAATTAAAAACCAGTCTAACATCCTTGCTCCACAGTGATGATTTTTTTTTTGGTTTTTTTTCGGTTTTGTTTTGTTTTTGTTTTTTTTTTTTGTTTTTAAATCCAGGAAAATTACTTCAAGCTACCCAAACACTTGAGAGGGTAGGAGAGCTGGAAGGAGGAATGAGGATGGTACTGATAGACACCTGCCTGTAGCTGTCTGCACACAAATGTGGGGTTTAGTGTGGAGGTCAGGCTTATGGTCAGCACCCTGTAGCCAGCACTGTTAGGAAAACTAGCAAGTTTGGTGAGAAGCTTTACTGAGCCCCCTGCCTAAATATTCATGAGAAGGAAGCTTCCTTGTAAGAAACGTCCAAGCAAAGAAAAATAGGCTGTGAATAAATAACTGTAATGGTCGATGAATGGATCTTTTGGATGAAACAGACTTAAAATGCTTGAAAAACTGATCAGTGGGGTCATGTGATAAGATTGCCTTTTGTTCTTTGCTTCGTTTTTTTGCATATAATCTTTGTCTTTTTCATCATTCGGCGGGGGGGGAGGAGAGGCTTCTGCATGCTCTGGAAGATTCTCCTCCAAAAGGAAAGAGCATTGCAGAGGGAAGAGGGAACAGAACAGGGTACTGTAGCTTGCTACTCTGAATTTGAGAATCCCTCTGTCACACCAGGTATCTGTATTTATCAACTAGATGCTCTCCTAACTTCCTCTGTCAGGAGGCTGTAAGAGTTAACAGCCATGGGGAACATCCTACCACCTTGTCACCTTTGTAAAGGGAAGTTGGGGGAGTTGGGTAACTACTTCCAGTGTAATGCTTAAGGATAGGCACGTGGATTAAGCTGTCGTTTCAGCCTGGATCTGTAATGAGCTGGCTTTCATCAGCCTCTGCACAATGCACTTCTGTTGAAGAACTCGCTCTGTTCGTGTAAGAGCTGGGTAGAAAACTGTCTCGTGTCTGGTTCAGTCTCTGGGTTGGGGGTCTAGAGCCACGGGCTTTCACAGCCCACCACTGCGCAGGGCACAGGACCGTTCATGCCATTGGCAGGTCGAGAGCATAAAGGCTCATTAGCGTGTTGTATGCAAAACCCAGTGTTTTGGTAAGTACTCGACGAAAGCAGACTTGAGTCAGTACCGCCAGAGGAAAGCAAGAGCCTTCTTGAAAAGGCAACTCTGATATTTTGTTTGAAGACTTACCCAAATGTTTCTCTTCTGCGAGATGCCTGGAAAGCAGTAGTTCTCAGGGACACGTAGCAGCAAAGGTTTGCCAGCTCCTAATGGCAGTAAACAAAGAAAATGAAAGTTCACAGGTTGCCTTGGCCAGTGTGGTAGTTTGCTGCAACTGGGAAGGGTGATCCTCTTCCTTTCCCCTCTTGCTCACGCTCTCCTGCCGTTCACGTCGTACCAGCTGAGGTGCTTGTCGGATCTGAGTTTATTGCACTTGCTTCCTTAGCAGAAAACTAACCCAGCAAAACAAGTGAGTTAATTATCACAAGCTGAACTCATTAGGGACCATACGTGGTACAAGAGGTGGAGAAGGAGTGCGTGCCATGATGTTGCTAGAACTGGAGGAAGAAAGCAAAGGAAGGGCTGATGAAGAGAGTGGGGTGTCTGTCCTCTTCTTGGCAGTGACAAGGTATTAAATCATCTTAACTTGTATAACTTCACTCTGAGTCTTCAGGTTGGGTAATAAAAGCCTGAAATAACAGAAGGAAATAATTATTTAGACTATTTCCCAAAATTATAAAACTTGGATTCTGTGTTATGAGAAATGTGACTAGATTGTGGGGAAGGAAAAAAAAAAAAAAAGACAGGAGACTGACAACACAGATGATCCTGGCAGTCTTTTTTGGTTATCTGGAAGCAAAGAAGGTAGTGAGGAAGTGTACATACAAAATTGGAGACCATTAGTCAGAGCTTTTCCAGCTGAAGGTGTTTCTTGGGCTGCCTCACTATGCAGCTCTTGTCCCAGTCATGCATTTACGGACCTGCCCTACTTCTGCATATGGCTTGCTGATGGGATTGTCTGCTGTATACAACACAGTTCTTTATTTCGGTTTCCATCTGATTAACATTTTGTTTAGACTCAGGTACAGTCTGTTTGGTTGTCAAAGTTCCTGCTTCAAAGCTATGGATTTTAAGAGGCAGAAGAGGATTTTCAGTGATCAAGGGAGGTAGGGACACCGCAGAGTTTCAGAAATGTTTCCAAAGTTCACTATAGGTTTGTCTTTTTAAGCTGGAATACTTTCTTCAGGGGCAAGGGGAAAAACCCATACTGAAATGGTCTAGGTGCAAAGTAGCTGTTTTTCTCCCAGGACTTTGTCCTTGCTGTCAGTGAAGCTGCCTTGTCAGGAGATGAACACGAGTTCACAAGCTATGAGTCTTGAGGAACCTTCTCAGAATTTTAGGCAGCTTCAGGAAACCAAAAAATGCTGAACGGCATATATTTTATTTAATTTTATTTGGCAAGACTTGAAGTGGGATGGCATCAGCTCTTCTGTGCTTCTTCTGAAGTATGTATCTGTTTTGGCTTTCAAAAGCCTGAAGAGCCGTTGCCAAGATTCTTCACTTTCTGGCAAAATTACAATGGCAAATGGCTTCCTTTACAAGGTGTAATATTTAGACTAACAGCTTTGCAATTAAGAATGGCAAAGAGAATTATATTCCCTTTTTTTTTTAAGACCAGATTTTTTAGTATGGAGTCGTGGGAGTGTTTGGACGTAACTGAAGTGCTTTTGATTGATGATTTATATTTTGAACAGCGCTTTTCATTTTAGCGTGCAACACTCACTTGAAATTTTAACTAGAACAATACTTTGTTTTCAAAGATTTTTCAAGGTATTATTCTAGTTACGCAGTCGCTCGGTATCATAGACTTGCAAATGCCTTTTGGGCACGTATGTGTAACGATGCGTGCGTGCGTGCGAACTCGTGCGAGGGAAGGGGAGAGAAACTGGGAAATCTGAAAGTATTCTTAAATATGACCTGCTGCTCGTCTCAGTAGTCCATCAGGATGCGAACGATCAGGTGGTTGAATCTTTTGTGGTTGGAGAGTAATAGCATTTGAGTGTTTGGGGAGGTGATCTGGAGGCAAAAGGGACTTGTTTGAATGGAAGCTGCCCCAGTACTAGTTTTTTAGCATGGGAAAACTGGAGACTTCAAGTATGGGGAGGGTTGTTCAGAGCTGGGAGAAGTAAGCATGTATTTGGAGTAAAATGGAGAAGTGAACACTAAAAGGTTTGAGGTGACAGACCCAGTTCCTGAGTGCCTAACAGAGCACTGCTGTGCTGTTCCTTGCACAGGAAGCTGCCGATACTGGTTGGAATTCAGAACCTTTCGGTTGTATTTATTTGGCAGTCTGTACTAATGAACCTTCAAGTCCTGACCTAATGATCACCCTTGAGGTGGAAGGTATCCTCAGTCTTGTAAAATGATACAGCCTCTACCTGAAATCGCCACCGAAAGATGGGAAATCACTTTAGAACTCCTGCCTGCTACAGTTGTGATGGCAAATGCACGTGCTGCCAGGGGTCCAGCCGGTTAGGGGATCTGGTGGCACTTTCTTTACAGCCCACAAGGTCAGACTTTGTTCTTGTGAGAAGTTGTGTGGATCTTGTCCTTGCATAGAAAAGCCCATCTGGGTCCCACAGTTTCAATACAGCAGGGGACTTGTTAGCTGTCAGGGTCTTTCAGCTACAGAGCGTTCAGTGGCATGCCTCATGCTGCTCATACCTAACTCAAAAAAACCCCCCAACACCCCAAAACGCAACCCAGACACTTTCCTGGAAGCTGTGAAGTACTGGAGAGCCTGGAGACAGGTGGGTGGACAGTTGAGATCTTGAAGATTGCTCTCTGTGTGGACCAAGAAGATGGGGTCTTTTCCATAGCTCTTCAAGATGTTAAATTGCGAGTCCAGTAGCTCTGACCCAGACTGCCCTGAAGGTGACTTAGGGGAGAATATTATATAAATTTTTATTTATTTTTTTTTTAAGACTTTGTTCTGGTTGCTTATAAATACCCAGGTTTGATCTGCTAAGCCTCATACTACAGCGTGTGGAGAAATAGTGGTGGCATTGAATGTCTGAGACAGTAAAAAAATAACTTAAAAGAGAGGGGAAAATATTTTGAATCTGGATGTTAAACCTGAGGTCTTGGAGCAACATCTTCAGGTAGGTCAAAATTCCAGGCTAGATTGAATCTTTTTTCCTTCCTTCCCCCTTCCGTAGTTACAGAAAGCAGAATATTACAGAAGGAAAGATAACAAAATACCCAAAACTTGAAAGGGGATTGTATCCGACAAATATAAGGGGATTGTATTTGACAAATTTAAGTTACTTTTCATAAAAGAGCAAAACTCCAGGTTTCAGGAGCTATGGAGCTCGTCTTGCAGCTCTGCCAGGTGAAAATTTTTTTTATTTTATTTTTTTTTTTTTTTTACTCCTTCCTCCTGTTCCTAACTGATCTGTAAGCGATTGTGTGTTTAGAAATTCTTTTTCTCTTGAATGTAAAGACTTTGACAGATGGAACATGTAGAACCTGGAAAACTTCCTGAATTGGCAGAGTGACCAGAGCCCTGCCATCTCTCTACCCCAGTATCTGTAGGCGCGTAGGCTGCGGGCGCTTCCAGAGCGCTGGGTGAGATACAGAGTGGCTTCCTCTGCTGGGAACACGCACAGAGCAAGTGATCAGTCAAACATGCATACCTGCTGGCAGGCTTCGTTTGCAGTTAACAGATCATCTGCTGTTGAGGTGGGTCGTTTGCTTGAGACTAGAAACAACGCGTTCAGAGCAGTGGTAATCTCCAGGCTACGGAGGTGCAGCGTTTCGGGTGTGGGATGAATATCCACCTTCAGATGGTGCGAGTTGGTTTAACGCTTTGAAGAGGCTGACATGTCAAAGCTGCGCCTTCACGATAGAGTATTCTTCAGGCTCGAAAATGTCACGCCAAAAAAAGGAATCTTAGGACCTTTGAAACTTGGTTTATTGTGACTTGTCTTTTCAGGGGCTTTGTCCAAGGAAGACCTCTTAAGCCACTAAGGGCACCTGAAGTTGCTCGGTTTTGCACGTGCCCAGGCTGGCTGGAGCGATGCTGCGCAGCCCTTGGTTCTGCCACTGAATGCCCTGAGTTTTCTAACAGCGATGGGCTACGTAGCTTGTTTTCTGTTTACGGTCCTTTGAGGTTCCCCTCCCTCATCTAAGGGATTTTAGGAAAAGGAGAATAACCTGGCACTTCAGTATCTCTTAGCAGTTTGTTTTGTTTAGCTGGCGTGGAAAGAACATGGCAGTCAGTAGGCAGTTATGGGCTCTGAAGAGAACTGACACGCTAAAAATTAAAGGCATGGTAGCAAAGAAAAAAGGTGATTTATTTTTTTTTTCTTTTAGAGTAGTTATTTTTATCTGCTGAACACATGAATTGATACAGAGTTTTGTCCCTATATTAAAAAAAAATAAAATAAAATAAATTAGTTGTTGATGTGGTACAAGGGCTTTTATATTCCTAGGGTAGGACTACCTTGATAAACTGCTTTTAGACAGACGAAAGAGATGCGATCTTAAATCAGTGTTAATGTGTGACTGACCAGGAATGATATCATCTAGAGATTATTGCTTTCCTCTGTTTCTGCGGTGTTAACAAATGCATACTCAAGAATGTAGCAGTGGAGCAAATGGCTCTTGATAAATTATGCAGTCTTGACTCCAACTATTGTTCGAGGTAATTTATGATCTTCCATTGGCATAATGGAGCTGTGGCATAAACTGCAGCATGCCCTGGAGTAGACAAATTGGTCTGGTATTGTTTAGGAACGTATTTAATCTATCTTGCTAAAACTGCATTGGCGCCGTTTGCTGAAGCATCGAGAGGAAGACCGGTATTTTGATATTCAGCCCTAAATAACCTACAGCTTGGACTGAGAGCAGTCGTGCCTTTTCCTGCTCTCTAAATGCTGAAGCCATAATAAACACAGAACTGTTGCAATGTAAGACTCAATTTCCCTTCTCTCTTTACGTAAACTTTCCTCATTAATTAGTTAAATAGTGCAGTCTTGGTGCAATGCATCGAGAACAAAATTCAGAACATCTCTTCTAGTAACTTGCCTACTAATTTCTCTTTAGATGTACAGAAAACCGTACTCCCCAAAGTGAAAAGCTTTCTCTTTTCTCCTTTTCTCTTCTCTTCTTTTCTCCTCTCTCCTCATACACCAGCCAAGTTAAGAGGCTTCCATAAATCTGTGCTTAATTCTCCCAGAGCAAACTGGTCGAATGAGGCACATCTTGCTCTTAAAATGAGATCTTCAGAGCTGTCTTCAAAACTTCTTGACTGCAAACTTAGGTGTGGAGTGGGAGTTAGATGGCTGTAGATCGCTGTTTGTATGTTTAAAGACTAGAAACAGTACGAGTTTGGTATCCTGCCTACAGAGTTGGATGTTTGAGGTGGTCTTCTGGCCCTTCCCTTGCAATGTGAATCCTGTAAGATTTTGGTTGTAAACTGAAGTAAATGCTTTGGGGGGGAAAAAAACCCTACCTAGAATAAACAATTTATGCATATTGGGTTAAATAGGTTTTCAAACTTGCTGTTTCCAGAAAGTTTCCTCCCAAGGTAACTGGCATATGCGTTGATCCCAGACGGTTGCTACGTCAGGAAAACTGCAGAAGCCCAGTAACTCATTCCTGGAAAGAAGCTCCCAGGAGTTTGCCTGTCTTTCTGATGGAGGAGGTGGCTACCATACCTCAGCCAAACTCGTCCTGGCACTAGATAAAATTAAAGCTTCCTTGATGCATGCGTGGTTAATGTGGGCCACAGGCTGCAGCTCCTCCGGGAGCAGCTTTTCCAAGGTGTCTTTTACCCTTGCCCATGACTGAACTGTCCCAGCAATCTTGCTGGGAGCTTTGGTTTGATGACAGCTCATGCCTGCTAGAGAGCAGTGGGTAGCCTGCTTAAAACTTGGACTTTTATTTGGAATACATAATTGATAATTAAATGAACGAGACAGGAGTTTGCTGCTCGTAGAGTAGAAGTCCTGGCTTTACTTTGCAGTGTGCTCTCTCCCCCTCGGGCACCCCTTTTTTCATACGCTTGGAGGTGGCATCGCTTGCCTTATGCTGCAAGGATGTCTCCAGCTGAATGGCACTAGTTTGGAGAAGTGCTGGAACCAGCACGTAGTGCTCTATTTATTCTTATATGCTTTTGTTTAGTTCTGTTTCATGTATGAAGCAGCAGTTAAAAACAGTTCCTTGACATTGGCGTTAATACTGCCTTCTCTTTTGTCATTTTTAGTTCTTTAGCCATCTGCATCTCTAACTCTGCTTCCAGTAGATTTCTTTTCAAGGTCTAACTGATCCTGGAAGCGGTGCTCAACAGGAACACTGCTTACCTTCCAAAGTTGCTGCTAATAATCACTCAGAAGGGGAGGTGTAAGATATGAAGGCAGGTTTGCATGGGCTGCTCGGTTTGATCTATTGTGTGAGAATAAAGCCATAAGAGAAAAAGCAGATGGGAAAGGGTAAAGGGAAGAGGTTATGTAACTAGATGGTGAAGGTTAATGCTGCATAATGATCTTGATCTCCTGGAGTCTTTTCCAACTTAAGTGATTCTGTGGTGAGTGGCTGTCATCTTCATTAACTCCCAGGCTTCAGTGTTTCCTTGACACGATTGAAAGCATAGTCTCAGCTTGAGAGCCTCTCTTCAAATCCTTTGCGTCTAGGTGTGAAGAGAGGCTTTGCTTGTTGCCTGAACTGTGGAAATAAAGAAGGGGCCATCCAGTCCGAGAGAGTTTGGCTGGGCTGTTGAGTGAAATACTGGGTTGAACGTGTTTTCTAGGCTGCAGACAGCAAACGTGCGCGTTTGCTGCTTCAAGTTGATGCAAATCCTTGTCACCTCATCTCGGTCTTCCCCCTCCAACTGCTTTCAATAATAAGTTGATGAAATGCCTTCGGTATGGTTTCTGACAGTTTGTTTGTGCTCTGCAGGTCCTGTGAAGCAGTAGATGTGATTTGAAGACAATCCGAAGGAACAAATGGCTTTAGCTGGCTGCCCAGACTCCTTTTTACACCTTCCTTATCGGATAGTAAGTTACGGAATTGCGTGTTCCTGTCAGCTCCTAGCACCTGATTGCTGTGTGCCTCTGATTGATTGTGCACTCAAACTTTCCATCAAACTGTTAATAGATGTCTGGCAATTCTCTGGCTTTTGCTAATGTCTGGGAAAAGAGATTTCCTTACCTCAAAATAGCCGGCTCGGATTTGGGAGAAGGCACTTTTTTCAAAAACAAGAGAAAAAAAAAAAAGGGGTGGGGGGGGAAGAGAAAGGGAAAAAAAGGGTGGGAAGTGGGAGTGGCAAAGTATAATGTTAGTGAACTGCCTTGCACTAACAAGTATCAGTGTTTGCTGAATCCTATATTTGTCGGAACAAAGGCAGACGCTGCATCTAAGCAAGTGTAAAAACGTTTGTCAAGTCATTATGCTATATTGAAGCAGCCAATATGGCATATTGCAAAGAACACAGTAAAAAAAAAAAAATCAATCCTCAGCTCAGTTTGAAGGTGCTGGGCAGAAACGCACTTAGTTCTCTTCTCCCTCCCTCCCCTCAGGCAGCTGTGTTTGACATAATGCATGCTTTGTATATTTATTTATTTTTATGGAACTGTAAATTTGTTATTTTGGACGTGACCTGGTTTTTTGCCCTTTTTTTTTTTCCCCTCCTGTTTTCAAAGTGTGCTTACCACCCTGAGGATTCAGTTATGATTTTGGGCCCTGCAGATACACAAATAATTAAACATGCAACATTGAAACCTTTTTTTCTCTTTCTCCCAAGAGAAACATTACTACTAGTGATTACTGCAGTCATGCTACTCATTTTGAAAGAAAAGCAAAAACAACCAAACAAAGCCAACAAGAACAAAATGCCCAGCAAAGCTCTATACGATTATACATCTGTTTTGTAATATGCCAACTTAATTTTTTTTTTTCTCCAACAGGAAACTTCAAAATTAGTTAAGACTAATGTTAGTATATGCTGAGTTGTCAGTTGAATGTACCTGGAATGCTTTTCCTGATAACAGGGAGAACATAACAGTTCCTTTATAACTGCTTTTGCAGCTATAAAAATAGAATGGACCTTGAGAAACTGGGTGTCCTGAACATCTGTTACTTTACTTGGATCTATGATTTTAAAAGAATATGTGAATAGATATGCCTGGACGTCATAGTTTTGAAGCCCTGTGAAATGGTGCTTCAGATTCATTTAGAGCATCATCTGAGTCATGATACAAAGCTGAGGGAGAGGAGAGCTATGGAAGAGAAACTTGACATTGTAGGCGGTCATTTTTGAGCTGCAGATTCTTCACCGGCTGTCAATCTTTCTCATGAAAGTAGTGTCTTCATAAGCAGTAAGAACCTGAATTTTGCTTGGTACTTCCCCATGTTCTTACAAGCCCTGTAGATAATCTGCTTTAGTGTGGGGCAGTCAACAGACTAGAAGCAGCAAAGCAACATGAGTGAGTTAAGAGGATGGGAAAGTGCTTCCCTATTAATTAAATATTTTTGGTCCTAGCTTGCAGTGTGTTAACTATCCTAAGTGCTTGTAAACATTTTAAAGACTAGCTTTGGAAGCCCATTCACAACTACTGTGCCTTCTGTCAGAAGTGAAGTTTGCATTAAAAAAAAAACCCCAAACCCTGAACATCTGTTTTTCCACCTCTACTAAATCTGACTTAGAAGCTTTCATCAACTTGTCTTTCAAATTTGGCTACACTGCCGGTATCGTGTTGGTAAAGGGCTGAAAGAAGGTTGAACTAAATATGATCTAGATTAGTGTGAAGAAGTATTCAATCTTTTTAGTACATTTTCTGACTTAATAGGAATGGAAGGCTATAAAGAACATTCCTCCAGAGTCCCCAAGGCTGAGACCTTAATGCTGTAACTTCAGTGTTTAGGATGAATTGTCACGTTGGGGTTTGGGACGACGTTCAAAGCAGACAACAAGAGAAATGAGAACCTGGATAATTGCATATGCACTACAAAATGTCTTTTAGGATGCCTTGCTGCCAACCCCCCTCTACCCTTCTTTTTTCTGTGTTTGGGGGGATGAGCAAGGTACAGATCTCTGCCACCGAAGAGCCCAGTAGAAGTCAATGTTTGCTGCTTTCAGGTCTTGTTAAGGAGCCTGTTTTTAAAACAAACAACTAACTTTCTTGGGACTTAGGACATAAACCAGTCACACTGAGTGCGTTCTCCTAGAAACAATCTCTAGCTTTGTGGAAAAAAAAAAAAAAATCAATACCACCTTTTAGTGGCTTTTAGGAGCCCTCTCCGAATTCTCAAACTCTTCAATAAAAATCCGGCAGCGAGAATTGGCAGTGTTTGTCTTCTGTTCCTGGAAATTCAGAACATAGTCCCAGAATTTCTCAGAAAAAATGGGATGATTTACTGTGTTTCCGTTCTTTTGCAATCTGTAGTCACAACAGCATTTATGCACAGTGACTTGAACTCTGGGGAAGATTTAGTTCTTTAACCCTTCGGTGCATGAATTTTAGAAGTCTCAGTGACATAAATAACAAAAGGATGTGGGGTTTTTCCCCTCGTTTTCTGAAGATAAAATTCTGGGCATGCGGGAATGTTCTGTTCATCTTCTATTTCCTGCCTTCTGTTTATTTTCTCATACCCAAGGTGCAGGCATGACTTTGAAAACAAACTCTATTAATTATTAATAGAGAGCTGAACTTGTATTAGAGGAAGGACTTGTTCACTTCATACTTGTCATCTAACTTTGGCATAAAATGCACTTTGCAAAACAGAGAGAAAACAGAAATTGCTTTCTCCTACATGCACAGAGCTGTGGATTTCAGGATTGCTAATAGTCCTCTTGACCAGATAAGAGAGCAGAACATTGCACATCATACTTGAGAAGCTTTGTGTGCTTCAAGAGTAGAGAAGTAAATACCCAAGTGAATTAATGAGTTAGAGGCTGACTACGGTAATAAAAGCCTCCTTTAATGATGTCAGATCTGTGGATATGAAGATGATACACTGCTGTTACTACAACAGTCACATTTCTTTGCCTTCAGCTGGAGCAGGTTCTCCATGTTTTAATATGGCAGCATTTATCCTTGTTTTACATAAAGTGATACAGTAAATTAGAATATGCCTTTGGAGGTCATCTGATTCAAGTCCGTGACACATTGAGTTTATAGTTGTTTTCCTAGGGTGCTCATCTTGGTGAATGTGGGTTTTTGGGAGATCTGGTTTTTACATTTTCAAGGGTTGTTTTTCTTTGGGTGGTTAGAAAGGGTTTCTGTTTGAGCAGGAGGAAAAAAAGAGATGCTTACATCTCTAATTGAGAGTTACCTTGGTGGATACCATTATCCTCATCCCTAGGAAATCCAGATGTCATTGCTGTGACTTAATTTCTAAGTGGCAGAGATAAAACTGTACATTCTGATAGTGTGAGAAGGGCTGTCAAGACCTGTGTTGTGGCCATCATTGTCTGACTGACACTGTTTGGGAAGCTTCATTCACTTAGCTATTGATAGGTGTTTATTGAGACTGGAGGTCTTAAGATCCTTGACTGGATACCAGCTGCCAAACAAAGCTACTGTTGCTCCTCAGCCAGGCAGGGGAGAGACAATACAATGAAAGGTTCATGAGTCAGGATAAGGACAGGGAGAGATCACTCACCAAGTACTGTCTTGGGCAAAACAGACTCAACTTGGGGAGATTAATTTATTACCAATTAAAATTAGAGTAGGGTAATGAACTGAAACAAAACCTTAAAACTCCTTTTGTCTACACCTCCCTTCTTCCTGAGTTCAACTTCACTCCTGATTTCTCTGCCTTCTCCCCCCAAGTGGTGCAAGGGGACAGGGAATGGGGCTTGTGGTCAGTTCATCACATGTAGTCTGTGCCACTCCTTCCTCTTCACTCTCTGTCCCTCCCATGGGAGACAGTCTTCTGTGAACTTCCACAGGCTGCAGTTCTTCATGAACTGCTCTGGCTTGGGTCCCTTCTGTGGGGTGCAGTCCTTCAGGAACAGCCTGCTCCGGTGTGGGTTCCCCCCAGGGTCACAAGTCCTGCCAGCAAACCCACTCCAGCATGGGCTTTTCTCTCTCCACGGGGCCAAAGGTCCTGAAAGGAGTCTTCTCCTGTATGGGCTTCTCCTGGGGTCACAGCCTCCTTTGGGCATCCACCTGCTCTGGTGTGGGGTCCTCCATGGGCTGCAGGTAGATGTGCTCCACTCTTCATCTCTGTGGGCTGCAGGGAGACATCCTGCCTCACCATGGTCTCTGCTCTAGTGCCTGGAGCACCTTCTCCCCATCGTTCTTCACTGACCATGGCGCCTGGGGAGTTTTTTCTCACATTCTCACTACTCTGGCTGCAGTTGTGCAGTTGTTTTTCCTCCCTTCTACGTTATCACAGAGGCACTATCACAGCTACGAATGGACCCAGCCTTGGCCAGCAGTTGGTCCTTTTTGTCCCCAGACATGGGGGAAGCTTCTAGCAGCTTCTTACAGAAGCCAGCGCTGCAGCCCCACTGCTACCTAAACCTTGCCACACAAGCTCAATACACTACTTTTAAGATTCAGAATAAACAGCAGCTTAATTTTGTTCTCATTAGGCGTAGATGTACAAGGATGCTGCTTGTGTAGAATTTGGCCTGGAGTTTGGGGTTTTTTCATGCTAATGGGGCAGTATGGAAGGACCAGAGTGCACAGCAGGCTCTCAAAAGTCCTGGGACATAGCTGAGTGGAAAAAAGCCCACCAGAGGCATTATTGCATTGCATCATCGTTCTACATATTGTATGAAGAAATGAAGCTGAAATGTTGCTACTGCCAATGCAGAAAGTCATCAGATTTGTGAAATATGGTGTCAGTCAACAGATACTTCATTCATGATGCTCTTGTTTTAACAGTTTCCATGTATGTGGTATAGAGGGTTGATGGACTGCAGCAGACAAAGTACAAAGCAGTGAGAACATTAGTGAATGTTTTTACAAGACATGTTGCCTCCAATATGAAGTTAAGAAATCTGTTTCCCTGAGTACAGACTGCAATTTTGGGTTTGTTTTTTTTTTTTCTTTAGAGTTGATGCTGCTTGGTAGTTTTTGTTTAGGAGCAACTGGAGCTGCAGTTCTTGCTTTTGTCTATTTTTCTTGGAAAGAAATCTGTTTAAAAGTTTGTCCCCAAAGCAATTCTTTTCCCTAGCATTGAAATAAGTGTGGTGCTTGCCTCTTAAGAGGCTGTTGGAAGTGTACTTGCCCCCAATATTGCGTGTTGCCAAATTATTGTATGTGAGGCAAAATAAGGTCAAAGAAATCTGGATCTCGCACTAAGCTTTTATAGACTTGATTATGGTTTCCCATCTTACAAAAAGTAGCCATCAATTACTTTTTTTTTTGCTGTACTACTTTACCTTTCTACGCTTTCAATTGGAAGTTTGTACTTAACTGTTTGCATTTTTGCTTTCGTATTCTGTTGTACACAGAAGTTGGTTGGCAAAACGTGAAGCGTTTCTGAAGGTGGGTGTGAGCAAGAAACTTCAAGTGGCTAATTCTACATTTTTCAGTTATATCTGAGTCATATGACTTACAGAATCCTAGAAGGGTTGGGGTTGGAAGGAACATTACAGATCTACTCCCCCTGCCGTGGGCAGGGACACCTTCCACTGGACCAAGCTGCTCAAAGCCTCCTCCAACCTGGCATTGAACTGTTTAGGGAGCAGCCATTCACAACTTCTCTGGGCAACCTCTTGCTGTGTCCCACCAACCTCACAGTAAAAAATTCCTTTCTTACATATTATCTAAAGCTACTCTTTTTCAGTTTAAAACCGTTACCCCTTATCCTCTCACTACACTGCCCGATAAAGACTTTACAGATCATAGAATGGGTAGGGGTTGGAAGATACATCTGGGGATCATCTAATCCCATCCCTCTGCTGAAGCAGGTTCACCTAGACCACGTTGCACAGGAAAGTGTCCAGGTGGGTTTTGAAAGTCTCCAGAGAAGGAGACTCCACAACCTCTCTGGGCAGCCTGTTCCAGAGCTCTGTGACCCTCCCAGTAAAGTTTTCCCTTATGTGTAGGTGGAACTTGCTGTGCCCTAGTTTCTCCCCTTCTCCTATCACTGGGCATCAATGAGAAGAGGCTGGCCCTTTAAATACTCATAAGCATTGCTAAGATACCCTCTCAGCCTTCTCTTCATGCTACACAGCCCCACGTCTCTCAGCCTTTCCTCCTAAGAGTGATGCTCCAGTTCCCCAGTCATCTGTGTAGCCTTCCACTGGACTCTCTCCACTGGTTCCCTGTCTCATTTGGACTGGAGTGCCCAGAACTGGATACAGTACTCCAGATGTGGCTTCACTAGGGCAGAGTAGAGGGGGGAGGAGAACCTCCCTCAGCCTGCTGGCCCCACTCTTCCTAATGTATCCCAGGATGCCATGGGCCTTCTTGGCCCCAAGGGCATGTTGCTGGCTCGTGGTTAACTTGTTGCCCACCAGGACTCCCAGGTCCTTCTCTGCAGAGCTGCTTTCCCTAACTTGTACTGGTGCATGGAGTTATTCCTCCCCAGGTGCAGGACCCTACACTTGTCCTTGTTGAACTTTATCAGATTTCCCTCCACCCCCATCTCCAGCCTGTCCAGATCTCACTGGATGGCAGCACAGTGTTCTGGTGTATCAGCCACTCCTCCCAGTTTTGTATCATCAGCAACCTAGCTGAGGGTGCACTCCATCCCTTCCTCCAGATGATTAATGCATATGTAGAACAAGACTGGAGCCAGTACTGTCCCCTGGGGAACACCGCTAACTACAGGCCTCCAGCTGGACTCTGTGCTGCTGATCACAGCCCTCTGAGCTCTGTTATTCAGCCAGTTCTCAATCCATCTCCCCCTCCACTCATCTAAACCACAGTTCCTGAGCTTACCTGTGAAGGTGTTATGGGAAGCAGTGACAAAAGCCTTGCTGAAGTCAAGGTAGACAACATCTACTGCTCTCCCCTCATCTACCCAGCTAGTTACACCATCCTAGAAGACTATTGGGTTAGTCGAGTGTGATCTCCCCTTGGTGAATCCATGTTGACTGCTCCTGATAACCTTTTTCTCCACATGCTTAGAGATGACCTCCAGAAGCAGTTGTTCCATCACCTCTCCAGGGATGGAGGAGAGACTGACTGACCTCTAATTTATTGGGTCCTCCTTCTTGCCCTTTTTGAAAACTAGGGTGACATTGGCTTTCCTCTAGTTGTCAGGCACCTCTCCTGTTCTCCGTGACCTTCCAAAGATGATGGAGAGTGGCTTAGCAATAACATCATCCAGCTCTCTCAGCATTTGTAGATGCATCCTGTCATGGCAAATAGATCTGTGGGTGTCCAGCTTGCCGATGTAATCTCTGACCTGATTCTTCTTGACCAAGGGAAAGTCTTCCTTTCTCCAGCCTTTCTCTTTTACTTCCAGGGTTTGGGATTCCTGAGGGCTGGGCTTAGTGAAGACTCAAGCAAAGAAAGCATTCAGTAACTGCCTTCTCTACATCCTCTGTCACCAGGGGACCCACCTCATTCAGCAGTGGACCCACATTTTCCCTAGTTTTTCTTCTGCTGGCATACTTGAAGAGGCCCTTGATGTCTTTTACATGATTTGCCAGATATAATTCTAAGAGGGCCTTGGCCTTCCTTGTTGCATCCCTACGTACCCTGACAATGTTCCTGTTTTCCTCCCAAGTGATCAGTGCCTGTTTCCACATGCTGTAAACTTTTTTCTTCTGTTTGAGGTTTGTTTTTTTTCCAAATACCTGAAAAGGAGATGTAAAGAGGACAGAGCCAGGCTCTGTTCAGTGGTGCCCTAAGGCAGGGCAAGGGGCAACAGGCACAAACTGAAACACAAGAAGCACCCTCTGAAATATCAGGCAACACTCTTTCACCATGAGGGTGACCGAGTGCTAGCACAGCTTGCTTACAGAGGTGATGGAATCTCCATCCTTAGAGATACTCAAAAGCCATCTGGACACAGTTTCAGGCAACTGGCTCGATGTGGCTCTACTTGAGTAGTGGGGTGGACCAGGTGACCTCCAGAGGTCCCTTCCAACCTCAATCATTCAGTGATCCTGTGAAATTTAAAAGCAAGAGATTTTTTTTTTTAGGTTCTGACTTGCGTGCAACTTTTAAGATGCTGCTTCCAGGTTGTAAGAACACCCACATTGATAAAACCAGATCATTTTCTGGTGTTTTCTCACAAAACTTCATGAGACCATTCTGAAGTAATGGTACCAATCAGTTAAGCAGACTATAGCAACAAACTAAGTCCTGCATGTTGGTTTTTTTTTCTTTTGAATGGGATCTTTTCCAAGTGAGTAAATATTTAACAAGCTGTTTACCAACTGGTTATTTTGGAGAACTACCAGTGTGAGTGTTAGTAACAGCTTTCGCTTAACGGAAGAGAGAAGTTGATGTACCAGTCCTAAGACAGCTTCATACTTCAAAGATCTGTGTAAATATGAGTGTAGAAACCTGACATACAAGACAATGGAAACTCTTTTTTTAAAAACCTTGCTTTGTTGTAGTCAACTGGAATTATGCTAATGATAGTTGGGGGGGGGGGGAGTTGTTTAATGAACCTTCCTCCTACAGATGTTCTGTGCTCTACATATGAGTAAATAATAACCACAGGAGAAGATTGTTTTGTTTTTTTCAGAGGAAGATAAGATTGCTGTGCATTTGGAGCTGTCACTTTTCAAGAAAGCGTTGTGGCTGGGCTCATTCTTAGTGTCAATGTCCATGCCAGTTGGCTCAGGCAGGCCATTTCTATCCTTAGGAAAGAACAGCAATATAATGTCTCGTGCTTAAGTATTTCCAAGAAATTTATCTAGATACAGACCTTGCTAAATGTCCAGTCGACTTTCTTGCCTTACACAGTCTAATGGGAAACTAATCAAAGGAAAGGCAGTATTTCATAAGCACTTAATGATTTCTTCTTCTTTCTAAGTTAAAAAAAGGAGGAAAAAACCCACACCAAAACCAAACGGTAATGACACAACCGAAATGCTGTGATTCTGCATGAAGTTGGTTTAAGTGTGATCATCTCGAAGAGGAGAACTTTTCTGCTTGTGGGGGCAGTTTCCACAATGTATTGTTCATGTGATGTTCTCAGGGCAGGGATCGTTTGGTTTCTTCACTTGCAGATCAACCAGCTGTAGTGCAGCAGCTGAGTCCTCAACTATCTTCCCCCACTTCTTTTGCATACTCTTGAGACTTTTTTTTTCCCTTTCAGTTTCTAACATATCATAGTCTGAAATACTCTTATGAAAGTTTTCCCCAGATTCCCACAAAACTCTGCCGCTTTTCAGGTGTGTCTTTCATTCCTAGCATCGCAGGTACGTTGCCTTCATGGAGATGTGGGATGGAGAGTGTGGCATAGAACAAAGACTTTGTCCTTGAAGCATTGGCTTTGCTTTTTTGGGATGGAGATTTACCAAATTGATCAGCTTTCAGGAATCCTTCATGTTAAAAGGGCCGGATTATGGGTATTAATGGCCTTTTATGCTAGATAGTATTGATATTTTAATCCGAGGCATTAAGATACAGTGTGTTTCTTTCTGGCGTTGAAAGAACAACGGGCAATCAAAGGTAGAACACAAATGCCCAGCAAAGGTCTCGGGCATTACTGCTGTTTTAAGCTAGCTTTGGCTTGCGTGCTGGTAAGACCAGTGTGCATAGTTGAAATTCTAGCCTCTACAATGAAAAGACAAGCCCTCGGAAACAGCTAGTGGCTTTGGAGCATGCTTGTACTTTTCAAGTTGAATGTTAAACAATGACTTAAGACTCCGCTACACACTGGCTGTAGCTCTTGATGTCTTATACACTGGCTCCATTTTTTGACATAATTTTGGCAAGTGGGGGGACCTGGCAATCCTCCTTGCTAGAGGCCTTCGCTCTAATAAAGCGCTTTAGTTATTAGCACAAGTAAATAGTTGTCCATTTGTGCTTCATTAATGCATATTAGTCATACAGTAAATACTGTCATGCTGGCAAGTTCCCCAGAATACTGAATACTTGTGCACAGTTCAGGAGGAGGGTTCTGACAAAGTAACGTTGGCACCTTTCTTGAAGAAGTTCTTGAGGCTATTAGCGTAGGAAAGTGGAAGACCATTACTTCAGCTCACAGGGGTTTCTGTAAAACTGATAGTTCAGCGGAGGCAAAGAAGTATTTTCAATTAATTTCATGCTGTTGCAGCAGGTCCTTCTCAAATTTGCAGCTGACTTTTTCCATAGTCTTCAGCTCTGAGGCAGATTGCTTTGGGCTCTGGGGAGTACAAATAGGTGTCTGCTTTTCTAATGAAAATAGATATTCTAAAATCCTGTAAGATTGTCCCATATTGTAGAATTTTATCAATATATTTGAAGAACCTAGCGTGTGCAGCAGTATGAGGACATCAAAAGGTGGGACACTGATTCATGATCCCTGTGTTTTGGTTTCTTGAGAGATGAGACCCTTAATGTAAATGCTATAAAACTGTGAGCTGAAATGTCAGGTATGACTTGTACTTTGGAACAACCAGCACAGATTTACCAATTGCTTTTTTGTCCTTTGTGTGCTTGGCAATGACTTCCAGAAGGACTTGCTCCACAGCCTTGCCAGAAACTAGGCAAGGCTGACCAGCTTCTGGTTCCTCATATCCTCATCCTTGCCCATTTTGACAATGAAAGTGACTCTTTCCTCTGCAGTCATCAGGATCCTACTCTGATCAGTGACTTACTTTTTAAAGATAAGAGGGAGTAGCCTGACAATGGTATTGGCCAGCTTCCTTAGCACCTTCTAATGCACCCCATCTGGTCCCAGGGACTTGGTCCAGTTAGTTTGTGTGATCCATAACCTTCCTTTGCTGTGAGTAATGATTCAGTCCCCCAGGTGCTGACACTATGCTCAAAGAACTGGGAGATGCAAGGATGAACTTTACTAGGAAAATCTGAGGCCAAGAAATCTTCGATCTTTTGTGTCTTTAGCTGCTGGGTCCCATACACAACTGGGCACTAACTAGAGTAGGATTAGCCATCCTTTAGCCCTTCGTTACCTGTAGTAACATTGCTTTCCTTTTTTCTTTCTTGGCATCCTTTGCTTGCTCCAGCTCATCTGCTTGGGCGGTATCTCCATATTCTTTCTGCATAACTTCTTCCTGCTTTGACCTTCTTTGCATTTCAGCATTTGAGCTGAATGCCTGTCCATTCACCCTGGCTTTCTGCCATTCCTTTGTGACTTTATGCATGCCAAAATGGACCATTCTTGAGCTTTAAGGAGGCTGTTTTGGGAGACCAGCTTATTGTCCTGGGCCCCCTGGTCCTTCTGAGCAGTCTCCCATGGGAACCTGGCAAGCAGATCCTTGCACAAGCCAAAAATCTGCTTTCCCACGGTCCAGGACTGTAATTCTGCTAGTAGTCCTGGTCCCTTTGCTTACTCTTGTTACCTTCATCGCAGCATGGCATCAGCCTCTACCTCCCCAACTGTTCTTTGTCTGTGAGTTGGATTTGCTATCTTGTTGGTCAAGCAGAGTGCTTCCCCAGTTGGCTCTCAGATCGCTTTTGATATGAAGTTATGTTCAGCCTGCTCCAGAAATCTTTGTAATATGCAGTGCTGGCTGCAGCTGGAACTGCACTGTTTGCTTGTGAGTGGCTAAGAAATGTGATTTAGCTGATTTGTCTCCAGTTTCTCCCATCCCATGCACATGGCTGTGAAAATGGACTTGTTTGGCCTAGGCAAGAAATCTCCTGGAGCTTTGTCTTCTCCAGGATGGTGGGTGCCTCCTTTGGAAACAATTATTGAGGTGGAAAACAAGGGACTTGACAGTGTAATAGAAGCAAAGGAGAACCTAGGGGTACTAACCAGTAGCCCAGGTGGTCTCCTGGCCCACCTCTGTCCTTTGTGGCTTCCACGCCAAGCTGTTGGTACTGAAGTCTCCTGGAGTGGCACCCTCCTGATTTCCCTGGTGTTTATTCTCTCTCCCCCGATGTTTACATCCAAGTGGGCTGTGTCTCACATGCTATCTTCTCCGAAGACGTACTGCCAGCCCTATCTCCCTAGAACCATCCTCAGGGCAGCATGGGGACAGTCCCCCTTACTAAGTCGCTTGTGAGCTTCCACCCTCAGATCTGACTGGTGCTGCTATCCTCTGGTCATGAGTGCCCCTGGCTCCAAATCTCATTAGGTGGGGATGGCCATGAGGCACTAGGAATCCTGGCCAGATGTTCCCCTTCCCTCTCCACTGATGGCCCATTGCGAAAGCGATGCTGCACCCTGTGCCCGGTGTGAAGAGGCAGTGCCAGTCAGGAAGTGAGGGCTGACACAAGCCGTGAAATGCAGGAGCTTTTTTGTAAAGAGGCTGTGCCTAGCCTCTCAAGGGTAACATCTCCCTTTCCTGCCTGGGGCTTTTCTATCTCCAGCTCGCCTCTGGCAGGGACCTGAGCTGCCCAGGATTTCCTCAAGTGGTTGTGTGCAGCCTGATTGAGAGGAGTGCCCTGCGGGTGCTTGGGAGAAAGCATTCTGGCCCACCTGGAAGGAGGTCACAGCCTCTTTCCGGAGGGTATCTTGGCAATGGTGATGTCAGGAGACGGTGACTGAACCTGTGTCTAGTCCATACCCATGGGCTCTCTTTCCTAATAAGCCTCTGTGGGCTCTGGGTCTCCTTCCACCTAGCTGAGTGAAGCCCTTTAGTCCTGCACAGTACTTCTTTGTGCTCTTATCCTGTTCCCCCTCTTCATATCCTTCTTCTAGAGCCCTTCTCTTGGGTTTATCCTTCCTCGACTAGCAGGGAAGCAGGAACTGCTTGGCAAGCCAGGAGTGGTTGCCATGGTCACACCGCCATGACCACTTGTCACGACCTGTTTGAAAGATTTCTGCAGAAGGTAACTCTAGGTTCACATGTTACATACACGTTCTTCAGTGTCTCATGTTATTTGTACTTGTTAGATCACTTCAGTAACTCTCTTGACTGTAGCAGATACCTGTTTATTAAAGCAACTTCGAGCACGTTTCCTCACCCACACTAGCACATCCAGTTTATGTGAATTTTTTTTTTCCTTTCCTTTTTTCTGACAGAGTGGGAATTTTTCAAACCAAACATTAACGTCAACATTTGAGGTGGTCACCTGAAGTGTTTTGTAGCTTAAAGCACTTTTAGAGGCTGTTCTCTGAGGAGAATCTGAATTAAGAGTGCCCATTTCTCTACTTCTGACCGTACCGAAGTATAAGGTGGTGCGTTGCAAGTTTGATGAGAAGAATGCCTTCCTGCATGTGTGCTGATGAAATTTCTGCATGAAATATAGATTATTTTTTTTCTGACATGAGCAAATGGTTAACTAAGTGTGCCAAAGATGTTCTGAAAAAGGCATCTCTTGCGATCTTGTTTTTTCTGGAGTCCTTTATGTCCTCAAAATTATGACAAACTGCTGGCTGTTGAACATGAATTGACTGGATGGTTTAGTCACAAACCATAACTGCTATGCTGGATGAGAGCAGGTTGGAAAAATAGTTTTCTGACAGCATATCTTTTAGAGCATGACTTGCCCTGAAGATTAAAATAAACCCAAACCCACAAGATCAGAAACTGCTCATCTACTGTCCCACTAGCATCTTCTGGCACAGGGATGCTGACAGAATAACATGCATTATTAGGACGCAAGATTACACACGTGATGTCAGTATTGCTAATGAACTCACAGGTAATTTGCCACAGTTAATTTTCTTGTTTTAGCTAGACGTAATAGTCCTCAGTTCAACTGTATCCAGAAAGTGTCTTGTTCTCTCACTCGCAGCTTGCTTCTGAAGCCAAGTTCAAAGTTTTTTCTTCCTCATCCTGCAGTTTCTTGGTTTTTGATCTCGTTTGACTTTAATCTCAGCAGGAATCTTTTCCACTACCTTTATTCCATAGATCTGCATTTTTGGATTAGAAAGAATAGCTCAAAACCAGAGGAAGCAGTATAATAAATACAGATTGTGCTGTAAAAGTTACCAACCTGAACACTGGAATTAATCACCATCTCAGCCGAAGTGTGGTAGTTGCTCACGTGCAAGCTGCCAGCCCCCTGAACTGCAAAGTAAACAAGCCATGTATTTATTTCTGCACTCCCCACAGCCTCATCTTCAGCGGTGGTTTCAGCGAAGAGAAAAGAAGAAAAAGAAAGATATTTTAAAACCACTTTAATACTGATTGAACAGCAAGTCCTCTGATTGCATCCTATCTTCATGGGAGTGAACAGTAGCAATCCCTTTGCAGCAATGTTCTCGTGGTTAGTAGCCGTAGCGTTTCAGCGTTGCTAAAGCCAGCAGCATCAAATGTTGTGCACATGGAAGTATTCTAGCTGTGGGATTTCTTGAATTTTTCTTTTGTCTGACCAGCTTTGCAGTCTCTGCAATCTCTCCCCATGCGGAGACCCTGTATTAGGGTAGGTTCGTTTCTTTTGTTTCCTGCGCTACCTTGGCAGGTTTTGGCACACCAGACCTTCCTCCAGGAGCATAGTGGTAAATAGGAAAGCTTTGATCTGTTGAGGCCTTAATGTAGCCCAGTATTCAGAGGATTTCTGCAGAAAAGCTGCTGCTGCTGACCACATCGAATCATTGCAGTGTGTGCTCTGGCATGACACGGGTAACTTCGTTGGGCGCGCCTAGTAGGCGTTAGCAGAAAGTGGGGAGAAGCTGTACAAAACACGTGGTCACTTGACACACTTAGGCTGTGAACAACTACTTACACATCAAAGCCAAACCCAGACCTTCCAAGCATGAAGGGGTGATTGACATGCTTGCTTTTAGCAAGCAGGGGTTTTTTCCAAGTCCCAGTTTGTGCAAGAGCTGAAGATTTACGCTTTGTATTGGGTTTTCCTGGGACACCTTGCAAGTTTACTTGTTACTGTGTAAATACAAACTGCAGCACTTTGGCAAATTTTCTTCCTTTAGAGAATGTTAAGTCAATAAAGATTTTCTGATAAAGCCATCACCTTGATGCAAGGTAACTGGTAGAGTTACATGCAGTTAGCTCACTTTTTTCAAGGAAAGGAAAACATGGCAACCACCACGTTGAGATGGAGATAAATACAAAGACACATATTTAATCGTAGTAGAACAAGTGTAGCAATTAAGCACATTTAGCATTGTACCTAGATTT
The DNA here is from genome assembly GCA_024336885.1 of Actenoides hombroni. Classification (NCBI taxonomy): domain Eukaryota; kingdom Metazoa; phylum Chordata; class Aves; order Coraciiformes; family Alcedinidae; genus Actenoides; species Actenoides hombroni. The sequence continues at coordinate 5,912,946 of WUAM01000089.1, forward strand.
TTGAAAATCAGAGATAGGTGGAATATCTAAAGCACCGAGAGAAGTTCTCAGGCTAAAAAAATACCTCTGAGCTGCTTGGGTTTTACTGTGGTCAAATGAGTAACTTCTATTTCGTGTTCTGATAAGGACTCTGAAGATGTAGAAAATACTGCAAGTTTCTTTCATTTTGAGAAATGGGGATAAGACGCTGGCACACTGAAGTATGCAGGATGACCAGTGTTGTTAGTCTTAGTTTAGTGTTTGTTTTCTTTCCAGCTGTAGTGAATTGACAGTTTGTATGTAGGCAGCACTGCAGCGTAGTTTCTATTAGAAATATTGTCCAACCATTGCTAACACTTGGGGGCAGTGACTTTATGAAGTCTAATAGAGCATCACTGTTGAGGATTTCTAAAAATTTATTATGTTTTTTTTTTGTAGGAAGAGTGTTTTGAACATCAGTATGAAGGGTACGGTGATGTAATTTCTTAGAACTGTGAAGGTCAGATGAGACACAAACATGATTAAAGAAAGAAACTCAGAAATACAGGCATCTTATTTTATTTGTGATAGTGGAGGGTTTCTTGGGTTTTTTTTCTGAGGGCTTGCAAAGTAACTTATTACTGCAATGTAAGCAGTACAAAAGAGCTGGCTTTTTAAGTACCCATATATTGTAGACTATTACACTCCATCATTTTCGTTGTATAAATGACACTACCAATTTGCTTGAGAGAGTGGAACCCTGCCCTTTGGTTAGGGGAGAGCACAACGGTCTGTTCCAATACAAGATCTGGGTTGCTAATCATGAAAAGGCATGATCATTGTGCTTTAGGGATGAGTTTGATTTCTGTGGGTGTTTTTTAATAGGTCACAGAGCTGTCAGCTGAGGTGTAAAAGCCTTTACCCCATAGCTGAGATTCTTAAATATCTTGTTATTTGTAAGGCTGCTGTTGTGGAGATGTATAAAGAGTTAGTTCTGTGTCCAGCTGAAAGCAAGTCACCTGAGCTACAGATGTCCTTGTCTGAGGTGTGCAATTACATCTGGGGCAGATTGCACCATGTAACAGGTAAATGGTTCTTTAAGCAGAAAGGTGTGTGGTCAATGTAATTAGGATCGTAGGTTTAATCAGATGGAACAGCCATTTCTAGACCTAGTTAATTACTTATCTAGTGCCAAGGATCACTCTTCAGGGAAGGAGAGGAGGGGTATCAAGCACACCCTAAACTGCAGCAATTGAGCAAATTGGCTAGAAATTAGAGATAAGGTCCACGTCACTGACAGTTGAAGCAAGAAAGATAGCAAAGTAGTATTGTATGAAGTTGTTCAACATGACACTTGAAATTAATCCGATTTTCAGTTTGAAGACCTAAAGAACAATTTCATTAGAAATCTGAAAGTTACTTTGCTCACTGGCATCTGGTGAATTTTAATGATCCTATGTGAGCACAGTGGCTCTTGCCCCGTGGGAGGTTTACCTTTTTATCAGCTCTGTCAAGGGCTTTGAGGAACCATCTTGACCTGTGGAACCCTCAATTTGAACCTGAACCATCAAGAAGACAAAGGGGATATCACTATTGCCTTTAAGAAAGCCGACCCCTATTCAGATGAGATATATTCCTGTGCTCTGCGTTTCATGCTACGTTCACTGCTTTGTTAGAGTTTTATCAGTCTTCAGTTATCAGGGCTGCCTAGCTGAAAGGGTGCATACACTTAAATGTAAGTTAGGCTATCTGGCTGTGCTTGCCACTTCCCAAAGTCTAGAGGTTTGGATATCTATTCTTAAAAAGAATGCACTGGTATGAAAATAGTGGCTCCTGCAACCTAGGTAGCATCTTCTCTCCTCCTTCCCCCAGCCTGAGACACACAAGTTGGTTGCTGCATTGCTGAATCCCAGGGTCCACCAGGTCATCCTTTGGGGTTAGTGTAGTGCAGGGCATCATTAGTCTGCGCTGGGGCAGACTGTCCAAGGCAGTTTGCAGAACATCTCCCATCCACTTGGTGCGAGGGTGCTGTCAAAAGCTGACTCCCAAAACCAGCGTTCTTGGAAGAAACTGGTCAGCAGTGCTGCTACAACCAGAGCTCTGGGAGATTTGACACCAAGTAGAACAGACAAGCGACCTTGTGTTTCACAGGTTTGAGCATAGGGGAGGCAGTGGGTTGAAAAGGATCAAGTATCCTGTACGTTCTTTGTGTGTTGCAACCTCCCTGGAAAGAATATGTGAAGATTTTTGTTTGTTTTCTTTAGTGCAAACTGAAAGAAAATAACTCTGAAGACACTTTCTGAGAATGGACAGGTCTGTTAGCAGGTGTGTGACATGCTGGTATTTCCATAGCACCTGGATACAAGTACTCCCATTATAGTTCTTCTCATCTTTCTGATGAGGAAGGAATATAGTATGGCTCTGCGCTTCAGAAACTTGGCCAAAACAGAGAAAGTGACCCTGGTGAGGATTCTTGAATAGGCTGAAGGTTTTATGAGCAACACGTCATTATGGGTTGTATTACTCCCTTAGATTGCACGAGCACCATCCAGTATAGTAGTTAACACGTGTGGATCAGGAAGTTCATTAGAGCCTTGCTGTGCTTTTAACTCAATTTAAGTATCAGTCTATTAAGTGTCAGTTCTTTGGTAAGAGAATGATGCAAAATCTCACCAAAAAGCCTCTTTAAAAAGGAGTATGACATAGGAGTTTATACTTTATCAAGGTAACAAAGCTACTTTTTTCTGTTTAATTCTTATTAGTAAATACAATTCTCTCTTGCTTTAGAAAACAGATGTTTCAGAGACTTTTTTGGTGGAGTCAATGTTGTCCAAAACCAAAGACCTTGGAACAGGCAGTAAATTTGGGTTGTGGTAGCACTGTCAGTTGCAGTCCCTTGCCAGTAAGAGCGAGTTGCTTTGGAGGCAAGGCTAATTTACAGCTAAGTACAAACTAAAGGTACAATACCAGGATCTATGAGCACCAGCAGAAGAAACAGAGTTTCCATATAAGCATGTAATTTTCTACTGTGAAGAATTTCCTGATATAAATTTGATTTATTCAGTGGTGTTTTGTTAGAAATGGAAAGGAACCTGGTTTGCTTTTAAAAAAAAGAGAAGCAAAAAGACACTTTATCAGAAAGTAACTGCTTCATTTTTTTAAGTGCTTTCTAGCTGAAGATAGCTTTTAAGAAGTGATTGCTTTCACTGAGAACCTTGTGCGTTTGTTTCTTTTCTGTATTTCAAGACTTTATTTTAGCTGTAATCTATATAAACTGTCTCTCACAGCCACAGTGGTTTTAGTCTCATTAAAAATAGAACAAAGCTTTTAGCATTTCTGAGCCTGTCAGTTGGATTCTGTCCTTGCTAGTTGATTAAAAGACAGCAACCATGATGCATTGAATTTTCTACCATAATAAATGGCAGTCTGGTCCAAAAAGTACCTACTGTGGAATATACTATCCATTTTCTCTGTGCAGGGTGCTACGAGACAGCTAAATTCTTGCAGAAGCAGTTAGTTCCTACCAAGAGAGGACTGCATCGAGTGAGAGAAATTTAATTTTACATAGTCCTTGCCAAATTCTGGGCTCGGTAGTGTTGAAAACCCTGCTAACGCCAGTTCTGTGAAGAGCAGCCCAGAGAAGCTGGGTCTGTAATACTACCGTGTATGCATGCTGTAAAAGTGCATTGCTGAAGCTGTCAGCTAACATGGTGTGCTCACTCCTGCCTTACTGGAGAAAAGCCTTTAAAAGCCTTATATGAATAAACTGCTGCTACCAGATACTGTCGGAGGTTGCTAATCACGGTCCAGCTCTTGACAGAGTAGACTGCATTTATTTACTTATTTTCCTGAGGGGCTGAAGAGCCACTTCTTTTGGGAAAAAAAAACCCCAACAAACTTAAAAAAAGGAAAAAAGCAAACAACCCCCATAAAAAAAAAATAAAAAGGAAGCAGCTGACTGGTAGGTAGCAGTAGTTTTTGGTGTGAAACAATACTGTCTGTCCTGGTAGCAGTTGCAGTGCAGGTAATGAGAAGTCATACATAACTGGTAAAACTCCTTAAAATAGATCTGAAATATCTACAGAAAAATAACTTTTTGGCTCAGCTATAGCAGTATATTGTATAACTGTATCAGTTCATGTATTTAAGGCAGGGTTGTTTTGTTGTTGTTGTTGTTTTTATTTTGGTGTAGGAGAAGAAACACTTCACTGACCTGGGGCATGCACGTTGTAGGATTTTGGTATTGACAAAAGGATCCAACCCCCCAGTTTTTTTCTGAATTGAAGGACTTTCTGGTCAGTGGGTTATTGAATTCCACATGGGGGTCGGGAGAGAAGTTCCTCCAAGGTCAGACTGGCAAGCCTTTCTGCCTTCCCCTGTATCATGGGATGTAATATAATTCCTGTGATTCACTTAGCGAATTCCCTGCCACTGCAGACACAGAACGTGGACGCAGGTCTGTCTTTTCTGTCAGTCTCTTTCATTTTCCTTCTTTCTTTGGTAATTCCTGGTAAGTTGTGCTTCTCATAGCTTTTGTGTACGTTGCGTGGTGGGCTGGTAAGTCTGCTGAGGATTGTATGAATGTATGGCTAGCAATAAGTCTGTCCCACCTGCCAGGTTATTGCATGTTTTTAGTGATTTGTGGCGCTGGAGGAGCTGTGGTGTGTTGGGAGGAATGTGCTGCTACCTTTGCTACTCCTGTAATCCTGAGCTGGGCTTGTTTATTCCTGGTCTCCAGGGTTATCGCTCTCAGTCTTGACAGCCAGTTCTGTACAATTAGGATTCCTGCAGTCAGTGGCTTTGCTACTTCAGAAGAGAGAGTCTGACTTTTGACAAAGCTAAGTGGCTTTATTTTAAGCCCTTGTTTGTACAAGCTCTCTTAGCAATGGGAATGCTAAAATTCTAGGTTCATGGTTACTCTGTTGACTTACTAAGCCTTTCGCTTGGCTTTTACCTAGTCAAATGACTATAGTTAAGAGGCAGGAAACCTAGTTACAGGTCTTTAATTATGTAATATGTGGGTTGTCTGAGAATGCGCTTTAAAGTTTTTTGCCTAGTGTGCAAAGCCTGTTTGTTGTTGTTTTTTTTCTGATTTCTATGACATGTTAAGCACTGGCCCAGGGAAGATATGGTTGGATCTCTGGCAGAAGACGGTAAAGAAATATGAACTGTGTTTGAGTAAACCTGAAATAATTTGCAAAGCAGTGACTTTCAACAAACCCAAAAGCCTTGCTCCTCCTTCACAACTGTACTAGGGACAAATTTCCTCAAGCTCTAGGGTGTTAGCAGGCTGCAAATCTGTTGTACCAAACAGCTATCTGGTAGGGGACTGTGCTGCTGTATTTAGCGACTAAGAAGCCCAGTGACTTAAATCTTTTAAGAAAGGAGTGTCACATGCATTGCTAATTGATCTAGACTGTGGAGTTTGGATTAGAGCTTGAACATTGGTCTGGGATGTGTCAGGTGGATTTCTTCCTGTAATAGCCTATGTGTTTGCCTGCACAGGGCTGAGAGTAAAATTGAATGACAGAACCGAAACTCCGTGGATACCAGTGCTAGGAAAGCTTGCTTGGATCAATAGCTGGCTTTTTGGCACTCACCATAATTAAGTCTATTTTCCTTGTACATTTGATGCTTTAAGTAAACCAAAGCTGCAAAGTCATGCTGTAAGCAAGAAGCATAACTTAGAAAACAATGCAGAAAGTTAATTTACATAAGTGCAAATAAATAGTCTTTTGTTTGGGAAGTGCAGAATCACGTGAAGCAGACCTCAGAAGAAATGCTGCCTAATCAGTTTATTGCTCAAGGAAACTCCAGAAGCGTGTTAAGAGTGGCAGTACTGGGTCAGATCAAGAAATGTTTGTCCACCTCTAAGTCCTTTGTCAAAGAGCAACAAGTTGCAGATGAAAAGAGAGAGCGTAATTTTTCAAAGTATCCCCTTCTTGCTTCTGGAGCCTGCAGCTGTGTTCAGTCTCTCACAGCCCTGGCTGGACACCTCCTCAGTGAACTTCAGTAATTGTGGCGCTTGTTTTGAACCAAAAGAGCGCTTACACTTCAACACTCCTCAATGGTTTCCTCAGTCTGTGCTAATAGAAGGTACTGCTCTGCGAGCAGAGTAAAGCTAAGGTGGCTCAGGTAAATGACTCGGCTAATCTTCTCTTTACACTCGACTAGTTCTAAGACATGTAGCTCCGTGTGATCCAGCAGCACCGCCAGGTAGGCCGCGAGCGTCTGGTGCAGCAGCAGCGGCTCTGGGCAAACTGAGGCCTATCTGCCTCCGTAGTCTCCTCAACCACAGTGGGACCCATCAGCACATCTGACTTGACTTTCTGTTGTGCTGGATGGTGTACAAACATCAGAAGTATGTCATGATCTTAATTTGTCGCTGTGGGACTGCTGGCATGCGTACGCGTGACTCTTGCTCAATTGAACCTTTTGTTCAGGGGCACGGCTGTGTGGGTTTGCAGACAGCTACAGTAAATCCAAAACCAGGGACTGTCGTCTTGGTGGTCTGGACGTCCTCAGTCTGGCCGTGCTCCCAGGAGCTTCCGAGAAGCTGTGCTGCCACTCATAGCCTTCCTTCATCTTGTAAACTTCCAGTGATTGCTGGAGTTAGAAATAAGTTGAAGCCTTCAGGAAAAGGGGATTTCCAGAACTCTTCAGAACGCTAATTGTCTCTGCTGATGTCAGGCCCCTCTTTGCAAAGAAAGAGGGAGAAGGGAAATACGGATGATACTTTGTTATTTGTACTTTCAAATACGCTTCCTTAGTTCTCTAAGCCCTATTTACCTGTAAGATTATCCTGAATGACTGACTGGATAACCTTTGCTGAAGGAACCAGGTTGAGAGAAGCAGCAAGAGAGTAGCAGCAACACACTGGTCAGTCTAATGTTGTTTTCTTGTACTGATAAAAATGCCTCTGAGCTAAATTGCAGGTGGAAACAGTAGCACTTGGAACCAAAGAAGTGATTGAAGAGCACACGTGCAGACAGCAGAGCTGCTGTAGTTCTGATTCTCCAATTGAAAGACCAGATTTATTGTTTTCTCTGATAACCGAAATGCGTAACATGCTAGCACAGACAGCCGCAAACATTTTATGTCGTAGTTGAAGGAGTGCAAACTTGAAAGGCTTGGTTATAGATTGAAAAATAAATCCAGATTGTCCTGGTTACTGATACGCGGAGATAACGCTGTCCATGAGTCGACTTTGGCTCTTACTGCGATGCAAGCGTGCCACATTTTGCGTTGTGCAATATAGGTTTGCAAAAGGACACTGAAATCTAACCTGTAGGGACGGTAGTGCGTTTGGCTATATGAAATGCTCGTGCTTTAAAGGACTCTGTAAGATATAAACCCTGCTTCAGATCTCGCTGGCACTCTTGCTAGTCACTCGATTAATTCATCCTTGGTCACAGATGCTGACTAACAGAGAAAATAGTACATGCAAACAAGTCAGCGAGGGCTAATGCTCAGCTAGCTTCTAAAAATACTACAATAGCTGGATGGCACAGTAAGTTAAGTAACGTGCTTTAATTTCATATTGAGAGCATTTATTGGAAGAGGAGGGGAGAGCTGGGGATTAAAACATGGAGCAAACATGTTTTACCGGGAGCCCGGTTTCAGCGGCGGCAGGGGGGATGGTGACGGACCAAAGCAGGTGCCCACCTTGCTGAGGGCCTTGGCCGTGACCCCGATCTGGAGCCCAACAATGAGGCCACTAGCATGGAGCAATTATTTAACTTCTCCCCCCCCTTTCTTCTTTTAACCTCGTTCCGGTGTCTGTCTGATCTCTGCTGCAGCTGGCCAAGTGCCACTGTTTGTCTGCGCACAACGGACACAAGCAGATTCTGGGGGGTCATGTGAAACTACCCGGAGCTCTTTAAATCGCACCGCCCTTTACCTTTTCTCCCCCGCCGCCTGCATTGCTCTGGCAGGTGTGGCTTTGTTTATGCACGGCTGTGGATTTACTTTAGCACCTGGGCTGTGCTGGCCCTCCGTGCCCGGAGGAAACCTTTGCTTCCATGCTTTGCTTAAGCTGCAGACCTCCTGAGTAGGTTTCCACCTAACAAAACAGGTAGGGTTGTCAGCTTTGTAAGGGCGACGCTGGCAGTCGTTGGTCATTAAAACCTCTGCTTCTGAAAACTTCGATAGATCTTACCGTCACTTTGGCTTAAGCTTTGCAGTTGAGGCCTGTGGTTTTTAGTGTCTTCTGGTACAGCTGTAAGGTAATTCCAGAGAAGATGAATCTTACGCCTTTAAATTACTGGGAATTGCTAGTTAACAACAACAAAAAAATCTGCTTTAATCGAAGAGTGATGGGCTCGCAGCCAGCTTTGTGCCTAAAGTAAGGGCTTCTCAGGTGAGTGTCTGTGTGTTACTGCTCCGGGAAATGCAAAGGTAAAAAGGTGCATTTTGGCCACATCTCATCCTCTGTCACTACATACTACTGCACAAATCTGCCCTTCCGCTAGGGACTTCTATGTCTTGGGACAGCTGAAAACACCTTTAGGTGTGTAAGAAGTAGCTTGTAACTGGTTTTCCTGATCCAGTTCTCATTTCTGTCGGGTTGCCCTGTTGCTTTTCCCAGGTGAGAGACAATACACGACTGATCCACATGTCAGATGTCTGGACTTATTCCTGGGAGGTGAAACTGATGCTGCTAAACTGAGTCAGTGAGGTTTTAGCTACCTTACGAAAAAATATGTCATGTTGGATAGCGTGGGGGGAAACACACAAGTAAAACTCTGCACTAGGAGGAAGGACGTTCTGCTGCTTTATTCTCCATGCCTGCGATATTCACCTCTCAGCTAGGTTTGAAATAACTGAAAAGCAGTCAACTTCAGCTTTAAGTTTTGACTGAAACTTTTCCTAGATAAACATCTCCTTGCGCCTTATGTCCTTGGAGCATTTGAAAGAATACTGCTAAACTTTCTGGGGAGTAGACTTTTAGTTGTGTATGTGCTTTCTGCTTCCTGCCATGGCCTGCTCATGCTGCAAGCCCCAGATTTCCTTCCTGAAAATTAAAATGGAGATGTTGTGGGCCGGGTCAGTGTTGGCTGTGTGGTATCCCAGAGAAGATGAGATAGAAGCAGTGAAAACGGCTAGCCCTCCAAAAGCAGTAATAATGGTAGGATGTGGTACCCCGGGGCTGCAAGGGATTTGACAGGGACAGGAACTCATGAGTTGCTTGTTCCCAACATGTATTTGGTTGGCTCCAGTGAAAGAGCTAACAAATATTCCCATGTTTTGAGTAAGTAAACCCAAATACTGATGGGAGGTCTGATTTTTTTCTTTATTCTTAAGAAGAGAGATTAGTTAGATACGGCTCATGAAACAACAGCCAGTGTCAGGAACATCAGCAGGAAGTGTGTAAAGAGCTATAGGGAGAAGTAGCCAATATGGAGGCAGAAAGCTGAGTGGTCCCAGTTGTATCTGGCAAAAATAGATGGGTACCATATGTATCTTATATACTGTTTACTCGTTAAAACCTCCCTTAATCATACTGCTGTTGGCTTTTCTTGTCAGGAGCCTGTGGGCTCCTGAATTGATTGATCCCCGATGGTGATGGCACTCAGGAGGGGTGCTGCAGCCCTCGAATCAAAGCTCAAGTATCTGCTGTTGGAGGCAGCCTCTCTGAAGAAGAGATAATACAATTTATTTCATATCTTGTGTAACTGTGTACAGCTCTTGTCCCCAAACACTACATCCGTTGCGTTTTTGAATACTAGCTTTTATTCTTTAAGCTGGAAATGTTGAGCTCAGAGTTGCTCACGGTTGCACGTAGTTGAGTTGCTGCTCACTGTGTGGATGCCGCTGCTCTGCCATAACTACAATGTCATTTGCTGTGAAGGTGATTCCCGTGTTTTCACATAAATGCAGGTCATGTTGTTATGTGTTTATCCCACGATTTGGGCACAGCAGGAACATGTATATGGTCATGTCTATCACTGCAGCACAGCTTATGGGCAGTGATATATATATTAATGTAGTCAACTTTATGCACTTGCTTCTGGTTTTCCATACCCACCCTTAACTTGTAAAGGCAAAGGTATGCCAACTTGGGAAAGCTGTGTACCTGCTCTGAATTTCCTTCTTATACTTCTAAAACTCAGGGTGACTTAATCTTGCTTTTCTTATTATATTTTTCTGCTTTCTCCTAGTTGTCTTTGTTGGCAAGTTCCATGAGAAACTGTGGTGTTTTAGACTTAGCCAAATTCAGTCTGTGTTAAAACTTTTTGAAACATTATCTTCTGAGAGCTCTGGTATGAAAAAAACCAAAACAAAACTAAAACAAAGAAAAACAAACAAAAACCCAACAAAGAAAAAACAAAACAAAACCCAGCACAAACAAAAACCAAATAAACAACAACAAAAAAAAGAACCAGGTTGGCATCCAGAGCCATGGGTATTCATCTAAACTGAACTTCTGATTCCTCTTGAGGTTTGGTAGTTCACTGCTGAATCCGTTTCACTCTAGTTAATTTGTTACAAACCCTTAAGCTACAGACTTTGAATTAGAGAAAACAAAGCCCCAAGCCTCCACGTAATTTGATGCAAGAAGAAACTTCTGTTCAATGAAGGAGGGCATTACATCACCTTTTCCCGGTTTGAAATGCAGTGCTGATGTAGAGAGGAGCCAGCAGCACAGTTATTGATTCTGGATTCATGCTGCCTGTATTAATGTGATAGTCTGGTGTCCCCCTGTCATCTTCCCTCTGCCCCTCTTCCCCAACTCTGGTTTCTCCTCTCAGAGGTATGGCAGGGATTTTTTTTGTATCGGTGCTTTAGTTCTGTGAAGGGTAGCTTACAGGGAGTACAGATTGCCTGTGTTTGATAAGATTTTCTGCTCTTCTGTTTTTAGGACAATGTAGATCAGACTTCGTCTCATGGTCGGCGGGATCTGGTGGAACCAGGTTTCCAAGAACCCTCTAATCGCATCTCCCTGAATCACCAAGGTAAGGAATGCTGGGTGAGGAATCCAGGCTGCCTGGGGGAAAGCCAGGGCCGTGCACATGCAGAGATTAATACAAAAAAAAAAAAAAAAGGTACTTCTGGATGGTTGGAGGAGGGATACTGGGAAATAGGGTTTTTTGTCACAACTGTCCTGTAAGCTATGGGTGAAGACCATGAAGAACTTGTGGTGCATCTCAAGCCTTGTGGGAGGAGGGTAGTACCGAAATGGAATTCAGTGTTTAATGTTCAGGTTGTATTTGATGTCTATAAGAAGGGTTCAGGGCTCTGGCTCAACTTTTGCAGTAGGAGAAAAGAAAAGTATGTTTGCTTCCTTTGCGTTACAGAAGTCAGCTCATTCAGGGAAAGAAGGTCCTGAGCTAGATACTATAAAATAAATCTTAAAAGTCTTTGGTGGCTTTTGTCTGTCCAAATACCTGAAAAAAAGACAGTAGACTATTATAGGAGGAACTTTTTAGCTCACCTTTGGTTTTTTGGCTTTGAAATAATAAATAATAGAGAGTGCCATCTGAAGTCCTGAATCCCCTTACCCTCAAGGCTCACGATGGCTTAATTTGGAACCGTGTCCTTGAAGGTCGCTGTCTTTTTCCCCAACACTGGACACTTGTAAGATTCAGCTGGACAGGGTGCTGGGCCATCTTGTCTAGACTATGCTTTTGCTGGGAAAGGTTGGACTTGAGGTCCCTTCCAACCTGGTATTCTATGATTCTGTGATTCAGATACGGTTTCTTCAGGGCAACAGCCAGTAGTTTTGCAGTCAGCCCAAGGCTACTGAAGTAAAAAAGACCACAAACTTACTGCTTAAAATATTTTCCAAATATGACATGCTGAACTTTTCCTTTTAAAATCTAGCTTCTTTAGTTTTCCAAGGGCAGCAGGACTGGAATGTCATCACTTGTAGATCATCAAGAATATTTAAATTCCACAAACAAGTCCCAGAATGTAATGAGGATTGTATTTTATTTTACTCCCCCCGCCCCTAAGTCTTCCAGTTGTTTAAAGCTTTGCTTTCAATTGAAAATAGAAGATTCCAGGTTGCCATGTTACTCAACCTAAAACTTCTAGGAGCACAGGCAGTGTGTTGTTGTATGCTTGCATGCCTGTGAAAGAGAGTTCATAAATTCCATTTTTCATTCATCTTAGAATGGTACTGTTAGATTGGTAATTTCACCTACCTTGGGATGCACAAATCCTGGAGAAGATCTATAGAGGTGACTTCTTCTGAAGCTGTTTGTAAATATCCCCCTTTAATCAAGGGATTTTGTGGGGCAACACATCCTGTGCGGTCTAAGTTAACGTGTTCAGAGAGAGAGTATGTGGCTGCTGAACACTGATTGAAGAGGTGGGTAGCACTGCAATCTGATGGCAAAATGCTAACTTTGTAGCCTGACATTTTCCTTATAGAGTAATAATTTCTTTTTGGGTCCTCCTTTTCCTCTATTAATAGTGTGGTACTGTAGAAGTACCCGTACAGTGTCACCTGATGTGTGGCTCTGATTCAACTACTTTGGAACAAATGTCTGTATGCAAACTGGTCCAAGTTAATTTGGGAAACATCTTTAAGGAGAATGTTTTTCATAGCTACCGTCTGTTTAAGGCCTGTTTACAAAGAAAAGACCCTGTTAATGGTTTTCCAAAAGTAAAGGTTGCTTTTGCACCCACAAATCGTTTGGGATTTTTTCCTACGTCAGCTGTCTTGACAGCAGTCAAATCCAGTATTTCTGAAACCTTCCTGGTTTTGTTGCTGAAGTAGGTATTTAGCACATTACTAATCTTGCCTGGCCCTGTGACACGCTGTTGCGTTGGTGGCCTGGATTAAGAACTGAAATCTGAATGCCCAGAGGTGGCTGTGCTGGGCTGTAGCACTTCTTTTTGCAGTGTTGGAGGGAAGGAACATGCCCTACAGGTAGGGCACCTGCTGCTTGGACACCTTTTTGGAAATGGAAGTGACCATAAGTGTGATATTGTCACGTCTTCTGTGTTTGTTCTGTCCAAGTGTGAGCGACTGCACTCCTCCACAGTGCATGAAATACTCGTTCCTGTTCAAGAACTTGAAAGTACAAGCATTTGAAGAGCTGCTACATATTCCAGTAACTGATTAATCAGTAGTACACAGAAAAAATGTAGCAGGAAGAGCTTGCTAGGGAGTTGTGACATGGTCTGAACCAGCTCCCATGCAGTCGTGTTAGTCACACAATAAATAGGAAGACTGGATTATTAATATGAAGTGGTTTTTTAAGTTCTGTGGCAGCTGTTTGCTTTGGGTTTTCACTCTTACACTAAACTATTATCCATTATTTTCTATTCAAGCTTTGCTGGCATTGACTTTGATGAAAAGCTAAGAGTAAAACCTGTATCCGGAAGCAACTTGCAGGACCACTACTTGCATTTAATAAATGAGTCTGCTTGGTGGTATATCTTGACTGCATCGATGATAAAGATATTTACAACAGACTGTGGCAACCTGTGCTTCCAGTTATATGCATTACTTGCTGATTTCAGCTTACACTGACTAGCAGATCTCAAGCTTTTGTTGCTGTGTTCTTGCAAGACTTACAAGGAAAAATGGTAGGCTTGCAACAAAGCTGGTTCAATACATAGTTAACGTGAGCAGAAATTGGGGAAGGATTAGAATCGGCTAAAATATTTAATGTGTTAGGTGCTCCCTGCCTTTTTCCCTTTAGTGTACCGTGCCTTAAATGCTGCAGCTGAACTTTGAGTAGCCGTACTTGCTACGTTATTTTATGTATACACTGCCAATTCCTACCTGACCACATGGCTCCGGGAGCGCAGCAGAGCTGCCAGTTTCTGTTGAACATTAACTTGCGGCCCTTTGCTTTTCACTGGGAGAGCTTTGGTAGAAGCACTTGCAATTCTGAACCAGGCCCTGCTTTCCACGGCCTATAAAAATGGTGATTAGCTTCCTCCCAGGCATCTGAATCCCTTCAACACAAGCTGGAAAAAGAGCATTCAAGTGGAGACCGAGATATCCCTGCCAACTGCCCCTGCGTGAATAAGCTCTTTCTTGTGAAGGGTATTTCAAGTACATGTTTCCTGCTGAATCACTCTTTTTACACAAGCAGATGCTTTATAACTGTTCAGCTTTTTACTTTAAAAGAATTATCTTGTAAAGATTGGGGAGCAGAAAATCCTTTTTGTCAAGTGAAGAGTCTTGGAAATAGGCAGGTTTCATATGAAACAGATGTTAAAAGTCGAGTGCAGATGGAACAGTATTTTTTCCTAGAAATAGTTCAATAACATCTTATGTGTAGGTGTGCTGATAAACTTGCTTACTTAATAAGTATTTTTATATCTAAGTTATTATTTAGTATTCACAGTGATTCTGGTAGTTGGGCAAATTTCATAAAGGTAGCAAATGCAGAGAGCAGGAACTCTGGTCTCTTACCTCTGTTCCCCAAAAGCTACTGATAAATTAAATGCAACAGAAAAGAACAAGAGTCATCCAGCTGAACAGTAATCATATTCACTGCTGTAAAGGAGCAGATACACTTCAGCTACCTATTGGAAGTTACAGAAAGTTAACAGGAGGATTTGGCATTTAATAAAAAGCAAGTCAGTGATTTCTTGAATGGTTGTTCCAGAAGCTACAGTAAAGTCTCTAGACTTGAAGAAAAAAATTATGTCTAAACTATGTGGTATTTTCTGAAGAGTGAAGGAAGGAGGTGAAGAAACAATCAAAACAATTATTTAGCACCTTTAAAAACACCAGGAAGTGAGAGAATGCTTAGAGTGGGACAGGTAGTGTTACTTTTCTAATTTTTTTCCCTTTAGGAGTGGAGTGTGGGGGTGAAGGAAACTGTAGCTTCCTCAGCCATGTCTCACTTTGCAAACCATTTCCACTCACAGATGTTTAGTATCCAGCAATGACAGGTTCTCTGCAGTGTGTAGCCTGCAGCGTTTGTACCCTGTCTGGTAGCAAGGGGCAGAGCTGGGGGCCAGAGCGGTACTTTCAGTCAAAACAGTTGCCTTCACATGGGGATGCCATTTTGAGAGCTTTCACAAAGCCTGTGGGCTCCAGCACTCATTCTCCCTGTCCCATCCTAAAGGATGCTGCTGGCTCTCCTTCCTCCCCAGGCACCCTGGCAGTGCAGCCTCCGCTCCTCTTGTCCGAGTGCACCACTGTGCAGTGCCACCAGAGTTAACCATGGATGTGTCTCCGGAGCCAGGCGTGTCAATCCTATGGATCTCCCTGCACTGCCTAGGAGCAGCCTTGCTGTATGAAGTGTGGTAACAAAACACACCATGCTACAGGAAGCTGTGGGCTTGGAAAAAAATGAACCTGCCAGCCATGCCATCGCTGTTTCTCGTCTTGCTCGGCGCTTCTCCGCTTTCCTTTGTTGCGTCGTCTTTCAGAGCTCGTTTGTTTTTCTAGCAAGCAGCAAACAGTACCGGCTCTAGTCCCAGCTGTGAAGCTTATGGGCAGTCCCTTTTAGTGGTACTTGCTGTGTACTTTTTGAGACTGCGCAGCTACTTCTTATTCAGGATTTGGAAGGCAGGCATAAGTAAGATGCATTCTCTTACCTTGGTTTTTAGTGGAAGTATTAGACGTGCAGTTCTGGCACTTTCCACATGCGTGTACTCGTGGGATGATTGTTGGTGTCTTACAAACGTGTTTTGCCACTGGGTCTGTGATCTTTCTGTTATTAATGCATTTGCACGTCGCCTTCCTCTCCTGAGGCACTCTCAGCTCTTCTTGGAGATGCTTTTTGTCACAGCACTTTTTGTCAGCAGGTAGAGCTGAGCTGAACACTGTGGTGCTTCTTGCTCTGTAGCCAGATGGCTTCGGCAGCAGAAAGAAAATGGTGGTAGGAGTTGTTTTATCCAGCTGGCCTTTTTCAACAGCCAGCTCATCCTTTCGTCTTTCTTGGTTGCTCACGGTAGGAAATCTTGCCTGTAGTGAGACAATGAAGATGCTGTTGTTGCGGATCAACGGGCTTTAGGTTTCCTGCGCGTATGTACAGACGACTTGTTCCCACTGAAACTGGAGGGATCCAGAGCAGCTGCCAACTTGCCTTGCACTGCAGCCTGCTCTCGAGGGAGGAAGGTGCATTCCTGAGCTCGCTGGCTAATAACTAATGCATTAACTGCCACAGAGATGGTGAACGTCAGTGGTGGTGGAAACTACCCTTCCAGCACACTGCCTGGGTCCAAAAAATACAAGCCTATGTAAATACTGACAGACTTTTGGATGAGTATGGGCTTCGGTGAAGTATTACAATGGCTAAGATTTAGCCCAGTGAAAGGATCTTGTGTAGCACTCTTTCTCTCCACCGCTGTTACTATTACTTGCTTTTAATATCTTTCCTTTCGTATGTACCTTAGGGACAGCCATTTGAGGTGGAGGTGATTCTGTTATTTGTTCTGTAGCTAAGGAGGAGCTTGTTTAGTAACAGCTGGTGTTACTTCTGCTCTGCTTCGGCTGTGGGCTCCAAATGGGATGAGTCTGTTATTTGGTGTATCAGAACTAACCCGTGTTTTTGCAGAATCCAGCTGGTACTGAATTGAAAATGCGGAGCGAAAAACAGATAGTCTTGTTTGTATTGCAGAGACAATACTGCCAGACATTCATGAATTCTCATGCTTTGTACAAATGTTGCTGTCGTTGCCCAGCCTTGGAAAAAAAACACCATTAGTGCCAAAAAGATTTACACTGACTACCCTTACACAGAGAGCACAGCCCCTGCTTCCTGCCTAGCTCATTACAGTACCTTTGTCTTGTTTTGGAGAAGGCTTCCATTATGTTTGGTGATGAATCTTGTTAGCACAGCTACTAGGAGGGCACCCGTAGTAGCTGTCTGGAAATTTGACTTTTCTCATTATGTTAGTTTCCAAAACCTTGGGCTGGCAGAACTCTGGAAAAAAAAAAATTATAATAATAATAAAAAAATATTAAAATAGAAGACAAAGTACGCTGTTATTTAGTACAGATCATTTGAGAAGTTTGCAGCAAGCTACAGGAAGACAAAATAAACCAACTGATTTTATCAGGAAGACTCTGTATGTAATAAGGCTGCTAATGAAGACTGAGTGAAATCAGTGAAAGTAGAAGAAACAGACCAAAAATGGCCTAAAACGTTGCACGTTCAGGTGACTGATGGATTTGCTTTTCTTTCTACTGTATTTTTAATTGTCGTTTTCTTCTTCATATATCAACCTTTTGGTATCAGCTTTTCAAATCATCAGTTTTGGGCGTATTTAAAATATGTTTCTCCAAACCCACCTGATATGAATAAAAACAGCTCAGATATCTCCTTGTCGACAAGCATGAGATTTTAAGCCCGTTTACAATCTCTTGGGATTCAGGGTGTCCTTTGGGTGAATTTCTCTGTCAAGGTAGGAGGCAGTGCAGGGAAGGAGCACTCTGTCTTGGTTGTGCAGGGTGTAACATGGTTTGCCTTGGGGCGTTTCTTCATTAGAAGGTTTGCTAGTGAGGATGTAGAAAATACGGAGAATTTTAAAGTAAGCCCGAAGCAAGAAGCATTACGATATTAAAAATTATTCCTCTCTATTTATACGACTGTCAAAGTAAATTTTCAGCCTGCTTTCTTCTGTGGCCCATGGGAAAAACAGTAAAGTTCTCGCCAGGTTTGCAATGAACTTTTTGCCGTGTTGGAGGGGAGATGATTGCTGGGGCAGAGCGGTTGTGTTGGGAGAAAAGGTGGAGCCGGGCCGGGGGATTGGATTCCTTGCTCCAGACGCTCCATGGTGTGCTGTACTTGCCCAACGTCTGACTTGGGGTGTGGGGCTCACACTGAACGTAGAGGGAATGTGCTCTTCCATCTTCTCTTTCAAGACTGGAGGTTGGCCAAGGCTCTGAGCAGCCTGGTCTAGTGGCGGGTGTCCCTGCTGACTGCAGACTAGAAGACCTTTGGAGCTCCCTTCCAGCCCTGGCCATTCTAGGATGCGGTGATTTGCGCTCCAGTTGCCATGAGGGGGAGAGGGAGGGGGAGTAGATTGACAAGGTGCGAATTTAGGGTGATCAGAAGCTCCTTTCTTGCTGTTATTGTTAAATGCTTGGCTAAGGCTTTGGGAGAGGAAGGTGTAAACTGGGCATGTGGGTGCTGTGATTGGGTTGCATCTTTGCGGATGCTTCTCAGAGCAAGAGGGCATTTACCTCCCTCATCCCTTGTGTGTTACCTATTGGAGACAAGGTAGAGTAGTACTAGTACTAGTCTATTAAGGGACGTGCCACCGCCGAAGCAGAGCTAAGACTGACTGTTGGAGCAGTTGCCATTTTGCACCCTTTGGCTGGGCGATGCGAGGGATAACGTAGGGATGGCCCCTCTTCTTGTCTAGGGGTTCACACTCGGGCGTCTTGTGGAAAACTTTGCGTCTGCGGCGCAGCTACGGCACGGGAACAGGCTGAGTGCAACTGGGGAGGGGCAGCGGAGCCGCGAGGTAGGAGCATAAACAAATGAAGTCTGTTAGGAGCGTCCGCTCTGTTAGCGGGAGGCAAACGTTCCCATGGTGCGTTTGTTTACTGCTGGCACGCTGCCCCAGAGGTCTATCAGTTCAGCGAGGTGATGTCAGCAGCGGCACAAATACTTTCTGTGCCGGTGTGGCCGCTCCAGTTGTGTCGGGGCAGCTTGGCCGCTTGCCGAGCGCCTGTCTGCCGGCAGCCTGATGCAACAGCCTCGCCGGTGACTGCCTGGGAGGAGCAGCACCTTGCACGGGCTGCGAGAGGCCTCCCCGGGGAAATGGCTGTAGGTCCTTCGTGGAGATGGTGTCGCTTGGGCTTTTCGTTCGGGGGGGCCGAGCTCGTGAATCCGGTGCTTCTGTTGGAAATGGTGGGTTTGGGGAAATTCGGATACCAGGGGGAAAATAGCGTCTCAGTGTCTGCTCATAGAATGGTCAGGGTTGGAAGGGACCTTAAAGATCACCCAGTTCCAACCCCCCTGCCATGGGCAGGGACACCT
>WUAM01000089.1:5931911-5947810 GCA_024336885.1 Actenoides hombroni
CACTTGTCACTGGTCTCCACTTGGATACCGACCCATTGACAACCACTCTTTGGGAGCGGCCGTCAAGCCAGTTCTTTCTCCACTGAATTGTCCATCCATCCAATCCATATTTCCCCAGCTTGGAGACCGGAATGTCACGCGGGACAGTGTTGAAGGCTTTGCTCAGGCCCAGGGAAATGACGTCGGTTGCTCTTCCCTTGGCTGTTAGTGTTGTGACCTTCTCATAGAATGCCACCAAGTGCTTCTGGGGTGCTTCTCCCAGGTACCTGAGCTGAGCTCGTTTCTTGTGTACTTATCTCATGTCTTTAGTGACCAAAAAAGATCAAAATCTTATGGGTGGTGTGCTCTCTCCTCTGTAAACATATTTGCTTAGGAACTTAATGTCACCCCCATCTTTTCTGTCAGCATATTGCTGAAGCAGCCAAGTGCAATAGATCCCAGTATTTTTATTTTTTTTTCATTGCTTTATATACTGATAAATTTACTGCCCAACAGGTATGGGGAGACTTGTGGTCTCAGGCTGTACTCTTCCTCCTAGATGGCTTATCTCTTCCATTTGAGTTAACTGTTCATAAGTGAGCTTAGTGATTGAAACACCCTCTTCTAATTTAATCAAGTTAACTTGGAGATCTTGGCATGAGCTTGTATGTTTTCTGGAATAGCTTTTATTGCCTTTATGTTTTCTTTTGCAATGTGACTAAACTTGTGCTGTCAACGTGTTAGAAGAGTGGGAAGATGGAAGTTAATACTACCTGCAAAGGCTCTTTTGGTAGCTTCTGGATCGCACTTTAACATGGCTGAGTTGAACTCTTGCCTGTGCTGCTCCACCACTTTTCTGCATATTCTTCCTTGTTAGGGGGCATGTTTTAACTGTATTTGCCTTTATGTGAGAAGCTCTTGAAACTTTCAGTGAAGATGTTACAAGCCAAATGGCAAAACATGGCTGGGGGGACTTAGTCTCAGTACTAATGAGCTTTCTGGCTAGTTAAGTTGATTTATTATGCAGCCTAGTTTTTAATCACGCCGTAACAATGACAGCTTTTCAGTGAAACAATAATATCCCTGTAGCATCAGAATATTAACTTCAAATTCTGACACCTTAACCAAAATCCCAAATTTCCAAGACGGCTTGACGTGCGAAGGGGGAAGGGTATATTTAGAGATGGAAACAAACCCATACTCCAGCTCTACTGCCTGCTACAAAATACTGCTTAAAAGAATATTTTTCAGAAGCGTAAGTATCTCTAATTTCTGAGATAAAAGAGCAATGTCACTGTGCAAGGTCATCTCTAATGGAGAGAGAACTGCCTTTCAGTATCTGATTACATGGAGAGCTCTAGGGCGCTAATCTGGTTTCGTGACTGTTGTGTTCAGGTCTGAAATAAAGTTATTCTGCTTATTCAGACACTTAAGGGTGTTACCTATAAATAGATCAGAAATTGATTGCCATTTATCTGCAATCCATGTGATGTTTGAAATTACTGTGACTTATGAAGGGGGCTATTTTCTTTTTCAATCTGTCTGCTTTGGTAAAATCTCTATCAAGAGCACACAGTTACTGTACATCTCTCTGTTTTCTGAAGGCAGTGGGGGGAAACAGACTCCCTTTCCTATGAAACTTATTTCCAGGAGTATGGGAGCAGTGGTGTGGCAAAGTGGAGGCAATTGTAGTGCCAGAAACTGCTCCCTGAATTCTTGAGGTTTGCAAGAAACCTTTTAACAGCCTTAGCTCACCAGTACATTTAGCAATTTGGGGACTAAATATATTTTCTTGTGTCATCCCCCCCCCCCCCTGCAGTGAAATCCATTTAACTCCTCCAGATAAAGCCCTGAGTTACTCTCACCCCCATTTAAAGCACCCTGGACTGATTTCTGTCCTGCCTCTAATCAGCCACGCACCTTTGATCTCTCCTGTGATGGCAGATAATTTCTAATAGCTGACACAGTCCAGCCCTCTCATCTGCAAACAATTCTGAGAGACCTGTATTCGATTTTTAAGGTTTTGTTTTCCCTTGACCTTCAAGGTTATATTTTTGGTCTCTATCAAAGTGGTGAGAGGGTGGAGAACAGGCAGTACAGCTCTCGGTTTCCTTCTATTGTTTGTCCTAACGATAAAAGTGTCCTAACCTTTGGTTGCTGTCTCTTCTTTCTAGTGCCTCAGGTGGAGCAAAATATGAGTTAATTTACCTTTCTATGAGCTCCATCCTCTAAGCAGAGCTTTTATCATTTTAGGAATGAATAGAGAAATTCACTTTACCACTCTTAAAAAAAAAAAAAAAGTAATAAAATAAAAAATAGGGCTATTTTTCTTAAGCAGCATCTAAATCTATAACACATCCAGGGGTAAGACTCTTTTGCAAGAGCGAAGTGGGGCATATTTGTGAGACAGCAATTCTGCTGACAAAGGCTTCTGTTGCTTTAGGATTCCTTATGATTCAGCAACTCGGTGCCCTGCCTTTTCAGTTATCTGCTCTTAATTAGGGGAAGGATTAGAAATGCTAAACGCAAGTTGGCTTTGTACTTAAAAATCATATGTCTTTTAAAGGTGAATTGACGCTATTACAGCAAATTTAGTTTAAACTGTGTGGACAAGTATAGAATTTGTTTCATGTTTTAACTATCATTTTTTGCATATTAGAACAATTTTGGGGAGCTTAGAAAACTGGGAGTGTAACATAAAGATGTAACACATCTTACAGCTAAGAGGAAAATGCCCAACTCATGTTACAGCTTAAGCATTGTCTTTCTAGAAAATGCCTTTTCTACTCTGTTTATAAAAGAGATTGGTTCTGCCAGATGACAGGCAAGTTGAGGACTGTGGATCTGAAGATTTTTGCAGCATGGGAACATACTTCCTTTCGTCAAGGCAAGTTGCACTGGAATGTGCTCATGGTCTGTAGCAGCAAGTATAGCTTGACTGAATTATGTCAAGAAGAATATATACTGTGATATGTCTGAAAAAATGGATGTTGCTAAAAACCACCTGGCCAATACATTTCTGCAGTGTTGGGGGAACGCAAAAGTAGGATTTCTTAGTGGCAAAGGTGTGTTTATTGCAATGTCAACATGATTTTCTACCTTTAAAAAATGATTAAAGATTTGTGTCTGAAGTCAGATGGCAAGAACAGTGTAAAAAGGTACAAGGTTTTATTACAGCAACATGGTGGCTCTTCCTGCAAGCTCTGCATCTCTGCACCCACAGCCAGCCCTCACTGAGAGAAGGTGATGGGAAGGCAACGAGTGACCTCAGGCCAGCTGCTTGCTTTATTTGGTAGCAGGGTCCTTGTGGGTAGGACAGTTCCTTTTTCCCTTACTTGAGAGGTTGCATGGAGTAACAAACCTCCAAAGTCTGTGCTGTAGGGCTGCACAGAGACTCCTCCACTCGCATGCAAGCCAGCAATTGCAAACTATCTCAGCTAATGATGGCAGCGCAGAGCTGACTCCCCTGTGTTGTTAGTTAACCATCAATGCCTCGGGCAGCTATAAGCTGCTCACAGGAATTGAAGTCACCCATGGTTTTGATGAAACTGGACCGCAGAAATCGTTGCAGGATGCTGCAGGATGTTTCTTAACTTCAACACACAGAAGCAGTGATGGGTTCTCCACAACTCCCCCCAGCAGGAGCTGGGAAATACTTGCTAGGGTTGATCACTGTGCCTGTGTAGAGTGGGGCAGAGAGTTCACTCATTCAGTAAATTAGCTGCTACATGGGATGAATTAAATCACTGTAGATGTCTACCTATGTTTTCCCCATCAGCAAAATGAGAATATTGCCATCGCAAAACTTCTATCAAGTATGTGGTTCAGATCTGTTTTGTAGTGGGCACGCTGTTTTGGAAGATGAAGTCCTGCTTCATCCGTGGTATTAAGTTGAGAGCCAGTTCTGAAGAGAAGAAATCACGACTGAATTTGTGTGAAATTGTGTCCTAATATATAGGATAAACCATTGACTTGTCACGTTGACGTGGTGGGTAGCCTTTCTTCTGTAGATTGACTTGTTTGTATGCAGTGTATGACATGGAAGTGATGAGAGATAATGCAGCTTCTTAAGTACTATAAATGTGCTTTGATTGAAGGTGCATAACTCTTGACTCTCAGTAGGGAGGGGGTCAGTGAATTAAGCTGAAGGGTAGTCGAAGCTTTCTCTTTGTTCGTATGGGGCTTAAAATCAAAGTTGAGAACAGTTACCAGCCTTTCAAGTTGACCTTGGAACATTTACTAAAAAGAAAAAAAAAAAAGAATTGGCATTAAATGTGGGATAACGAGATAAGGGAAAACCACTTGAGGCATAAAGCTTGGTAAAAAGCCTTGGGGTTTCTTTAAGATGTTTTTAGTATGTAGCTGAAGTGAAACTATTGAAAGAGATGTAATTTGTTTTCATTATTGTAGGAGCCGAGATGTCTACTAATACAGTATTTATGTTTGTGGTAGTATCTTTCCACCATTGTGTATCTCTATAAACCTTCTGTTTAAAAAGCTGACCAAACAAGGCAAAACAAAATAAACCGTCTCAACCCTCCGTCCGTATGGCAATAGTTCTGAGCTGTTGGGGACGGGCTACGTGTCTCCTGCCGTGTTAGGCTGGTGAAATACAAACCAGAGAGATCTCTCTGTGAAAAGCAAGTTTAGAAATTAATCTGGCAGATTGTTGGCTCCAAGGCAAACTGAGACTATCGGGGAGAAATTTGTTGAAGGCGTAGCTCTGGTGAATGCCTTCTTTCTTGCAGTGAGGGTGTTGGAGCAAGAGGACTTGGTGATCGTGGTACTGATGACTTTGCCCTGAAAAAAAGATGTCCTTTCAAGTAGGCTGTTCTCAGACCATTTACATTCCCCAGGGTCCGGTGTCTCCCAGGGGTTTGGTGGTACAGCTGTGCTGGCACACTTCCTAATGTACTTGTATTAGGAAAAAAACCACTTTTCCCAAAGGAAGTTTATTCCGTTTTGACAAGTGAAATGAAAAGCAGCAGTAAAAGCATTCTTAGACACTTGTACTGGGCTAGAAATACAGATATTTCAACACAGAAGAGAGCTGAAAGGTGCAGTAATTTCTACTGAACAGGTTGTGAGCAACCTCTCCTTGTATTTCAGGCAAGTGTGCAGACTTATAGAGAGTGAGGGTGTTGAATTAAAGAAGTTACCGTTGAATGTTGCATCTCAGCTCCAGCCTGAAATGAGGCCTTTTGATGTTTGTGCTATAGAAACCCAGGGAAAGGCTTAGTGCCCCACCAACTCAGCTGACACAGAAGGAGCAGGGAAGAATTGCTTTTGTGCTATGAAGTTGGTGGTTTCAAATCTGTGAAGTGGAAGTGAGATTTTTAGTGCCATGCGTTAAATAGCTTTAAAATAGTCTTGGCTGGAAGATATAAGCTGATGGAAGCAATGTGAGTGCTTTTCACCCATTAATGAATGCCAGCCTGAGAAACATCGGTCATAATTCACGCTGAGTCTCATGCAGGCATCTAGATTGCTTCAAGATGCATTTTATTGAGAGCATGTGGGAAGAGGGAGTCTTCTAGTGCATGCTCAGTTTTGGAGGGACCAACAGACGGAGTAAGTTGGGACAGAATTGAGGGCTGTTGTTGACAGGGTGGACACTACACAGGGTAGGAAAGAGCGTCAGTGGGTCTCCATGAAATGGTGCCAACTGTGCTGAAAGAGGAGGACAGTAAGAATCTGAGATTTGTTTGAATCAATAAAACAAAGGAGAGCATTGCTCTTCAGCTGATGCAAGATGACTCCAACTTAGTTCCCTGGAAGTTGAAAGGAAGCCCACGTGGGATGTTCACTCTGATGGTGTAGTGTTGGGGGTGGAGAGAAGTTTGAAGCGTGTTCCAGTGCTTTATACAGTGCAGAAGCTCTTAGTGCAGGTCTTCCCTGTTCTCAAACCGTGTGTTGGGGTTTTGTCCGTTTTATGATTAGTCAAAAAAGAAAGAACCTTCATTTATTTTTTACTACTAAAACTTCAAGATGTTTTTAGGTAATTGTACTTGCCGATGTTATGCTGCAGCTGCTGTGGCTCGTGATTTCAGTTGTGTATTTGCCAAATAACACAACAAAGTCCGTGCTTGTTTGTTTCTTTTTCTAGTCAGATGGTCCTCAGGTTCATCTAGTGAAAGATTGAGGAACATCAATGATAATACGTTGTCAATCCAAAGGAAATTATGTTGAATTTTTTTAAGGAGGAGTAAAAAAAGCAAAAGGTAATATTGTAGTGTTGCATTATTTATGGTGCCTGTAGCTTTGAAAAAATCTCCGAGTGTTAAGACTGCCTTAAAATGAACTGGAACAAGACACTTCTGGAACTCTGCTTTCTTACATTGTCAGTAAAGCAGAAATACTAAGGTTGAGGCTTGTATTAACCTCACAAAAGAAGAGGGGGAGTAAAAAAAACCTGTGGAAAAACAACTCTGTTGTAATTTGATGTCAGTTGTGCGCTGAAATTTTTCACCACAGTGCAGCATTGTAACAATAAACCTTAGTCATCACTGTCTTTGACTTTAAGTGACTGTGATAAGCAGTACAGTATTTATTTCTGCCTTTATGTAAACACTGTGCTGCAAGTGGTTCGTGACAGCCCTTCAGTATGGCAAGCTGTGTCATGTGAGGATACTTGAGACATGCATAATTTCAAAGCAGCTGGCATTCTTGCATCGAGGATGAAGAAGGTTGTGGCACTTCTTGTAAAGCCAAGGAGCTTCAAGGGGAAGATCAATCTGAATTTGTTAATTTATTTAAGTCTCTTTGTGCCTATTAAAAAGGGCAAGATTCTGCCAAGCTAGTTGTATTTTCAGCTAAAAAAAACCAGACTTAAATGGGGCAAACAAGCTAAACAACAAAAAATACAGCATGAGATGTAGCTAAAATTGGAGTTCTTAACAGCAAGCAGCGGCTTAAGCAATTGAAGTGTATGAGGTGCTGCTGACCGAGGCAATCAGTATATAATTTCATTAACGGCGTTAGGATTGCAGTAACAATATTGAAGTCTTTCTGCCCAAATCAAGACGGCGGGCAACTTGTGCCGTGTACAGCACGAGGCTAGAAGCAGCGCAACCTTACGGCGCGTCACAGCACCGCTGCCCGAGTGGATCTGTAACTCCGCAAGAATCCTCCTTCCGTTGCCTGTGTGCCTCCTTAAAGGCTCCTCGGTGTTTCACACCGCTCGCGACTTTGCACATACGCGCGCTTGTACGTTTTTACAAGCTTGCACGTTTGTAAGTTTATGTATAAAAAAAGGGCTCTTGGGGGTGGGGCTGCTAATTTTTTGTTGTCTTTGCAATTCAGTTAGGAGCTTGCTGCTATTCAACAGCAAAAGACTCTTTCTGTATATGTTTTTGTGGCTTGTCCCTAAGTGGTTGAAAACTCCTGGAGAGCTCAGGCACATTCTAAGTCCCTCTGAAATCTCAAGTGCTGCAGGTGACAGGTTCCGAAGCTACAAGGTCTGCAACTCAAAGGCAAGTGGATGATGTGTCCAGTGATGACAGTTAGGGAGCTTCTATCCTCAAGAATAACCATAAATATTCTTCAGAAGATGACGACAAGTTCTAGAGACTAGGTAAAAAAAAAAAAAAAACCAAAACGTATCAGGGAGTGAATCTGGAATACACTAAAATCCAAATACAGGTCACCTCCAAGGCTAGGATAGCATCACTGAAGACTCATTGAGCGAGGTAACGGGAGCAGTGGAAGCTTGCTGCTGGGACACCAGTGGATGTTCCTACCCCTGTGCCTAACCTGGGGTCGGTGACATGGTTAAAAAGCCATCGAGAGAAGTTCTTCAGAGCGGTCAGGCTTCACAGCGACCCTTTCGGCCTACCTTGGTCTGTCCTGTTCACGCATTGCCTCTTTCTGGGCCTAAGGCTTTCTGGCTCTGGAAGTACGTGGGTGTGCTTTTGGAGGAGGGACCGCTCTTCGCCGCTTCTCTGGGCTGCGTTGCAGATCTGCAACGGAGAGAGATAATATCTGACCTCCTGTGAACACCGAACCTGTGCCCTGGGCGTGTTTTCGGGATGCCTTTCCTCAGAGGAGCGGTGGGGGTGTTTTCAGGAGGCCCTGCAAGCCCGTTCGGGTGCGCTGCCAACATCCTTGTCACACGGGTGAAGGACATGGAGACTCCCTCGTAAGAAGGGATGGTCTGTTAAGACAGAGTACCTCGGGGGAGAACGTCTTTGCGTCCCGCTTCTAGTTGTCCTGTGGGTGTGCAAGGAGGTGAGTGTAGGCAGGGGCCTGGGGTCCCTACCCGCAGCCCGGTGAAAACCAGCCAGGCAGAGGAGAGCAGCAGCCTGGCTTTCCAGAATCACGGGGCACGCTGAGTACCTGAACTGGGCATGCACACACCTTGTGAAATCAGGCTTGCGGGTCTTACTGGGCCTAATGGGCGAGTTGGTTTTGACTCGGGTAAAGCTGTGATGAATCTTCCGTGTAGCTCACCCGCGGCTTTCGCTTTTGGGTGACCCTGTTCACGGCTTCTTTTAACCAGTGCAACTTACCTGCGGGATGTTAAATCACCCGCGTGCTTCGAGTAGCTGATTTAAAGAAGAAAACGTGATTTGGTGAGTCTAGAGGAAATACAAATACATCACTGGTTTTCTTAGGCCTAGATAAATTTAGGCGGATGTGATCGCTCTTCATTGAAGTTTTGAATGGTAAATTCAGACTCCTTTGTCTTTTGTATCATTTCTAGTCTCAAGTGATTGACTGCAGTGGTTTGGGTTTCATTTTTTTCCCCAAGGTTTGGTGAGGTGTTTGTTGTTGTGTTTTTTTTTTCAAGGTTTGGGGTTTTTTTCCTTAGTTCTTGGTGTGGTTTTTTTGTTGCGTGGGTGATTTTCTTTTTTGCTTGTTTTGTTGTTGTTTGTTTTGGGAGTGTTTTGGTTGGGTTTTTTTGCTTTGTTTTAGTGTTTTGGTTTTTTTGGCGGTTGTCGTCGGGTGTTTCTGTTAAAAAGGCTGGCTAGCAGGAGGTCTTGGGGCAGTGTAATCACAGCAGGGGAAAGCGTGGCGGAGCTTCTGTAGAGGAGTCCCTTCGGCATTGGCAGTGCGGGGTACGAACGCCTTCAGCGATGGCTCCACACCGCCAGTTGGGATGCGACGGCAGCAATATGCTGCACCATCTGGGATCTGTGCAGCAGGACTGTGCCGTTCCCTTCTCGCTCGGCGGAGGTTCGCACTTCGTTGCAGCAGTAATTCCTCACAAATGATCTGCTCTTTGCTGGCGGGGCCAGGGGAGATCTCCTCGTTCCTCACCCAAAAGGTCTGCGTGGTTTTCTGACAAGACAGCTAGGCTTGTGTGAAAGGAGAGCTTAAAAGACGGCCAGCTCAAGGACAGAGTATCCGAGTGGATATGAAATTAAATGCGCGCCCCAAAATGTTGATCCTTTGGTAAGGCGAAGAAACGCGTGGAGAGCTTTGATCCGGGTGCTGCCAAAGCAGTGAGAGGACACCTGATGGCAGCTGCCTTCCTCTGTGAAGCGAAGCTACGGTAGGCAAGTGTCGTCATTACTTGTCAGGTACCAGGTTTGAAAGTCCCAAATTGAGGGCTCTTAGGGGGCTTTTTTTGATGCAGTGTTGAAATTCCAAACAACTCTCACCCGCTTTAGTCTCTTGTTGATAATTTACCAAAATGACAATTGGAGTTAATGCTAAGCTATTAAAGAAACTAGTAAAATAAGCCCAAATTACCCTGGTGTTATTTTACCTTTTCATATGACTTCAGTTCTGTTAACTGAAGTCTGACTAGAAGTACCTTAAATATGAAATAATCCTGTTGTCATCTTTGTAAGTACGTCGGTCGCAGCTAGGTAACTATTACGTGCTGAAAATGCAATCTTTAATTAACTCAAAGGAATAGCTGATTCATTAATTGCTGCGTGCAACTTTTGGAACTTGTATTACATCCTCTTAAACATACTTTCTGCGCCAGCAAGAAACCCGTTCAAAGCAAATTTTAAAAGTCATGGTTTGAAGTCAGTAGGATTAAAGGTTAGCCTGAGTATCAAGAAATGAGGTACATCTCTAACTTAATGTTTCAGCAGCAGCTCTGAGGACCTGTCGCTTCCGAAGAGAAACACTATAACAGACTTTTTGGATTTGGGTTAATCCGACCACTTTTCACTTGAAAACATTATTTAGTTTGCTGCAGAGTGGCTTTGAAATGAAACCCCTGATGCAAGAAGCCTGAGGTTTGCTGGGTGCCAGGCAGGGACTTCCCTGCCTCCCCGAGCTGCCGGCAGCACCAGTGCTGGAACAGGCAGGGTGTTGGAGGCTCGGGCTGGAGCTAGGCAGCAGCAGCATGTTGAGAGGTTATGCACCGTGATTCCCGGAGCGGGAATAAAGCTTGGGCTTTCTTGGCACGACCGGAGAGACTAATCCGTGCAGTGGTACTTATATTAATTTGTAAGGATTGTTCAACTGGGATTATTCGGCTGGGTATTATGGTCTTTAATCAGGGAGGGAGAACACAAGTTCCTTAAACGAAAGCAGTAGATGCTTTGACTGTGGTTTTTAACTTCAATAGCTTTAGACTTGTAGGACAAGTGGTAGCTCTTCTCATCTGTCTGAATTTTTAACTCCTTTTTGAACTATGACTTCACTGTGTTGTTTATTTGTGCGTGTTTGCAGTCTGATTCTTTTATTTTTTCTCTGACACGGGCAATAAGAAAAAGATAGCGAAGTAAAACTTTAGAGAAGCATTATGCACAGAAATGTGTATATAGGAAATGGTTGAATAAATTTTGAAAAATAGTAATTTTCATTCCCATTAGCGTAAGGAAAACATACGGTATTTTAAAGCTTTTTATTCAGTTTCCCTAATGTAAAAGTCTATAATTCTAATAAATACGCAACTAAACCTGACCTTTGCTGTGTCAAATTGCAGCTCTCACCAATACAGGATATCCTCTTAAAGCCGTTCATCCGTAAATATGACTGTCTAAGATAAGATGCAGCCTGCCAGGCATTTACCGTGTGGCCAGCAGACAGTGTTTCAGTTCATCTATCCATTGCCATCCCATCTTGTGCTTCCTGAGTTCTGATTTGGAAGAACCGTAATGACTCAGTAGGTTAACGTGGTTTTCCCTATTATCTGGAAAGCTTAAGTGGATTTTCTGCTTGGTTTTGTGTGGGCTGCACAGGCCAGAAGCAGTTCCCCTGGCCAGGTGGTACCCTGACCATGTCCTCTTGAAGGATGAGTGGTGGTCTTTCTGTAGTCATCATTTGGGGATGTATTGCCAGAGCCTTCCTTCCTGGTTTTACTGTAGAGGTGACGCACCAAGATTGAAGTATCCAGTTAACGGTAGCAGGAAGGTAAGACTTGAACAGAGAATCCCTGGGTCAGCTGGTCAGACTGCATCTCATGCATTCCCTCATGCTCACTCTCTTTTTACCTTCTTTTTTTGTACCAGGTAAAGAAAAGGCTGCAATAAGGCTGTAGGTGCATGACTGTTCCTTGCACGATTATGACTTAAGCTTTATATTTCCCTCTGGTAATATCTCCTTTTGGGTCAAAGGAGGTCAAAGGTCCCTTTGGCCTGCTCACCCCGTGGCATATTGCATCCTTCACTGATGCAACCGCTTCATCCTTCTCAAGGGTTTTTTAAAGATTAGTCTACACTGACCCCAGGTTTGGCCTTGGAAAGAATGCCCCGTTCTGCCCTCTGTGGTGCTGCTTCTCACCTCACTTAATGTTATTTTCTATCCTCTGGGTAACTGAGGCTATTTTGATTTTTCTTCTGTCTTGATAAAGCCAACCAAACAAATGCATTCCCTTCAATAGCTTTCTCAGTCTTTTTCTTAAACTACTGAACTAACAGTAGATGACATGAGAAGGTGGTGCAGGGAAGCCACTGAACCTAATATTCAGAGAAGAAAGCTGCAGATGTTAACCAGGTTCTTGAAAAGGAATCTTCTGACTGGATTTTGTCACCAGTTCAGGAATGAGACTTTCCCAGAGGTGTACTTGACCTCAGATTCCGCTGTAAGCGATCCGTTTACTCGGTGTTTACTACACGGCAGTGGTTTGGCAAGCGTTGGCCTGCAGAGAGGAACTGGGAAGGCTGGCAGTTGTGGTGATTGCCGTTATCAGGAGCTGGCTGGCCAGGGGGGTGTGGGGTTCTCGCCCAGCAGGAGCCAGACAGTCCCACTGCAGTCAGTGCCGGCACACGGGCTCAGCCGGTGTCCTGGGTGACTCCAGGTTCGAACCTGCAAACGCTCGACGTGACTTGGATATCTCATGGGTGGCTTCTGTGCTTTGTACTTGGTTGAGCTGCGTGGAGAGCCATCCCAAGGAACGTGCTGGATTACTTGGCAGGCTGAGACATCTGCTGGCACTTCCAGGGTGGCTACAGCAGTGAGGGTTCCTGCTGCAGCACGCTGAAGTCTCTCCAAAACATAATGGCATTTAGTAGCAAACGCTATTGTATGGAGATGAAACTGGGTGAAATTCAAGAGTGCAGGCTTTGTCTTCCAAAAGCTTGCAGATCTGTGCTCCTGCAAAAGTTTTATAGCGAGGCTGAGAGCTATTATTAGCAGTGCTGCACCCGCAGAGAAAAGGAGCTGACAGAGGAGTGAAACCAGATTCTGGACTTGAGTGCAACGTATTATTAGGAAAACTCTATATGCACCTTGTCAGTGCCTGGCCTGCTGGAAATTGAATTTAGATGTGTAATTGATATGCTTAAAAGCCTGCTAATGGTAATTCAGTGCTGTAAACTACGTACTTGGTTTGCTTAGTGTTTTGCATGAAGGGCCTCACTTAATGCATGTTAGACTTCACATTACACCATTGTGCCTACTCGGTTATTCAGGGATAGCTTGAGTTGGCTCATAATCATTCCTCCCATGTTACAATCATCTGAAAACTTAATGATCTCGCACGCTAATAGCTTTGTCTAAGTTGTTAATAAATTAGCACCCTCAGGGACCAAGCCATACAGACTTCCACAGAATGTATGCCTTGACTTTCTTCCCTTTTCTGCTTTTCACCCTGCTGAACAATTCCTGTTAGTTGCTGTGATTTACTCCCTGACTCTGTGGCCAGGATTTGTCCTTCATGTCTCTTTCATCCAACCCCTAAGCTTTCACTTGACATCCATTTGACACCATACAGCTTGGTCTTCTGGTGCTTTAGATGGATGATAAAATTCAAAAGCCTTGTAATTCAGTCTCTCCCTCTTTATACGCCTACTCCTGTGGTTCTCTTGTGATTGTTCAAGAAGTGTTTTTGATATGTCCTCTCCAAATAGGATAAGAATCTGGAGGATGGAATGAAATTTAAATTGCAACTTTATCTTGAGATCCCTAAAAATAGCAGGAAAATTATTGTAGGCTTTGTCCAAGGAAAGCAAAGCCTGGATTGTTGAAAATGCATGAACTGGCTGACAGACAGAGAAGATGGTGTAGCCTAGTGAAGGTGAGCCTTAGTAGTGGGGTAGTAGCTGTTAAGTACAGAGACTGAGGAAAATAACCATAAAGAAATGAAAGGAAGAAACTGGTTTCTGGGGTGATTTTTATTTTTTTTTTGGTGGTTGTTTGTTTGATTTTAACACATACTCAAACCTAGAAGCCCTGTGAGTACATTTTCAGTGAAAGCTGTGTCATTTTACTTTAGTAAAGGGCCTGCAAGTTTCAGTGACAGAGTATTTCCAGTCACTGAATGGAGCTCAGACGTAGGTACATGACCAGCACCTATTTAATTCTGAGCAGATCTTTGGTTCATCTAACACCAAAAGCTAAAGTTGTCATCACCCAAAACAAATCGTGGTGTAAAATGCCACGTTTGGATCCTGTTCTGGTTCTTGAGGCGTGTTGTTGATGGATGGAAATCGAGTGGTGGTGTTTCAGATTTTATCCTCAAGAAAGGTGATACTGGTACAGAACTGTTTATGGTATCTTAAAAAATAGTGTCAGTGGTCACAAGCTGAATAGCTGCTCCTGGTGGTTCGTTTACCTTAGAAAACATGACAATAGAATGGGTGTCAGGAAGCATTTGTGGTGAGAAGCCTATCTTAGCTGCACAGCACTGTGTGAATGCTCTGTAACTTCATTGCTTGGCTCTACTTCCCATCCGTGTCATGAAGAGTTTTGTGAGACTCAAGGTTTGCAGGCAGCAGTGGTATATTCTACCAGGCCGATTGATACAGCTGGAAAATAAGGGCCCATTTTTGGATGCTGTGTTTGGTCTGAAGTAGCTGTCGAGGCAGTGGCTGTGCAGTAACCAGAAGCAGATATCGCTGTGTGTGTTCGTCAGCCCGCTGAACTCCTGATAGGGAGTGACGTAATTTGTGGCTAGGGAGTAATTACAGTACTCTGCAGTAGGAGTTCAGAGAGTGGTTAGTGCAAAGGACTCGCAGAGTTCTGTTGTCTTGCAGAGTAATTATGGTGGTTAAGGAGGAACGAATGAGCACAAGTTACTTGCTGTGAGGTAAGATGGCACATATAGAAACGTTGGTGCGCTTTTTAGGTACTGATGTTCCTCTGATGACACGCACCACACCCTTGCTTGATTTACTTTCAGCTTTTTAAGGTAGGGGGTCTCTCTGTCACTTAGCAAAAACTAGGGTACAGATCTTTTTGTTAAGTCCTTGGAGCGACAGTTAAAAGTATTGCCATTCAAACTACAATGTCACAAAAATACACAGAAATACAGATGGGGTTTTTAACAAGCGATAAGATTGCTTTCCACAGCAGAGGAACGTCTCTTCCACCTATTGACTTCTGCAACACTGCCTCGTTTGGGTTTTTTCTTCGTAAACTATTTGATCTTGCAAAGCGTTTATGACCGTGTTTGGCAGGCTGGACTTGATACATTGGCAAGCTGAACGGGGGTATTTGTAAGTTATATCCCTTTGAAGTGTATGTGAGTTTATCAGTGAGTGAAGTGGTGCCTCACATTAGCATTGGCATTATTAAAAATCCCACCGAATTTTTGTTTTCTATTTCTATGTATGCAGGCATTAAAAACGTTTCATGCTGTGCCTGTAGCTCCTCACCAAGGAATACAAAAGAAACGTCCATCACTGGCTGTCATTAGCTGTGTTTTTTCTGACCTGAAATAAATGATTTCTGCGCTAAAACTTCTCGCTGTGAAATTAAAACTATAAAATTAGTCGATAACTTCAATGAAACTCAGTATTTGGTCTTTCCAGACTTCTGTCTGGGACTTCCAGATGCGTTACGCCGCCTTTATTTCATCTTTCAGATGACGACGTGGACCTAGAAGCTTTGGTAAACGACATGAATTCCTCGTTTGAAAGTTTGTACTCTACGTGCGGTATGCAGTCGGAAACCACTCCGCTTCTCCAGAATGGTCAGCTCAGCCGCAGCCAACTGCCATCCTCAGGGTCTGGCCCTCTGCAGCCCACGTCTCCGCGGCAGAAGGTGCAGCGGTCTCAGCCAGTGCGCATTATGGCAGTCAGGTAGGAGCCGGGAACTTGCCTCCTTTTCGTTCGAGTTGTCTTGCATTAGCTTCAAAAGATCTACATTCTGAAGCAGGAGATCAGCTTCAGTAGGGAACTGGTAGTGTTAGACGGGGCGTTTGCATAAGAGAAAAAGAGGTACCAGGTAGGTGGAAGACACAGATTTTCCATTTATTTTGTAAAATGCAAAAATACCACATTTTCACCCTTTTCTTAATCGGTGTTTGATGTGCCCTTAGTAGCAGACACATGTTGGAAGCATGTAATTGGTAATGATCTGCAGAAGTGATGTCCGTATTTGGATTTATTTCCAAACTGTTAAAAAATATTCTCTTGGGTATAGTACCTACTGGCAGTTTCTTGTTTTCATAAAACATAGTATTTCTTCCCCATGAGGGTGGGGAGACACTGGCACAGATTGCCCAGAGAGGTGATGGAAGCCCCATCCTTGGAAGTTTTTAAGCCCAGGCTGGATGGGGCTCTGAGCAACCTGCT
>WUAM01000089.1:5947910-5960493 GCA_024336885.1 Actenoides hombroni
GCCCATGGCAGGGGGGTTGGAACTGGGTGATCTTTAAGGTCCCTTCCAACCCTGACAATTCTATGATTCTATGATAAGAGATCATGTAGATAGATGAGGGTGCATTCAGCTAGTTTTGATAGACAAAAAGTACTCCTCTCTGTGGAGGTTTCCTGAACAGTCCAAGACAAACGAACAAACAAACAAAAAGGAGCATGTTGTAGTTATTTAACTGTTCTTCCTAGAACACTTTCAGCTTTTTCACTTGAGTGCATTATGTGAGTCATTACCAAAAAAATAATTACTGAAGTTTTCTCCCTGTTGTCAGTATGGGGGCTTGAATTCAAGCTTCAAGTGGAATATTCTTGGTGGTGATGGAAGAGTCTATAGGTGATGGTGAGGTTCTTAAAGTCTTCTTTTTAGGCAGCATGAGGAAAAGAGGTCCTGTCAGGATGAGTAGGTAAATTGCCTGAATCAGAGAGATTTGAAGTTTTGGTTTCCTTCTAGTTAGCAGTGTCTTCTCCAAAAGAAGTGAGAAGTAATAATGACAAAAGAAAAATCCCTGGTGTGGAAAGGGTTGCTCCTAATTCTGTATGCTGATGTGTTTCCTGTAGGAATGGTATTCTTAGGACAGGCAGCTTTTTGATACAAATGGGTAGTTTGCAGTAGCTGCAGTACAACTGAATCAGCCAACAGTGCAATCGCTCTTACAAATATTTCATATCTAACCTTGAAAAGGGCTGTGCTAGAAAATGCACTCTCCAGAGTACTCTGTTGATGTTTTGTAAATACCTCAATCAAAACTCTTCGTTTAAACTATTTTTGGTATTTCAAAACTTAGCAACCCTTTTGAGAACACTCTGCCTTTCTGAACTTGGTACTTCCATATGCACAAGAACATTTTGTGTTTAACACTGAAGAAAATAACGGTGAAACTTTTATTCAGGGTTATCTAGACCCCTTT
This sequence comes from Actenoides hombroni, assembly GCA_024336885.1. NCBI lineage: Eukaryota > Metazoa > Chordata > Aves > Coraciiformes > Alcedinidae > Actenoides > Actenoides hombroni. Next base: position 5,948,854 of record WUAM01000089.1, read on the forward strand.
CCCTTAGAGGGTGATGACTGCAGAACAGAATGACTGACGGTGGCAGTTCTCTTCAGAGCACGGTTTTATGTGCCTGGCAGTCCTGAAGTGCATGATGCACTGCAGCAGTGTAGGCCGAGCAGATCTCATCAGAGTGGATTCTCATTTCAAGAAAACCACACCTTTCTAGCTGAGCCGAGTCTCTACTTCCACTTCTTATAATGCAGGTCAGTCAAAAACTTCCAGTACAGAGCACTCTTGCAGAGCTGCTGATAGGACAAGTCTGCTGTGCTGGAGAAATCTGACACTGCTCTTTACCCTACGCTGCAGGAAAGTGCACACAGGTAGCACCAAAAAAAAAAAAAAATCAATAAAAAAATACAAGTCAAGCAGCCTCAAGTAGCTGTTCGCATGGCTCATAGTTATGGTTGGAACCAGCTATTTATAGCAACCCCCCAAATCTGTAAGGCTCATTCGTGGAACAGCAAGGCAACTAAATTGCAGGATAGAGTTACCTGCGGAGATTTCCCAGTAGCTGTTGTACCAGCCCTGGGGTTCTGGGGCAGGCAGGGGCAGCGAGAGTGCCCTGCTGCCAGCAGCAAGCCCAGCACTTGTCTCCCAGGCAGCTCTCTTAAGAAGGCTCTGTTTGCAGAAAGGCATGAGGGAAAAAAAAAACAAACCAGTGAGAGCAAATAGAGTTTTGAATACGATTGGCATTTCAGACCCCGGAGTTAGTTGATCGTCCCTGGAACCTTGCACGGTTGCCACTAGATGGTGCCTTCTGCAAAGGCTCCGCAGAGTCCAGTGCAGATTCCAGTGACCTGGGCAGTGCTGCTGCTGGGAGGCTTTGGCTTTCCCTTTGCTGGTGTGGGCAGCGCGGGTGTGTTATAAACTGGGCCTCGAAAGCGTAGGTCCCGCGTCGCCTGCTGAGGCATATCTCAGGAGATGCAAACTTGCCCGAACAGGAACCGTACGACTGTCGTAAGGTGGGAGGTTGCAATTGCAGTTTGTTGCTCAAGATGGGGCTTTGCATTTCCATTTCTCCAGGAAAAGCAGAATCGCATTTAGGTTGGAAAAGCCCCTTGGGATCATCGTGTCCAACCGTTACCCCTACTCTACAAGTTCACCCCTAGACCATATCCCCCAACACCACATCTAAGCAATGCGTAAACACATCCAGGGATGGGGACTCAACCCCCTCCCTGGGCAGCCTAAGGAGAGTTGTCTGGAGATGAAATCTGGTATCATAGTGAGGTGACAACACTGCTTTCAGTCTCAGCTTAGGGACTTCACAGGGGTACACCTTCATCTGCAGATACATGTAGAATTTGGCTCCAAGCGACTGCTGTTGTGTTCTCTTTCACGTTGGTTTGGAAGAGCTTAACTAACTTTCTGGCACACAGGATTTAAGCTTGTAAGCCAGTGCTTACAACAGTGATGACAGACAGGTATTTCTGTTTATTTTATTGCACACTTACCTCAGTTACCCACATAATAAAGTTATAAGCAACAAAGCAAGCATAGATGCCTGACAGGTCATTTTTCATGTTCAGTCACCTACTTTGTGCTAGCAGTTGATGTAACTGTATAGTAGTTGCTTAGAAGAAGAGTGGTGTCTTTAGTATCATTATCATAAACGGTGAGGCAGTAGATCCAGGTCTGATGATGCCAGTTTGCCCCTCTTAACGCTTAGTGCTTTTGTGTTTATAGGCGTCTTCAAGAAGAAGAGCAGCAATTCAGAACATCGTCTTTGCCAGCCATCCCAAATCCCTTCCCAGAACTTTGTAGTCCTGCAAGCTCTCCAGTGCTGGCCCCTGGATCTTTACCTCAGAGTCAACCTGCTAGTAAGCATGTGAGTATGAGATGAAGCTTTGGGTCATCCATTCGCATTCGAACCAGCAGCGGACTATTTCATTTTGAAGGCAGAAAGGTTCAAGATCAGCAGAAACGCCCGAAGGCTTTGGCTGTGAGTAGGGCAGCACTGGCTGAGAGAGTATCTTCAAACAGGCTTCAGACCTTTCTTAACAGATTTGTAAGAACGAAGTGTAAGCATGAAGCGAGTCTCTTTCAGATGTGTACAAATTGTGAATGAAGCAGTAAAGCCCAGTGTGTTTAGGATTTTGTTACCCGAGGTAATGACTTGATAATTCAGAAGTTAATTAGCTTAGAGTTTGAGGAGGATCTGTGCCTGTTACACTGCATATTCCGGGTGCCACAAAGACACTGAACAGCTGCTTTCTTTAAGGACGTAGCGCTGCTTTATTTTGCTGTTTTTCACAAAGCTGCTCAAAAAGCAAAATAATGTTCTTGAAACATGTAACTAGGCACAGCTCCTTGTAATGGGACTGAAGTGGAGCACTGTCCCACACGAAGCTGGCTCTCTGGGTTCTTGGCAATGAAGGTAGCATAGGATGAGTTCTCACGTGGCCAGAGCAATAACTGCAAGCAGTTTTTCTTCTTTCTCCTACTCCACTCTCTGAGAAACAGCAGTCTTGTTTTGTATCGGTCCCTGTGCACGTTTGAAGACTAAAGCTGGGCTCAAAAACCTTTATTTGTAAACTGTGCTGACTTGGCATGGGGATGAAAAGATGGCTTGCTCTGGCTGTTGGCTTAGAACAGTTCTGTGCCTAAGTACCCCAAAGTATGATGATGTTCTTTATCACTGCTCAGTTTGTAAGTAGCTCCTACATCTGCTCTGACTGATAAAAGGATTCGGGTGGACAGTTCATCGACAAGCAGTAGACTCTAATGTACACCCTCACATCTTCCGTAATGCTTTATGCTGCCATAAACAGCTGTCTTCTTTCTTGAAAGACATGATGCATCTTCTGTGGTTTTACTGCATTTCTTAAAACACAGACAGATGACCAGATCATGTCCTAGATAAAAATTGAGTCATCCCATTGGGAATTTAGCAAAACCTCGTCAGAGACTTGGGTACCAGCGAAGCAGAGAGGCTGTTTTGCTAAGGCAGTGTTAATCTAATTCCAGAGAGACACAACCAGGGACAGTTCTTCCTTCTGGCCCTTGCCAGTGGGACAGCAGCACGCCTTCCAAATATTCCCCAGTTTCAGGAATTCTTTGCTTCTTAGGTTTAATTTTATGAAGGTTAACTAAGGCACCTGATAGATGGCTGTGCGAAGCCTTAAGAACCCTAAATGACCTGTGTGTCAGTTTTGGATGGAATTTAACCACTAGTTAAACAAGTGGTTTAACAGCACACAAATATTAAAAGATGGTTGACTTTTATGTATGTAAGGAGATGGCTGTAAAGACAGAATAAAAGTAGGGGGTTTATCCTGAATTTTGCTTTGTCTATTTTAAAAAATATAAATCTACCTAATTTAAAAAAGGAAAATTTTGACGAGACTTTTGAAAGCCCATTTTGAAATGAAATAAATGTTTGTACTGCATAGAGATGCTTGCTGCTGAAGTTTTCAAATCAATCTGTGATAGTGATAAAGCCTTTTAGGGTAGGAGGTAAGGAGGTAAAGCATGTTGGACAGTAGTGGTTTCTGCTGTAAATGAAGATACACTGTGCGTTTCAGTTTATCGACTGATGGGAAGCAGTTGAGAGATGCTGGCTCAGGCTGAGGGAAGGATAGGAAAGTATTTTTTTCTTCTCTGAATTATTTTCCTCTTTTTAATGAAGGAATGGATAAACAGAACTGAAAAAAATCACGTTGTTTCAAAGTATCAGGGACAAAAGTATGAAAAAAAAAAAAAAGAGTGGGTTCAGTTTCTTCATGAAGGAAGACAACATCATTTTTAATACCTCAATTCTAAACGTGGGGTATTGTTGGATAACAAAATTTGTCTGTTTAGCCTCCTCGTAGGATGTTAGCCATGTTTAATCCAGTTCTAGTTCCCCTCAATGGAGTCTGCCAGACATAATGAGTAAAAAGTGAGTAATTCAAGAAATGTTATACGTCCTCCCAACTTCATCCCATTCAAACTGCAAAGTTTGAATTTCAGTGAATTGCTTGAAGATCTGCTCTTTCTTGGATACAATATAAACTACTGTTGAACGAAATAAGTGGTGAGCTTAGTTAAAGGAGTGCAACAGCACCTTGTAATGGCTGGCAGTTAATGAAAATAAGCTGTGTTTTAAGAAAAATATAAATACATTAAATACAAACTAAGATTAAACAGAACGCTGCTTGATTTCAAGTTCTCTGCTTGGAGGATTAACATTGGAGATGGGAATGAGCCAGTCTGATAACATGGGATATATGAGGTGTTAGTGAAAACTAATTCCTTTCATTCCTCTTGAGCATTTGGAAGTAAACAGGCAAATAGTTCCAGCCAGCAGCTCTGGTGACGCAGGGAATAACGGCAAAGGCCTGGTACGGAGACTGTTGCCTTTGGTCAGCTCATATACAGGGGACTTGGGAGGGACCCAGGTTCATGTGGTCTTAGGGTATTTCAGAAAGGAGCAGGTATTTTGTTTGCTGACCATGTGAATCCGTGGAGAGCCACTGGGAAGGTGGGATGTCTGATCTGACTTCGTAAGCAGCAGTGTGTCATTAGTGTTCTTCCTCGTGGAACAACTCGCTCTTACTTTCTCATCATTTTAAAATGCAGCTTGACAAGGATAAAACCCAGTGGTGGTTTTGAAAGAGGAATTTAAAGATCTGGTTGTGTTGGACACGGAAGAGTCTCATGTCATCTTGCCAAGCCTTAGAGCATACGGAAATGCCAGCTCTGTTCAAGTTCACTAAATTAAAGCTTTTTCCTAGTATATTGTTCCCTATAGGAAGAGCATGCCTGTGTGAATGAAAGAGTGTGTAAAGGAGCTTTCAGGTCATAAAGCTTGAATTCTGTTTGCAGCTGAAAGAAGTGGATGTTGTTTTTTCTCACATGCAAAATTTTTTTCATGTAGCTGGAGCTTGAGACCTACTTTTCTGCTTAAGATGCTTCTGATGTTCATGAGGAGAAAGTGCTTTACTTTACGGGTGATGGAGCACTGGAACAGGCTGCCCAGAGAGTTTGTGGAGTCTCCTCTGGAGGCTTGCAGAACCTGCCTGGATCTGTTCCTGTGCAGCCTGCCCTAGGTGCTCCTGCTTCAGCAGGGGGGTTGGACTAAATGAGCTCCAGAGGTCCCTTCCAGCCCCTACCATTCCCTGATTCCGTGGTCCTTTTCCTTCTTTTTTTTCATGCAGTTGCCACTGCTTTTATTAACAAGTGGTTCACAGGATGGCTTATGTCCTGCATTTGTTTCATGCTCTTTCCTGGCTCAGCAAAGAAAGGTGAAAGGTGGTAAAGCAGTGAAAAATAGCTGTAATAAACCTTTCTTATGGTAGATATGGGTTTTTCTTTCCTTACGTCAAGGAAGCATTTTCTTTATCTTACTCAAAGTGCACATATCAGGAATAATTTCTTTTTTTTTTAAATATATTTTCTGAGATCTTTTGAGTAGTGGTACCAGTTTCACCACTGCAGGAAGCAGTATGCCATCTCTAACTCTGCTGCCAATCAGGCACTGAATGCTGCTTTTAAAGCTGCTGCCTGCAGGAGGGTAACACAGCTGCTCCCCAGAAGACAGAGAACAGTGAGAAATAACGGGTCTTCTGTGCTAGCACAAAAGTAAAAACACATGTAGGCAAAGGAGATAGTCTTTTAATGGGAGCATCAATATATCAGTCTGGGAGATAAAACTGGAATCTTAGGCTTACTGAAATCATTGCAGATACTTTATTTTTTCTTTTTTGACTCTGGATAATCTTCTCTGGTTCAGGGAAAAAAAAAAAAAAAGCCAAAATTAAAAGATTTTGTAGGTAATTTTTAAAGCACGTAAGCAGGTGGAGTAACTGACACACAATGTAATGGTAAAAGACTTAGAAGAGAAGTAACTGTGAACCTTTGGGTTACGTTTCAAAGGTTATCCAGCACTGAGCAAGCTCCAGAGAGGTGGAGTCTGGGCTACTACAGTTGTGTGACCGAACACATCTGGTGGCAGAGGTTAAGAAATGACTTGCAATTACACAGGTATATGCTCCGTGGCAGTTCAGCGTTATGATCCTTTGTTACAGTTCTGCAGGTGGAAACAGCCAACTCTGAGCTAAGTTTTGCAGTGAGAAAGGTCAGGTGTTGACCTGCTCATAGTGAATGGCATGTGGTTCTGTAGATGGTGGCACCGCTGGCGTTTCAGTAGCGTAGTTAACCAGCTGGTGAATAGCTGGGTGAGAAGTGCCAGTCAGCTGTGCTGCTGAGTCAGTGGCTACTTCAGCTGCCAGTGTGGTGAGTGAGATTCTGCAGATGTCCTGTGTTTGGAGAAAGTATCACCCTTCAAGTGGTAACTGCCAAAAAGCTCTGAAGTTCTTGAGTTGAGAGCAGTGTTGTCCATGAACCTGGGAAGAAGGAAGCCGATGGGAGAGAAGCTACCTGATCAGCGTATGCCCAAGTGTTTCTTCCTTCATCACATGCCTCTCTAAGTACCAGCCATCTGCCTCTCACCTTGGAGCTCGACCGTGAGGCAGGAGAAACTTCAGCAGACCTCTGTGAGCATGTAAGTGCTCCCACTTTCCGTGAGGGAAAGGGCAGGTAAAGGCAGAAGGAGGAAGGACATTTTCTGGGTGACACCATGGGACATTTTAAGATCATTAAATGTTTTTTTTTTTTTTCCCCTCTTGCTTTTCTCCACATCTTTGTTCATAAAACACATTCACATCTACAAAGACGAGATTACCCCATGTCTGAGAGGGACAGGGATTGTGGACTCGGAGAAAAGAGACAGCTGAAAGTTTTTTAAAACATCATTTACTTAACAGGATAAATATGTTTGTCTAAGAAAAATGAAAACCAGAAAAATTACACCAAACCCAGACCAAACATTTGTCCAAAAGATGGCTGAAAACATCAGACGACTAGCTTACTGCTGATTGAAGTCCATCTTTGTGTTGCTGCTATGAACTAAGAACTGGTTGGTAACTTAGGTTATAATTTCTGGTTGTGTACAAATATTTTGGAAAAAGCATGCAATAATTACATGTAGGTCACTGCAATGCCACAGGATATTAGGCTAAAGTATCTTGTGTGAGTCAATGAAGCTTTCAGCTGTAAAAATAGGGCAAATTTCTCACATCCCCCCTCCATACAGCCCAGGCAAACTTCCAGATAGCAGTTTTATGTACCAAAATTATTTACTCTTTTCTAGCAAATTAAATTCACAAATGGGTATGAATTAATGCAGTTCTTTTTTTTTTTTTTTTTCCCAGATTTAGTTACCCTTCAAGGGAAGTCCTGTAAACAGACTGTTTAGTTTTAATTGTTTTAATTGTGTGTTATGATGCACATTTCTCAAGTGTTCTTCCTGTGAAGCTTCTATACTGCCTCTTTGGAAGACAAGGGTCTTGATTTGCAGAAGAGCAGCTGTATAAAAATATCAGCTTCTGTATAACGAAAACTTTATGTACTAAGTTGGATTTTGCATTTGTGACAACAAATTTTGTAGTTAATGCTGCAGTTGAATTGCCTTTAGCAACAGGACATTCTGAAAGTAAATGCTGGCATCAGGTTGAGTCAACAGGACTTCACTTTTTCCAAGCAGGCCAAATCCTGTAGCTGGATTAATCTGGACAATTCTTTAGGTCCAGGTCCAGATCTGGGCACTCCCTTTGGCCTGACTTTAAACTATGCCATGATATATCACATTGTTTCTCTTAAATTTTTCTTTGAAGCAAGACTCTTCAGCTAAAGAAAGAAATCACACGTAGTTTGTCTAACTCGCATCCCTCTTTTGAAGGAAGTTGCAACTTCCCTTGGGAAAAATAGGGAAAGATCAGGCCTCCAGTGTGGGGCTGTGATCTAACTGTATGGAAACAGACCTTACTGTTCCCTGGGTGCCCCTCTCTCCTCGGGAGCAATCACACTGTCCCAAACTAAACGAGCTAAGTTTGATAGCATAGGAAAAAAAAGGTGTTGCATTACTTGTCCTCTTGTCCCCTGTGCAGACGAGTTGTCCTGTTACTCCTGAGGAAGTCAGGAGGTTGAGCTCATCTGGTTTTGAAAGTCTCATTTGCTCCTTACTGAAGAAGAGAGTAATGAGTAACTGCAGACTAACCGGTCTGCTGGACTGAGCTGAAGTCAAGCTGTCCTCAGCACGGTTCGCGCTGGGCGGCCGGCGGGTCCGTAGGTTCTTCAGACGGAGCCCCACGCATGGTCTGCTGGATCAGCAGAGAGTCAGAGCTGCCGTTTCTCCTTCCTCACGCCTGGTACGGCGAGAAGCTTGGTGGTAGAGAGAAATCACTCTCTTCATTCCTGCTTTCGGAAAGTGCCAGAACGGTAGTTACAGTCCCAACGTGAATTACTGGAAGTACTAAGGGCATCTCATGCTCAAACCCGAAAGTATGTTATTTGTTAGGGGTTTTTTTGTTTGTTTTTAATGACACAGAGCTGGCCCCGGTCCCAGGAGCGTTTTGGCTCCCTCCCCATCGGCGACGCTGGGGCAGCGGGAGCGTGCTGGCAGGAGGGCTGTGTGGCCGGGACCAGCGGCAGCACGCCGGGGGCTGCGGTGCCCGGCCGAGGGTGGTCTGGCACGCTCCGCGGGGTGGGAGCCAAACTGGCCCTGCTGGTAGCCCCCCTGGGTGTTCGGCCGCGGAGGAACGCTTGCGGTTGTTTTAAGAAGCGGGTTGGCGAGAGCGATGCCTTCGCAAGTTAACCTTTAAGGGCTGCCTTGCGTGAGCACTGAGCAGCCCGGGGTCTGTGCTGTGGCAGCTGGGCAGTAGCTTCTCCGCGTCAGATTTTTGCGCGTGCACCTTCGATTCCGCGTGCCCTGGCACGTTGTGGCTGCGCGGCGTTGCTCTCGCTGCGGCTTATTAGTGGCCCGGGGAGAGTATAGCTTAGCTGCTCTGTGCTTTGGTAAGGAATTGGCAGAATTGAGAAGCTGTCAGGCTGAGAGCGCAGGGAGAAACGGGAACCAGGTAACATGAGAGAAATTCTAATTCTCTCCGTGCCTAGCACGCAGGCAGGAGTGGGTTTGGGTGTAAACATCAGTGCAGCAGGGAATTAAACCCCCTTCCCCCCAGAACTACGTTGAGTGATTGTAATTACACCGTAAGTGCATTGTTGAGATGAATCAGAGATGTCATAACTTCATGCTGATAGCCTTTAAGGAGTCGCTCAACACAGAGGGAATAGCTACGCTGAGTCTCAGCCATCCTCGTCGTCTGCGCTGTCTGGACTCGAGGTGTGAATTCAGATTGACTTCAGACATTTTGAGGAGAAACCTTTTTGGGCCTCAGCTACCCAGTAGAACAGATGCAAGAAAGCACCAAGTCATAGGTTAGAGCCTCTGCTGTATATCCTACGTGACCTTGCGGTACCACGCTGTTGCCAGCAGTCGGTAAGTCAGTTAAGGTCCTTCCTAGGGTGAGCTGAGAAAGCCCTTACAGAGCTGCACTGGCATCGAGAGCTGAGCTGCAGGTGATCCCCCAGCGAATGCTGTGGACGTATGTAGGGCAGGACTGGGAAGATGCCCATTATTTGCTCGCTTGCTGGCATCTACTTCTAGGGATGGAAGGCAAAGCCAATGTTTAGTTTGTTCGTTTCCAAACCATCGGCGCAGTGGTTGCTTAAGTATCAGGAATCTTCATTCAGAGCAGGAAGAAGGCTTCTTTGGCCTTGCTGCAATTACCTGGACAGTGAACTGTGCCCACGTTTAAAGTGGGAATCTGTTTGAAACATCTCTTTTCACATAGGTGGTGTTTGTGCGGATGTACCGGGGAAGAATGAGCTTGCAAGTTCATTGATGTGTTAATGGGATGTTTATGCATTGCTCTGGAGCTTGCAGATATGGATTTGTTCCATTTCCTAAACAGAGGGGATGTTAGTTGGAATTTAATAACATTTTTGCATTGGAAGAATACCGCCGAGTTAATTAAATCATTATGGGAGGAGGTTCAGTTCTCTGTGCGGTTGATTTATGGTCTCATTATTGCTATCAAATTCTTACTGTGTTATTCTTTCTCCTAATAGAAGTGCGGAATTACTGTGCTAAAAATTATTTTGTTTAATTAATGTAAATACCTCCAGTCTTTTCTTCAGCTTGGCTGCAATTTGAACATCATTTACCAAACTTAAGATAAAAGTGAGTTTCACCTAGACTTGTTAAAAGGCAAGCCATCACCAATTCATAAAAGCCACGTATCATGTTTCTCCGTTGGCGTTAGGACTGCTTATTCTCTCGGGTGGCAGAGCCCTGCTGCTGCCAGGGTTACTGGAGCTGGTTCCTCCTGCTGCATTTCAGGAAGCAACAGAGTTGGAAATATCTTCATTATGCTTCACGCCACAAGTGTCTGGGTTTTCTCCTGTTGCTTAGGGGGGAAATGAGCAGCACTCAGAGGCAAAATGGGTTGACTGTCAGCTGGGAGTTTGGATGCAGGATCCCACGTTGAGCATGGGATGTTTCTGGGGAACACGTATAAAGCAACTTTCTCTCGGCAGATTTGTTACCAGTGAAATGTCATTAACAGCAAAGCACAATTTGTTCTGCAGATTTTTACGGAGGAAAGGGGTGAAAGCAGGAGAGACCTTTCAAAGTTGCTTTTGTTTCTCACTAAACACGTGCCGCTTTAAAGCACCCAGATCTTTCCAGCCACCCCTTCTGTCTGCCTGGATCTCTTACGTGGCCACACCGAGGAACTGCTCTGCTGTTTCAGGCTGTTTGGATACAGACTATGAGGACACCACTTTTCCCCTGCACACACCCAAGGCCATGGTCTGCACTGCCCATCCAGACATCTGGAATGTCATTGCCTCCCACCCCTCGCACTCACCAAATGGCCCACACCATTGCAGGGGGCACCAGGCTCACGGAGACGCTCTGAGCAGCTACAGACAGCCCAGTGTGAGGAAACAGCTTCCAGTGCCAGGAGTAATGTCTGTGCCCTGGAGCCACGGCAGAAGGTTGACTGCCTCACTGTGCCGTGACATTGCACGTGTTTCTCCTCTCACCTTTTCACTTCACCTTTAAAAATCACATTTTCCTACTATCTGTGCCAGAGTAGGTACCAGGAATAGGAACAAGCCTATTCCGAGGAAGAAAACATTACTTAAGCCCTAAAAAATAAACAAGGTGCAAAAACATCGTGGAAAAGAGTATTCTAAACTAAACAACAACGCCCTGATAGTGAAACACCAGGATTTAATTTTACAGACGATTTGCCCTCGGGCTTCTGTGAGTAATTTTTTTAGCTTGTCCTTGCATGCAAACTATTAAGAGCAGCTAATTACTCTGAAGTAACTTGCTTGTCATGCTGTTGTTGGTCACACTCATTTTCCCTATTGCTTACTAAAATCCCCTGAAAGCGAGCCAACCACGGTATTTCCAGACCTTGTAAATAGCTTTACAGGTGTTTGCAGCGATTTCCCCAACTACTCAGTTACGTAGAAGAAGCTACAGATGGGATCTCTGATAAGTGGCAGGTATCAGGTACGCGGTTCCAGCGCTGAAAAATACCTGTCGTGCATTTCCAAACACACATTTTACTGAGTTGGTCCAAACTGCAGGGTACTCTTATGTTTAAGTGCTTCAAGTACTTGGTGTGTGTGTGTGTGCATATCTACATCTATCTATATATCTGAATGGCTGGGGCTCTGAGCAACCTGCTCTAGTGGGAGGTGTCCCTGCCCATGGCAGGGGGGTTGGAACTGGGTGATCTT
>WUAM01000089.1:5961067-5977797 GCA_024336885.1 Actenoides hombroni
TGGGGTTTTTTTGACTGCACGGATGAAAAAGGTAATCCAAATCCCAAATCCTTCATGGTCTGCAGAGAGAGGTTGTCATTCCAAGGGGAGCAGAGTGCTTGTCAGCTGGGGGGGGGCAGGAGAGCACCACATTCATACCACATTTGTATAGCATGACACGTTGCTTAGTATTTTCTACAGTATTAATAAGAAGGAAAAATCAAGAGGCAGCCAGCTATATTTGTTCAAATGCATCCTCAGTGTAATTCCCCTTTGCTGTCTGTGAACACGTAGTTCTGTATTACGCTGCATGCAAGTTACAAATGAATTTGCTTACAGACTAATTAAGCATAGCTTAGAGCTGTAGGTAACTGCAACACTTCAAGAACTACTGAGGAACTTCAAGCCCATCTGGCTAACAACAAATTAACTCCATGCTCTGCCCAAGGTTGTGCTGGCTGCTGTGTCTGTAAGATTTCATGACTGCTTGCCCTCTCATGTATGTGGAATAGCACTTGGGCAATCTCCAGAAGTCCTTTTTTTGTCTAGGAGAAATATTTAGGATTTAAACTATAGCAGGAAATTCTGCAAGAAAGGAGATAGGGCAAGGGCATGATGGAGTCTTTCAGTGGGTAGGGAGGTTGCGTGTGCAGCAGATGCTGGCTCTGAGTGTCTCTACCAGTTCATCCATCGAACAGACGTCAAAATGGGTCTAAAGTGAAAGACTGTTACGTTGATGTATAACCATTAGAATGAAGGAGCTGAATGGACCTTATAGAAAGCTTTCTATATGTTACTTTTATCCCTTAAATAAAGAAATAATCTGGTAGATCCAAAGATGGTGAAATAAATCGTGTAGCACTGTAAACATGCTCTCATCAGGTTCTCATTTTGCCTCTTTCTCAAGCCCTCTCTAACACACGGCTGCAGAAGCTGCAGTGGTTAACTGATCCCTGTCTAGCAAAGTGGTTGAGGATGATGTGCATGCAGAGGGCTCGTTTCTCCCCTAAGCCAGAGTCTTGAAAGTGCCAGTCTCCCCACGTTCAAATAGCAGCCGTTAAGGAAGGGAAGACAGTAATAAAATCCAGGCAATATCTGAGTACAAGGACTGATAGTGTGCAGAGGAATTAGTTGCTTTTCTTGGTGGACTGTTAAGTTTACTGTATTTTGGAATCTGTAAATGTAGGGTAGTAGAAACTAGACGTTTTTTTTCCTCTTAAATTGTGTGACAGTATTTAAATAGAATTTCAAACCAGTAAGGTCTCACTGAGTTCAAGAAACACAGTAGAAATATTTGAGGAGAAGGTATTTAAAGTATGAGTTGATAATAGCTCAGATTACTTGGCTTAGATTTGCTTGTCAGTGCAGAACTTTGACCCTGATACGAAAGGACTTTTATTATCTGTGTACAAAACCGCTTCTTTTTGTGCAAAACTTTCTACAGGCCAGTTTTCCTGCGGTGACAGAGCAGGTCTTTTGAAAGATTGTTGAGGAATATTCCCCTGTGCTGAGTGATTCTCCTTTCTCACTACAACCTTACTAAAGCATGTTGAGAAGGGTGTATTTGACTTTGCATAACGTGGTTGCAAGTTAGATTCGTGTGCTGCAGCTGAACTACCAGCATCTAGAATTAAGTACGGGCATCGATTGCATATTGAATTGTAAAAGGTGTGCATGAATGCAGGACAAACTCGGAGGTCTGTACGTACAACAGACAAGCAGTCGGAATGGCCATGCTTTTCATATTATGTGCTGTGCAGTAGCAATTTATTTTCTTTTGCTGCTGGCAGGTGGCGTGTAAACTGATGAACATATCCAGCATGGTTGTTTTTCCCAGTTACAGGCAGCCCTTTCTCAAATCTCAGCTTGCCAGAAACGGAGAGGAAAATCTTTACCTTTGGAGGAAGATACTGGGATTTCTCCCTGAAGATAATCGTCACCTTTTTGTGTCTGACTTGGCATTGTGAACGTTCCTATCAGCGGTTGGCTCAAAGTCAACGCGCAAGCCGCACACAAGCTCTGACACAGTTGGGTTGATTCACCCTTAGGTAGACATGATAGTCCCAGGCTTTCACTGTCCTGCTCACAGACCTCTTCAGGTCGCTGCTTGCTTCAAGTTAAAAACAATTTAATAACAGCGAGTGCTGTTTTGGGAAGGTGTTGCATTTCACATTGTGGTTGATTAGCCTCGCGTCTGACCAAGGGGCCTTTGCACGTGAGCTGCTCCTTCCCACCCAAAGTGACGTTGCTCTGTGCAGGGACAAAAACTGCTCTACAAAAGTGTATCCACTGGCCTTGCAGTTTATTCCGTAGCAAAACTGAAACACAACTGACAGATACCACTACTAAGCAAATCTCAGGTAATACTTCTTTACATTCCCTGGCCCCCTTATTATATGTAGTATTAGGCAACCACTTACTGTAGTTTTTCCACAATGTCAAGAAATACGATCACCTTTTTAACAGCCTCCTGTTTGGAATTATTTCTGTGAACTATGGTTATATAAAAACTAAATCTGTCATTTGGCTTGCTTGTCTGGGTGTCTCCGGTCAGTAGTGAGATAGAGAACTACCTTCTGAGTACATTCCTGCCATCTCAGGGTAGCAAACCTACAGAAGGTGATAGTATTTCACTGAAGTGCCTCTTTCTGTTGAATACAGTGGGAACCTGAATGATGAGGTAGTGACAGCTGAAATGACTACCGCATTCTGGGGGATGCAAACCCAACTAGGCAGTGATCTGTGATGGAGAAGATCCTTTCCCTGAGTTACCAAGCTGTTTTATTAGGACCAGATCTGGACTGAGTGGGAAATTTTTGTTGACTGTTTGCCTGAATGGCCAACCTCCTCATTGGCTGTTACTCCTGGAAGAAACAGCAGAGTTTGTTTTTCTGGAGAGATGCTGGCGACTGCAGGGTTGGCTTTTTTCCCCCGTCATCTGTTAAGGGCCTGTGAAAAATGATCAGTTTCTAACCACTTTCTTTTCCCTAGATGAACATATATGGGGTGGAAAGGGAATACAGACTTTCATAGACAGATGCTTTTAGCCATTGGTAATTGATACATGATAGAGATACCAGTTCTTGTGAATTTTTGTGGGGTTTTTTTGAGGAACAAGTGAGAGTCTATTGGGGGTAGGGTGTGTGGACATCTCCAAGAGCCAGTAAGCCCATAGGGGAGAGCAATAGCAGGAGCTTCTGAGGTGGAGGGTTTGTGCAGTTGGACGACCATTTCAGAAAGGAAATGACCTCCAGTTTGCCTGCTGATTTTGTACTAGGGAAAGCTACTCTCGGGGAGACCAAATGCAAGAAAGATAAGTTGGTTTTTGAAGATTTGGTTTCCCCAAGTTAATTAACTTCGCTATGGACAAAGTCATTAGGATGTCCTCCGATGTTTTAGTTAAAAAAAGCTGTATTTGCCATCACGATGGTTTCCATTTTGAACCCCAGAATGAAACTACCTGCTATTTTGTCTAATTCTGTCTGTATACTTAGAAAATAATGGTCTTTACAGAGGAGGCTAAACCTTTGAGCTTACCATGGCACTATCCAGGGCAGGGGAATGTGTTATGCGACACCCAGAACAACACGCACCTTTTCCCTTGTCCTTTAAACGTGGTTGTCACAGTATAGCTTGAGTAAGTTCATGCACTAGCTATTTTGTTATGCTTTAAAAAGTGAAATTCGTGGAGTGTATAGGATGGCAAAGCCTCAGCTGATGTGAGCCAGGCAAGCTTGGGTTGTTTTCTGTACAGCTGGGTGCACTGAAAGAAGAACCTGCAGAACTCTGGCAACAAATCCACAAAAGCACTGATTTCTTACAAGTGACACTTTGGGTCTGATCGGTGTCTGTTCTGTTGAAGGATGTACGAGCAACAGGTGCACTGAAAATAGTTCCAGTACAGAGTATTTTTTGTTAATACCCTGCTGCTAGCCAAAAATTTCTACTTTTGCCATGTGTCATCTTGTGCAACAAGATGGGGGAGCTGTGGAAGAAGCAAATGTTGTGACACTTTCCTACATTGTACAAAAGGCAAGATAGGTTTTTCTCCAATAAGAAACCTTATGGTGGTTATGCTAAACCACCCTCTAAAGAACACAACCTTCTGAAGCTGGAAAAGGCAGGAAAGTTTTTCTCGTGGAGGATCATCTCTACTGGAATTAATAAAGTGATAAAGAGGGACATTTGCTGAAGTCAGCAGATTTGTGCTGGATCCAGAGTTAGAAATGCAGTAATAATTTTTAATAGCTAATATTAATTAATATTGCCAGTTATTAATGCAATATGGTTTTGGTGAACATTTTTTACTTCAAAATAAATCCATTTTGATATGTACAGCTATATATTTAACCTAAGAAATTCTACATGGCGATTGGACAGAAGAAGTAGGTGTTGTAAATTGAAATCTGTAGGATGAAATTTGAATGTACGTTACTAGCTTATATAGATTTAAAACTGCAATAAGCATATAGTCTAAACCAAGCTAGTGTTTGGGGGGGGGAAACCCCCAAGAAACAAAAACAACAACAAAAAAACCCCCAAACCACTATTGACATTCATACATATTTACTTATAAAGCTTTGCCTAGAAGGGACTGTTAAATGAATATATTGTCCAGGATCCTAAACTGAGATGTTTACATATCTTCTGTTACGTGTTGATCTAAGCTGTACTTTTGCCCTTTAAGCCCAGCCTTCTTAAAGTTGTTCTTACATAGCTGTCTCTGTTTGCCAAGTGCACAGCATTTTTAAAAATGTTTTATTTGGATGGAACTGGAATTAACTCCCTCATGGAAATAGAAACTTCAGAATAAGAAAGATGTCCAAAGGCTGATCTACCTTCTGCCAGTCAATCTGGGGGAAAAAAATGAGCTTGCGAAAAGGCAAAATAAACCTGACATCAGTGCCTTTACATTCTCTTTCAGTTTCTCTGCAGTTCAGTTTAAAAAGGCTTCAATGACCTAGATTTTTCTCAGCATAATTCTTAAAGAAGATCCATGATGTAAATACAGAGCCATCAAATCCTTTAAAAAAAGCCTGTCATTTGTGCCAGGATGGAAATAAAGTTACTGGTGTCTTTGCATGGTAGATTTCTTTAACTTACTGCCAGTAGTTTAGGGAGAGGGGAAAAGGGAAGAAGGGAACGTGCTGGAAGGTAATGACTATTATATGTTAATCTATTACATATAAAAATACAGAGTAAACTGCCTTGTCATTGCCTTTTAGGGTCTTGGAAACAGTTGATTTCTCTACAATCAGCTACCATAGTAAGGCCACTGTTAAAAGATTTGATACCGTGCAGAATTGGTTTCTAGGAAGTGTCTGTTGGCTTAAAGATTTGCCCAATATTCGGTCTTTCCTCTGGGGATCTTTTTCACATTCATTTGCCTGCCCTGAACAAAGAAACTAGACACGTGAGCTATTTGAGTATAAGTGTCTTTCTAATACAGCTAATTATTAAATGTTTAATGGGAACCTCATGAAAATTGTTGCATAAACTTTTCAATTAGAGAGAAGGCTCATGGATTGCATTTGTGCAAGGCGTTTAATTGAGTGGACAACACAGAATAAATACCTTTGGAAATTATCTCAGATTACCTACTTTTAGGGGGATGCCTATAGGGAGGAGAAAGCTTTGCTTCCAATCAACTTCAGAGATAAGATAGCTTAATTGGAAGCTGACTGTGCCTTGACAGCTTCGGAGCAGCAGTGACTTCCATGTAAAATAATCTGAAGCAGATGCTGAACGAAGAAGTAGCATTTTCTTTCATGTAAGCTTTGGCATCAGATCTCTAGCATTATGTTATCCAGTTCTATATCGGGAAGCATTTCTTCATTGTGGCATTGGTTTCAGCACACTACCTCGCATTTAGACTTGCACAGTTAAGTTCATCAGCCTTTGACAGACTTTAGGTGTTTCTGAAGCACTTAACTTAAAGGGAACTTTGAACCACTGTGGCATGGCATGGGAAAATACTGATGAAAGATCAGAGGAAGAGACCCATTTTTGGTTCCTAAACGATTATCAAACGTCACTAGATTTATTTTAAATTTTTTTTGTTGTTTTTAGTTAATATGGTGGTATTTATGTAACTCTGCACTATTTTTATCAGAGAAATGGGCTGCTAGAAACTTCAGGAAGTTCAGTGAGGGCAAGTGCAGAATTCTGCACCTGGGGATGATCAACCCCAGGCACCAGGACATGCTGGGGGCCACCCAGGTGGAAAGCAGCTTAGCAGAAAACAACCTGGAGGTCCTGGTGGATAGTAAGTTGAATCTGAACCAGCAGCATGCCCTTGCCACACAGAAGAGTGATGATATCCTGGACTGCCTTAGGCAAAGCACTGCCAGTAGGTCAAGTGAGGTGATCCTGCCCCTTTGCTGATCAGTCTTGAGGCCACACCTGCAGTGCTGGGTCCAGTTCTGAGCAACTCTGTGTACAATGGGAGATGTGGGCATACTGGAGAGTGTCCAAAAAAGGGCCACAGAGATGATTAAAGGACTGGAGTATTTCTCCCATGAGTAAAGTCTGAGAGAGCTTGAACTGTTTTGCCTGGAGAAGAGAAAGCTCAAGGACATCTTGTGACTATATAGAAGTACCTGAAAGGCAGGTCAAAAGGAAACAGAGTCAGGCTCTTTTAAGTGGTGCCCAGCAACAGGCACAAACTGAAACACAGGAGTTTCCCTCCAAACATCAGACAACACTCTTTGAACTCTGAGGGTGACTTAAGTGCTGGCACAGGGTGCCCAGAGAGGTTGGGATATCTCCATCCTTGGAGATATTCCAAAGGTGTCCTGTCCTGGGCAGCGGGCTCTAGGTGGCCCTACCTACCTATCTGGGGGTGGACCAGATGACCTCCAAGGGTCCTTTCCACTCTCAACCCTTCTGTGATGTTCTAATTGTTCTTAAACTTCTATAATGAGGAGAAAAAGAAATAAAATTAAAGGCGTGGTGATTTTGAAATATATAATCTCTGTGTTATGTCTTTAATATTAAGTTTGGGATTATGAGGTTGAAGCTTGCTGTTAATTGATTTGTAACTTCAGAGTTTCTAACAGTAATATTTTTTACTTGCCTAGTGTGTGCCAGCATTATCAATGTAATCCACTTGAACATCTTGTAAGAATTCTGTTAAAGTTTACTTTATGAGGAAATTTCTGTGTTGAATTTTGAATCTTACTTGACCATGAAGAGTACTGGAATTAAGCAACGGTAATCAAAGTATACTTAAATATCTGTCCTGCTTCATACATCAGCAAAAGACAGAGAGGAGCCAGTCACCTGATTTGTGAATGCTGAGAACTTGGACCAGAGCACTTGGAAGATGATCTGTTCTCGTGAGAAATCTTCAGCCTTGGAGGCACTAAAACTGAAATCACTCAAGTGCTTATTCAACTAATCATAAGGGATAGTGCAGCTTTAGAATGAAAGATCACCAGTTGGCAGAAAAGATGATGGGAAACGTTTAAAGGGCTGTGAAATGAGGTTTTATATGATTCAGTGAAGCTCTGTACTGAAATCTGTTTGGTTAGTGTCAGTGGAATGCTGACAGCGATGTAGCCACAAAGGTGAAAGGCTGGTCTAGGAGTGTGATGTCAGTCACTGTGTGTGTGTGTGTGGGGGGGTATATTGATGTCAAGGTAAGAGGGGCTGCTTTCAAACAGGGAGCTGTGTTGGTCGGCAGCAGAAAGTGGTGTTCACATCTATGTGCTGTGACCTGTGATGGAAGATGCAGAGAGCTGACGTGTTAGTCAGCATGGATGGGCTAAGGAGAAGAATTGCAAGAGAGGAAGGATGGAGCAGTGTGTGATAACTTCAAATTACACCGTGGAGAACATGAGAGAGGAGACAGGAGGCTGTTACTGTTCAGAGACAACAATGGGGCCGCAGGTCTTTTAAAGCAACTTCTGTGCATGTCTGCAGAACATTTTATTCATTGTCGCTTTAGCAAAGTAACCTGCTTTTCTAAAGCTGGAACTAAGGCTATAGACTTCCAGCCAGACAATACCTATATCTATAATGAGTGAACTACTTTGCATTTGAGCAGGAATTAGTGTTTGGAAACCTTGGTGTACACCTAGACGACACGGGAGAGCTTGCAGAGGACGTTGTTGTGAGCCAGATTGCACAGAGGACGGTTTAGTTGCCTTTGTTTCTCGGCTTTTGGTAAAGACTAGTTGAATCCTTTCAGTTTCTAATAAGCTGTGTTCAGATACTAAGCTCTCTTGTTGCTAGAATGTCATGTATTGCTTGTTCGGCATCTTTCTAATTAGTGACGTTTTATTTAGTCCAAATTAAATATGCCAGGTGTAGTAGCTGATGTAGTGGCTAACAATGATGAGCGAGGGGAGGGAGAGCTAACATTATTTAGCCGTCTGTTCTCAGGGAAGTTGGTGTTGGGTTTGGTTTTTTTCATTTCTAGTTCCACAAGAGAAGTTGGAGTGGTAACCATGGCAGCAGGGAATTTGTCCCTGTAAGCTAAGCGAGGGGTTGGGTTGTGTGGGGTTTTCTCCGTTTGGTTTGGGTTTTTTTGTTTGTTTGTGGTTCCCCTACTAGGAGGAAGGGGTATGCAAAATGGTCTGGAGCAAGCCTTGGAGAGGGAGCTCGAGAGTAGATAAGTCCCGAGGCACTTGCCGTGGAGTCGGCCGTTGCGCGCTGGCCCTGCTGCAGCACGCGCGGGTGGGGGGCTGAAGCAGAGCCGTGAGAGATGTGAGAAACCCCTTGCTAACTTGGATCTCTCTGCTAGGTGCTTTGGGGCAGGGCGGTTAGACACACTGCTAATAAATCTCTTGTATGGTTGTGTTAGGGTTTTCTCCAGTAGTTTACTCTTTTTTTTTTTTTTTTTTTTTTCTTCACTGAAAGTAAGTAATTCTGAGCAGGGTTGGAGGGGGTGAGATTGGCATGGGGCTAGCTGCATTCAACAGAGAAGCCATGATGCTTAGTCACGATGACATAACCCCAGAGTTTGCATCAGCCCCAGAAACTTTTGATACCTCAGTCCTGAACTGGGGGAAAACCATTGTTTGATACACAAATTTACCAAAACCAAAACAGCCGAGCAGTTTCCCATTAAAGCACTTAGTGAAATGAGAATGGTACGCTGGTTGAGGAGGGGATAACGTGAGCCCTCTTCTCCCACTGGCAGTTTTTCCTGGGCGAAGATCTGCGGGGAGTTCATCCTGGCCACGCAGTCGATGCGTACACAGTTGCGCAGAAATCCTCTCCCGAGGCGAGCAGCTCTCTTAAAAGCGTTTATTGCGTGCGCGTGACAAACTGACCCATAAAACCTCCTGGACCTTGCAGGCAGCAACAATTAGCCTTTTCCACTGCCCTGAGTTGCTCTTACTTCCTATTGTCACACTTTGGTTGTAGCCCTGTATCGTGTCTCCCTGGGGTATACCCACACTCGATTCTTCTCTGATCTACCTACACGTATTAAGTTTCATCATTGGTTCATTGGGATGTGGAGGGGAATAAAGGGACGCTTGTAAAGCCAGATTTTTATGATTTTATTATTTTCTGTAAACGTAGCACACGTCTGTGTGTGTCGTGAATACTCTTTTTACCCTGCTGTTGTCAATTCTGGCAAGACTTGTAAGAACTGGGACCTGAGACTTCAGCTAAGAACTTGTTTTCATTACTTTTTTTAAAATTTATTTTAGCTTTTTAGAGCTGCAGAGAAAAGCTTGGGAACTCTGCACTTGCAAGCTCTAGGGAACAAACTCACAAGTCCTTAAATCTGCTTCTTCGCTTCTTGTGATTATCCTTTCTGGGAGGAGGGAGGAAGAGGGTCTATCTTTGTCTTCCTTTGTGTTGCATTCTAAGTTTGGAATTTTCGTTCAGCTCTGCGTCTTGCACTTGTCTAGATTACTTTGCTGCCAGACTAGGTAAATTGGATTGTAGTTGTTGAAGACAAATTTCATAACTACCGGTTCTCAAAATAATACGTTGTTTTGTCCTGTCTGGGCATTCCAAATACAGCTTTATTTGGCATTCTCCCTGATTGTTGGGCTGTTGTTGCTGTTTTGGTTTATTTCTGTTATGATATCAACCACGGTCAGAAGCCCAAGGTCCCGTTGGATCAGCTAAGAGACGGTCACTGCCCCAGAGGTTTTCCCGTGCATTAAAAATGCACATATGTTCAAATACTATTCTCGGTTTCCAGAGGCATCTTTGAAAGTGGTCGCCGATCCCTTTCCTTATAATAAGTGGCTGGTAGTGGTGCATGCAGATGGAGGGCTGGAGCTGAGTCTAACTCTGTATACAACCCTTAACGGCGTCCCTGCTTTCTGCTCTGCAACCTCTCTGCTCCTTTCCCCTCAACAAAGCATGTGGACTACCCATGTAGAAGCTGGAGCCGGACCATAGTAGATCAGAATGGCAATCCAGTCATACGTATGCCGAGATGGGTTTCGGGCTCGCGGGGTGGCCTGGGCACTCAGATGGCAAGTGCCTCAGCTCCAGTTGTCACAGTGTCCTACTGGGAAAGAAGGAGCCCTCCAAGTCTGCAGGACCTGCACCATTTTTCTAACTCCTAGGGGAAGCTGCTCTCTGGAGCCTTGTTGTGCTGTCTGCCAAGCTTCAAATTAATGTGGTTCTTGTGGTTGAAAGCCTGTGCAGCAAGGCAGATGTGGTAATAATTCCTTTTCTACAGAGTAATTTATAATGGCAAAACAATTTAAAATACTCAGTAACTAACTTGGTTACTTCAGAATTTTAATCAAGAAATTATTATGGTTTTTCTTCGTATTGCTCTTTCGAGGGCTGTTAGTGACTTAAATTGTATTTGCAAGAACTTTTCTACTAAACCTTTCTCTTGGAGCAAATTCAGATAATAAATAATGCATCCTGTAAGCACATCTGAGGAAGACTGCAAACCATCTAGGGATAAATTACATAATAAAATATATGAAAGATAAAGGTTAATGCCAGCAACACCACTTAATGTCTTTCATTACATAATCAAAGGAGTGTAACAGTGCCTGTAACTATCTTTTTTTTCCCCATACATGAAGGATCTTGAAACTAGAAAGGATTTTCTGCATGAAAAGCAATTGCTGTTGGGAGGAGCTGTGTGGAAAGAAGGGAGCTCATTTACAGACTAATAATTAAAACTAATGGGAAATGCTGGGTGGGGGAGGATGCAGGTGAAGAAGAAAATGTAAGCTGTAAGCAGCGTGACCGCAGGAAGAGTCTGGACCCCTGGATTCGGAACTGGGTGAGCTGGCTATTTCTGGGCTTCCTTCCCACTGGTGTGGAGTGGTACTGGGTCAAAGCCTATCCAGGCTGCTTTCTCTCTTCCAGCATCCTGCAAATACCCAGAAGCTTCGGCAACATTCATAAAGGCTTATTGTTACTCTTAAAAGGATTTAAAATTAGTCTTTGTCCTTCCTTTTACCAAAAAAAATTAGAGGGAAATGAGGAATCGAGTGGGAAGATGTGAGAACGTCTGACAGGTCAGATGATATATCTGAGTATGTGAACATTAAACCCAGCTGGGCAAGAGCGAAATGGCTTTTGGGGATACTGTCACCAAATCAGTGTGTTGTCTGTATGGAGACACGTATCACTTGAAACAGCATCCTGCTATTTATTTGTAAAATATGGAAATTACAGGGTAGCAACTTCAGAGTTTCCAAACCTTCAGCCTCTAACTATGTGAGCACACTTGGGAATAAATCTTCTGTTCGTGCAGGCAGTGGTTATGTCTTGAAAACATGCTCTGTACGGTCCTTTCTTAAAAGTACATTGCAGAGTTCACACCGTTGCCTGTAAACAGCTGAGGTTTTTGAAGAAGCTTTGATGCAGTCGCTGTACAAGCCCAAGTCTACACAGAGGGCATTAGTACTTCAGTTTGGAGGAGGCAGAAGCAGGCAGTGAGCATAGACTTCATCCCTTATAACAAACTGCTGTTTTCACACGTAGCTTGGAATGAGAGGAGGAAGAGCTTTTGGCTTGTTTTTACAACACTGGGGTTTAAAACTTTTAATAGCAGCCCAGATGTGCTTGTTGTACGTGTTCCTTTAAATGTGCTTTGTGTATATGCAACATTACAAACTTTGCTTATTTATTTATTATTTTTTTTTTGAGCTCAAATGTCAACAATTGCAGCGTGTAATTATGCCTATAGTGCAGAGAGACATGTTTGCTTGATTAGTCACCACAGCCTGAATTCAGCCAGTATAGCTTACGGCATCCAGCTGAAGTCCGGTCTCAGGAGCCTAGATTCCTTCTGCAGCTAGGAGAGACACACAAATGCCTTGTCATGTGCTTTAGATCTTAAATTACTCCCATTTCTCTGCCTTAGCTTCAGAAGGAATTTAACGCTCTAAAGTTACCTGGGGTGAATGTGGGCCTGGGCATTTGTACTCGATGGGTTCAGAATCACTAACCCTCCAAATATAGATGCTGACTCGGAGCCGGCACTAATCCTGCCCTGCCCTTCTCTGCCCACGCTGCTGTGGTTCCCAAACCCTGTCTTGCTGGTATGACCCTCACAGAGCTCATGACTTCGTTATTGGTGTTCGATGACCACTAAACATACGATGATACTGTGAATCCCCTTTGAGGCAAGTTATTCCTCTGGCTCCCAGAAATGGATTTAACATTCAATAGCCCAGCAAAGAGGGACAGAATCAGAGTTTTGTTATATGGCCAACTTAAGGTCTTTTTTTTTTTCTGAGTACTGTTCTGAATATGAAAGCCAGAGCCTAAGATCTTGATCTTATAACAATCGTTCTCCTTTGTTGTTCATAGCCTTTCAAATGTGTACCTAAATATAGTATATGCCAGAGGAGAGAGTTAATGTTGCTATGAGAACCTTAACCTCAGCACTTCCTAGAGTTTTATGTGTATATTTAGGAAAAAAAAAAAAAAAAAAAGCAATGATCAAACAACTCAGAGTTATTTTTCTTTTATCAGGAAGTGCTGTCTGATGCCTTCTATATAAGTGATCCTATCTGCAATATATCGCTGCTACTGCTGCTGTTTGGCTGAAGGGCTTTTTTCCTGCACGAGCTGTGCAACAGCGGAGACAAAAAGAGCCGTGGGGTTGACCTATATATTTATTTCATTGTAGCAGTTGAAATTCCCTTGTCTTACAATGCTGCCTTAATGCTGCCGGGCAAGTCAGGAGGGGACTGGCTGGTGCTGCAGTGTGTAGATGTGGTTGACCAAGTTGCCTCCCTGTCAGGTGTGCAGAGAGTGTGCCAAGAGGCTTTTCTTTGTCAAAGATTTGCAACCCGGGGAAGCAAACCCTTCCTTTTTTTGTTACCTCTTCAGCTAGGCAGATAACAGTTCAAGGGTAATCGACTTGCAGAGCTTGAGTCTTCAGTAGCTTTGAGTTGAGTGATCCTAACTGAAGGCTTCCCCCTTTCTCCGGTGCCTCTGGCTCTGCTCATGTGAGGCCGTGAGCTTTGAGTACAGAAAAATGACCTCATGAAAACAGGGTTCCAGTGAAAACAGCAAGTATCCTCCTGGTACACGGGTGCCTTCTGCAATAAATCTCTCCTTCTGCTTGTACAAGGTGCAGGCGTTCCTCAGTTCAGTTGTTCTTTGTGTTCACCTCACTGACGGTACGGTTCTCGCGTCTGATGAGTGAAATCGGGGGATAAAAGTTGGAACTTGACAACTTTCAGGTTGTGCGGCTCTTGGTAGTGCCTCTTCAGTGTATTTTAATACCATTCGGTGCTGTCTCTGATCTTTGTCTCCTAGAAAGGAAAACTCTTGAAGAACTAGTGTACCGAAACCTTTTATCTATTAGATTTCATCAGAGGGCCTTCCGATAATGAGTACTCTGTCCTTACACTTAGCTTAGAATCATAATCCAGGGTAACAAAGATTGGTTTGCACTGATACAAATTTACACTGTCACTCGTTTCGGGTTGTGGAGTGCAAATTGGGGGCTGTTTGATGCCGAAGATTTTCAGCGTAACGTCATTTAAAAGCGTGAATTGTTATGATAATTGTATAGGGTCCCAGGTTTGCTTTTGAAGAAGAAAAAAAAAAGGAAAAAAAATAGCACAGATAGAAAAGTGGAGAAGTAGTAATGTGACCATTACTTTTTTTTCTCGTCCTCGTTCCTTGTAATCTTTGCGTTACATGATGCACACAAAATACTGCAGTGAGGTTGAGGAACTGAGGCTGGAAGATGAAACAGCCATGAGGGTACTCAAGATACGTGACCCATTATATGAAACCACTGAAGTGATGAATATTAATGTTCTTTTAAATTTTTAAGTCTTTCTGTCTTTCGAAAAATTAAAAAAAAAAAAAAAAGAGAAAAAAAAAAGAAGAAGAAAGCTTGGAGGAAGAATTCTTCCCAGAACAATGGTGCAGTCTGTTATCTGCTCCTTTGCACTGTAAAGCACTGAATGTTCAGCCAATATAGTGCTCTGCTTGGCTTAGCATTCTTAACCTTAATTTTGAATAGAAGGTGCCTTGTGCTGCTGACGTAATTAGGGCCTTTTGTAAATCACTGTTGCAGGCAGTCTGCTGTTGCATTTCACTGCATTTCTCCGAGGGATGCAGGGCAAAATGTCAGACTAACTTTCTGAACCCGTCTTTAGGCTAAGTGTTTTCATTATGGGAGCGTTTTATTCAGAATGAATTCTGCTTCGTTTTCCTTTCTTTATCTAGAAAGCCCCAAATCAATTGTGCAACTGAAACAGCGTTTCTGGTGGAAGAAGTTTGAACAGGAAGCCCTTAACTAACATCTTAAAGCGGGAGATGCTTACTGGAAAAAAGAAAGGGGGGGAAAAAAAAAAAGATAGAGGAAACATGAGAGGGTTGGATTTGACTAATTGTCAAAATTTAAAAATTAAGTCCCTTTCATGATCCAGGAATATTGTTACCTGCCTCTTTTGTCACGGAAACTGTCAGAAAGTTGGAGCTGCAGCTTTGTCGTCAAGCCCGTTCGCTGTTTGTGGTTACGTATCATGCTCTGCAGCATACAGGGGCTTGAAATCCCCTTACCTTTTGCATAAGCCTCTTAGGGGCAGGAACCATTGCACCCTTGCCTTTGCAGGGCCGTGAGGTTTCACCTCGCTTTGGTCTCTCTCCTGTTCTCTAGGGCAGGGTTCAGCTCGGGCCATTACATCCCCTCCCGATGCAGACTTTTATATCTGTGATGTCAGCGGCGATAGACGGCCTTGCGTTGTCCTTGATAGCAAACACGGCACTATTAATAGCCGGCGAAGCTGTCGTGCTCGTGTCTGTGTTCACACCATCCACCCACTGCACTGCGGTGTCGGGACTTTGAAGGCATCTTTAAAACACCCCCCCCCAGCTGCTGGCCGGCCCTGCGAGCGAACGCAGCGACATTTCTGTCTCCCACGGTCGCTGTGGGGTGGGAACTGGGGGGCTCTGCCTGCAGGGCCCGGCTCCTGGGCCGGGGGAGAGGGGGGGAAATGTGGCATTACAGCAGTGTCGCCCACCAGACGACAGCCGCTGCGTGCCCTGTACCCGCTCCGAGACGCTGTCCTGCACCAGGGTAGCTGGCATCAGCTGGAGCTCCGGGCAGGGAGGGGGAAGGAAGGACGTGGACCCGTGACTCCTTCGCTTCGTACCAAGGGAGCGAAAAGACAGCTGCAGCCTTCTTCGGGCAGCCGTGCTCCAGCCAGGCTCCCTGTGCCTGGGAGCAGGGACCGGCGCGCTGGTTCTTTCCCACCCGCGAGGACTCGAGAGGCACCCGCGGTGGAACAGCTTTCCCTCTCCTCGGGGACTTGGCAGCGACAAGGGTCAGGTGCCACCTGCCCTCTACTGCCGCCTGGTTCCCAGCAAAACCGCGGGGAAGGAAAAGAGGGTTCTTTGTGCCCCAGATGTTGCCAAAGCGTCGATTTTTTTTTTTTTTTTTTCTGGCGTGTGCCTGGTACAGGCTCTCATGTGAAGTCTTGAGGCAGAGAGCGCAGGGCTGTGCTTCCCAGTGACTAATGAATGAATGAATGAATGATGTCACCAGGTTGGTTCCTGAGGCAGGAAATGCATCTGAAGTAGTTCAGGTTCAATACAGAAAGTGGAGTTACGTGCGCGGAGTAAGCTGAAAGTAGAAGGGAATTCTTTCGCAACGACTTTTTCGGTGATGTCACTCCTTTTCAAGCTATCCCAATAAAAAAAGCAGATTAAATAAAAATAGATTCAAGCGAGTTTTGGTCCCTCCCCATTCCCCGCTGCAACCAAACCGAGTGAAATAGCGACTTCGTCTTGTTGGATGGTGGCTTTTCGATGTGCTCGCACGTCCAGGCAGGGAAGGAGGGAGCTGCGCTGCCCTGTTGTAGAGCGGTGTGGTTCCTGCCGGGCATCCCCCCCGCTGCTCCCTGCCCTGCTCGCCGGGCGCGCTGAGCCGGGGGAGGGGGGGCCCGGTACCGCTGCCGGTACCCTCTCGGGTGCGGTGCGGTGCGGTGCTTCCCTGCCGAGCGGCGGCTGTGTGCGGGAGCCAGGCTGGCCCGCAGGACAATAAAGCGGAGGCACCCCCCCACCCCCCCGGGAAATACTTATGAGTGTGTGCCTGTGAGAGAGAGGATGCCCCGGACTCCCGGCAGGAGCGGGCGGGCAGGCGCGGCCCCGCGCAGCGTGCCTATCCTCCCCGGGGCTACGGCAGCCGGGATTCCCCCCTCCCCTCCAGAGCCGACTTTCCTGCGAGAGCTGCCTCATCCCCGCTGTCAGATGAAGCCGTTTCCTGAACGCGCGGGTTTGAGTCACTTGGGCCAGATGAGGCTTTAACTCCTCCCTTCCCTGGGCTCGAATTTGTACGT
>WUAM01000089.1:5980011-6003589 GCA_024336885.1 Actenoides hombroni
GCAATTTTAAGTACTTCTTTTTTTTCCCATCCTCTTTTTTTTTAATTATAAAAAAAAAAAAAAAAAAAAAAAAAAAGAAAGAAGAAGAATTGTCTAATCTTCACGCTGGTGCTCTGTTGCTACCTTGCTGTGTCTGAAGCTATTGCAAATAAACAGCTTAGGCAAATTAAGCTTGATCCTTAGAGTACTGGTCCTGTGAAACAGATCAGCTCATCACCAGCTGGGAGACCTGGGTGAACAGACTCGGCTTTGCATACCTCCAGTAATGCTTATGAAAGCTAGACATGCTGAGGTGGGGGAGGGGGTTGGCTAAACTTGACTTAGGCAGGGAAAAAATGGTGGCACTACCTGCAAATCCCTGGGCGATTTCTGGACCAGCAGTGGCATCTGCTCTCCAGGCAGCAGCTCCTCCAACCTGACTGAAATTAAGGTGTCATGGTTACAGCTGCAAGAAGGCAGCAAGAAGAAGAACCGTAGGGAATTAAATAACGCTGCGAATTGGTTTAATTGCAGTACCTGAAAGGATCTCATGTTATTCAGTCTTGCTTTTCCTGTTGTTTCGTGGCACTGATTAGTTGCAGGGTTCTGCTGTGCATCTTGCAACTGCATAGCGCTCGGAGACGCTGTCTGTAATTCTGCATGGCACAGAATAATGCTTTAGGAATAGTAGTTGGTACACTTCGTGAGGTATTTTTTCTAGAAAACAGAGGAAGACAAATCATAAGCTGTGATCGCCAGCACTGGAATTGTGAATGCTCGCTGTAGTTCACAGAGGGTTTTTTTAGGTCTAAGAATGTAATTCAGAACGCTTACAAATAACAATGGAAACAATTTGCTGGAGATGTAATTCCCTAAACTGATATTGTTGAGCACAGATAAATTCACTGCTCTGCGCTATAGAACTCAAAGAATTAAAAAAAAAAAAAAAAAGGATATCCTGATTACTTAATAGCTTTATCAGATGTCTTTCCTAAAACAGAAATATGTAAAAATGAACATGAAACACTCACTTGTATACAGCTGTGATACAGTTTCAGTTCTGAGGACATAGGACGAGGTGCATAATTGAGGTATGGATTACAGAATCTTTCTCTCTGTAGCTTCATACGCCCCATGCGCGCTTCTGGCCACCTTCACAAATGTTCAGTTTTATCAATGCTCATTAAACTACCAGGCTCTCTTTTTCTATATTCTCTTTCCCATCATTGCTGATTGCCAAGGTATTGTGTAAACAGAAGCCTTCTCCTTTGTAACCAACATCCTTCTCCTGCCAGATTCATTCAATGATGCCACAATTCAGTGTTTGTGACATCACAATAGCTTCCATGGTGACTAATTGTGCTGTCAAACTCTGGTGTGTGACATCTCTGAATGAATCGGGCAGGAGGCTGATTAGGAAATCAAAAGCTTCTGTTTACACACAAATAACTTGGTAATTAACAATGATGGGAAAAGAGCAAGATACTTATCGGGCTGCATTTATATACATGGGGACCTGCCTGCCTTGGACCTCTGTTTCACGCTGGAGCACAAAGCGGGGCCCTGGCTGTCCCAGAGAAATGGGGTGTGCAGGTTGGGGCTTCAGCAGCCACCAAACTTTTTTCCTCAGGGACTGCTCCAGGGCTGCTGTCCTCTGTAGGCCATGCAGTAGATCTGTGTGAAAAGTAGTGCAGCCTTTGAGGGTGTAAAGTGAACAGACAAAGGAAAAAGTATTTAAAGTATCAAAAGAAGAAAAAAAAAAAAAAAAGTAACGATACGGATTCCACGTAGTTGAGAGGATGTGGACAGAAAAGAGGATAAAAGTTCATTTAATGGGAGATGACAGCATCCAGTTGCTTGTGTTTGGGGACCAAAGTATGCACTGTGACAAACGTTAACATTCCATAAACTTCAAATGCCAGCTGTCATGTGTCCAACCAGTTTTGGGTGCAGTTTGAATTTTTTGTTATACAGCTGCTTATTTCTAGCTTCTCAGTAGCTGAAGTGCTTCCTTGTATTTCAGAGACTGTCAGGTCAAGGTAGTGATCTGCCTGCACCTTAGGTGAAGTTATTATCAGGTACCTGATACTCCATATTTTTCCCTCTAGAAGTAGGATTGCCAGTATAAGTATGAAACAGTGGTGAATAGATACTTAGCGGTGTGGAAAGAAATACGGCTTAAGAGCAGTGAGAATTCACTGTTTCCAGAAAACATTATGTCTTACTCAAGACATCCTTGCTGACTTAATTCTGTAGGTGGTAATCTTGAAGCCCATCAAAAGAGGCAAGTTCCTTCATTAAGTTCACTATCTTATTATTATTTTCCCCTGGTCTTGCCTAATATTACTTCCCAAAAGAGCTCAGTTTGCAGAACCAGTTCATATTTTTACTATTGGGCAGACTAATGACGAGCAAATTTTTGAAGCCAGCTGCACATCTATCATTGCGGTGATCTTCTAGATCTCAGTTTTTAAGGAACCTTCACCAGACTGCTTACTTTGCATGTGTAGTCAAGTGTATTCCAACACGTGTCCTTGCAGATAACTTCCAACAGCTATTGGATTGCACAAAGCACTTGTGTTCTCACTGGAGGCAACGGTGTGACAACTTACCACCAGGCTGGCTTACAGTTGACATGTGGAAATAGTTCCTCCTGTACTGTGCCACTAGTATCTAAATCTAAAACGCTTTCTGGCCAAGATTTAAGCAGTCTGTGAAACTTGGATTGGAGCTGGTTTTTTTTCATTTGCAACTAGGAACACACCTGCCCCGTTGATAAAACGTGGTGTTGTCCCTATGCGCTAGGCTGTGCTTAATTAGCGGCAGGTTAGGACGGGGACTGAGAGAACTGTACTGGACACTAACAGAAATAACAACAATGATTAAGACAGACTGTCGTGATAGTATATGTCTGAACATGAAAGAATCCTTACCTACAAACCTAATTTTTCCAGCTTCAGAATTGACTGTACATTTTATGTAATGTAGTTGGAGGAGGAAAGAAAAACAGCAGGGCTCTGAGATATCCGTAGGGCTAGAAGAAAGAGCTGCTGCATCGTTTTGTACCTAGGTTTCCTTGTTTGCATCTGCATTGAATTTGATTTGCCTTAATCTGAGTTAATTAAAAGTGGAACAGTTAGACACAGCACTTGCTAAAATACAAAACCAGGGCAGGCTGTTTCATACTTCGGTCCACATGTCACTCGTAGTGATTCTCTAACTGGGAATTTTGGGCCATGCCCTTGAGTTGTTCGCAATGGAATCCATCTCCTTTTCCCATCTTGTTTCACATCTGCAGTTCTGTAGAAGCTTAGACAATAATACAGTGACAATTTTGGGGGATAAAAAAAAGAGGTGTCCTGTTCTTCTAGCAAGTACGTAGAGGAGACTGAGTTGAGCCTATCAGATAAAAGGAGACGTTTCTGGTCACTTCAGCAGCAATGCCACTTGAAGACAGACTGACAACTGTGCCTCTAGTTTTGTAGCAGGAAGGTCAAGGCAGGGCTGAGGTTGAGTTGCTGGTGTGTCAAGTGGCAGTTCACCTCATTTGTACTGAGTGCAAATTACCAAAGACTTCCCAAGTGCACAACTTTGACGAAGTAACAGCAAACTGACCAGGACTAGCTTCCTTTCTACATGCACGTGCTATGAAATGCTGCACCTTTTCCTCAAGATGGCTTTCACCATCAAAACGAAAATGTAAGCCTTAAATCAGCAGGAGTACCACCACAGAAGCCAGCATCAGTTGCCTAAAGCATCTAAGAAGCAGTCGCTGGGTATATTTATACAAACTTAACAATCAAAATACCAAACTAATAAATGTTCAGCTATACTGCATTTTCCTGGGACAGAATGAACAGGACGTGTTTTGTCCTTGGCCTTAGGCAAGCAGTCTTCAGTGTGTTAGGAAAGAGAAGACCACAGTTCTGTGCGGTGACAGAAGCAGGCATATGTGGTCTTTCAGGGTTCATACTGTGATGAAGATTCATACCAACGTAATTAAATGGGTTTTGGAGGAAGCATAAGTTAAAAACCAAAAAGGCCCTGCGTCCTCAGGCCCACTGTCCTCATCACAGTCTGGTGATTTGACTTAACTGGTTGCCTACAACCGTGACAGCAGCACTAGATCGGCAGCAATACTTGAAACTTCACCTGTGAAGCTCCAACATAACGTGGAGGTTTAGGTGGTGAATGCTTAGGTGGTGCAAAATGTCCTTAATTGGCTGCTACCAACATCAGTATTGTTGCATACCTCAGTCAAAGAACTACCCCTTAAAAGTGGTGTTATGGCTAATGCACTTTTTATCTGAGAGCAGCCCAGTATGGAAAATCTTCAGTGGTAACCCCTTGAAACACAGTCTATAGCAAGACTGGACATTGCAGATGCACAGTAAATGCTGAAGTCATCAGTGAGCTGGTGATGACTGACAGTCTAAATGCAGGTAAAAAAGACAATGCCATCATTCAGAGAGAGGTTACATTTTCAGTCAGGGAACTTACACTAATCTGCTAAACTGAATTACTCAAGTGACATTCGAGAGCTTGCTGCTTTTTGAGATACCAGTGACTTCTGCTTCCTATCCTGAAAACATCCCAAGAGAACTTGGGTGCCAGCTTGGCATTTCTAACCATGGGGATGCGAGGATGCAGGAACGTGAAGCGAGGGACTCTACAAAATTCCTCGGCCAGCAAGTGGCACACATTTTGGATAGAGCTTTGCTGAAGTTATTTTGTTGTATGACCTGATTATTTTATTTCCTATTATGTAAGGGATGAAAGCACTAGACGTCTGTTAAGGCTTTTGAAAGATACCTAAATATTTGCTTTGAAACTTTGAAGATTTGCCGAGATAATGAGTTCATGAGGTAGCGCACAGTTAGCCCAGTTGCCTTCTTTCCAGTTACTGCTTTCAGTGAATTGGGTT
This sequence comes from Actenoides hombroni, assembly GCA_024336885.1. NCBI lineage: Eukaryota > Metazoa > Chordata > Aves > Coraciiformes > Alcedinidae > Actenoides > Actenoides hombroni. Next base: position 5,984,915 of record WUAM01000089.1, read on the forward strand.
GTTAAGCTATCTGTTCATGCTTTGATGTGCCATTCTTTTGACCAGAAAAGTGGTGGTTATGGGGAGTTACCTTGTAACCAAATCTAGAGCAGAAAATTGCCCTGTCATGTGTACAAAACATTTGTCTCTGTCAGTATTGCTGTAAAGTAGATCCTGTGACCTCTTTCATAATAAACCCCATTGTCTAGCATCTACAATAAAGGCCTGGAGTTCACCTTGAAATGAACTGGTTTTATAGAGTGTGATCAAATAGGACACTGTATTTCTGTGACAGTTCAAGACCTTTCCACAACGTTTTTCCCCTTAAATCTGTCCACCTGGCCAATTCCACAGCATACAGCCAGCACCAAAAGAAGAGGTTCGTGTGTATCATTTAAGCTACTGCACGCAAAAAAAAAATAAATCTTTCTTTTCTCAAAAGTCTGTGCTCGTGAAGCCTTGGTGTAGGAAATCATTGAAGAACACTGCCACGTAAACTTTGTAATACTTGTTATGCCCTAGTCCCTTTAAATGCCTCATGGCAATATGGTCTGAAAGCTATCGAATGGTTTGTTAACTTCTTAAAAGGAACGGGATTACTCTGGGTGGTTTTACTCCTGTTCTTTGGAAGTTGGTCTCGCTGCTTCTGCTGGGTGGCTGTGTGTTAACATCATCTTCTTTTTCCACAGAGAGGTGCTTGGAAGATCATGAGCTCATAGTTCAAGTGGAGTCCACAATGGGAAGTGAAAGTAAATTTTTGTTCAGGAAGAATTACGCAAAATACGAATTTTTCAAAAATCCTATGGTGAGTCTCATTGCTCAGGTGTCTACGTCAGTGTTTAAATCCCTGATAGTATTCTCCCAGGCTAAAAACCTCGAGTGTTTTCAAGTTACCAAATAGACTTGTTTCCAAATGACTGTTGTTATACTGGGGAGTGAGCAAGACAGGGAAATCTTTGTTGGTTTAAAAAAAGCAGTAGTGCAATTTACTCACTAGCTTCCAAGTTACTTGACTTGAAGCACATTGGTCACATAATGTGCAGCACCCAAACTTTTTAATTTCTGACAGTAATGAGTTTAAGAAAAACCCTCTGGCAAGCCCTAAAGCACTTCCTATGGACAAGGAATTTCCAGTTTATCATTACAGATGTTGAACAGCGTCTCACCTATGGCTGTGCTTTACTAGTGTGCTCTGCCTTCTTTACTGATTCTAGTGTCTCGTCACGTCTGTGTCTTCTGTGTTTGAAAAGTATTGTATCTCATAGCTGTACTTATTCCTGGATTTGTAAGATCCTTCCAATGTCGTAATTTTAAACCGTTTGCAGAATATCTGCTTGTTTGGGAACGATTTTCACCTTTTAGCTGAGCAACTAAGTAGAACCAGGCTGTTGACATGAAGCAATGTCAGCTGGTGTGACTCATCTAGCTAGCTGAAGAGGGATAATCCAGAGGTGGTTTAGGTGAGAACAGATTTTGGGTCAGTCAGGCATTTGTGGCACCAGAAACAAAAAGATACGTGAGGTCACATGAAAACTCATTGCTGAAGTTCCTGAAGATTAATTCCTTTCCTCATAGACTCTACTGCATAGTTGCTGCATCCTGCATGTGTGCTTGCGCGTACTTTTGTCATCTGCTGGTGCTTCTCTCGGGGGGGCTGTGCCTTGACTTTACTGGGTGGAACGTTTCTGTACATGGAGTGTTAGTAATTTTTCACTTCTGTTGATCTTCCTGTCTGATAACCTGTGAACATCGGAGTGTTGTACAGAATCATGGTATCACAGGAGCTAGAACATTGGTTTCATGTGGTATACTTTAATTAATAACAGAGCATGGGAGTCAAACCCAGAATGCTTGGCATTCAGTCCCCAGTCAGAGCATAAAATCATGCTTTTGGTTGAAGGTTGTTAAGGCTCCCTCTCCATTGCATTAGCTGTTGCCATATGGCACCCTTTCTCTTCAAGAGAGGCTGGTCAGTGTTAGCTTTCATAACTCGTTGTGCATCTTACCTGCCAGAAGGGCGATTCCTTTTCAGCCCTTCTCTTTATGCCCTGAAGACTGAAATTTAAATTGTCTGAAGAGTGATGAACGTTCTAAACTGGGAACGTTTTTCTTGTGATTCATCTTGCTACAATCAGTCATTGTTTTATTTCAGGCATTTCTGCATGTCTTGGTGTTTCAAATAATGTTTAAAAACTTCAAGAACTACTCTAGTATAATTGTAGTGTAAATTCAGTGTACTGAATTATATAGGCATTTTAAAGCATGGCAAATGAAAAGGGAAACTAGAGGAATAAATCTGGAGTCAAGTCATCAATTTAGCAGTCAGGAAACTGTCTGGCCTTTGTCATGCAAAGACTCAGTATGAATGAGATATTGTACCGGCTGCCTGAGATGGAACAGCTCTGCAGAAGCACCTGTTTGTCTGTTAGACAATATTTGCTTCTGTGTTGGTGGGATGGGGAAAGGAGGTAGGTGTCTGCTTTGAGATGTGAAGCAGGGCACGTGACACAGCCTAATGACTGCACATCTGTCCTCATTCAGTTTTTATTATTTCATTTCATGGGATGTATGGTAACCTGTCCTTACAAGAAAAAACATTGGGCTCTGTTGCGTTACCCTGAACCACATAGGGGTAGAATTTGCTAAGGGCTTTTCTCTTAACAGGCTGAAGGATTTCAAGCCCTAAGCTTAACCCGGCTGTTTAATAACCAAATGAAAGCATCAACAGTCACAAATGAGCTCTTTCTCATAATTAAGGTGTTTGAATGACACTTCATTTGGAGCCTTCTGAGGGACTGAGCAGGCTTTAGGGTGAAGCATTTTGGATAGAAAGAGATAGAAAGGTAAAGGTGTACGTACTGGAGATCCTGCAGCATCCATCCCTGCCTGAGACTTCTTCTAATGCATTTGCATCCAGCTTACCCCTGTGAGGACAGAGACAAGTTGTTACTCCTCCTGCTCTGCATCTTCCACGTGGCAAGTGGAATGGCAAAGTTTGTTCTCCAAACAGCCTTTCTGGATGGAGAGGGAAGCCCAGGAATTTGGTGGCAGAATATGCAATAAGCAAGGAGTGCCTGTGTACCAAGCCTGCGTCAGGGGATCTCCAGATGGATTTAAGAGTTTCTAAGAGCTTTTAAGAGTTAGTTTCAAAAAATTAAAAGACCGGAAAGAAAATTTCAATTGTTCTATGTAAAATTTCTCATATATAATGTCGCTTCCAATTCTTTTCTCTTTTTGTCTCTAGAATTTCTTTCCAGAGCAAATGGTTGCCTGGTGCCAACAAACAAATGGCAGTATCCCACAGTCACAACTTCTGCAGGTACTGTGAGTTATCCATGCAGACAAAAAATATTGGAGCTGGGGAAGGGAAGGGAGAGGAAGGGAGGGGAGGATTCATAGCTCTGTTCACAGGTTTATTTCTAGAAAAACAAATATACCTTATAAAGAGCAATACAGAAGTACTCTTCTGTACTCAATATCATAGCATAGGAGACAGTGTAAAAATGCACGTGTAACATTAGAAGATGGGCTTGAGATGGTGAGAGGTTTTGCTTTTACTTTTTATTTCTCATGTTTGTGCCTGGTGAGTGTCAACAATAAGGACCAACTTCCCCATGGTTTAACCAACTAGCTGCTCTCTTATCTAGAAAAATAACTCCCTAACAACTAAGTGCAACTAGTTACAGAAAATTTTATGTAGAATTAGTAAAGTAATCCCAGTAAAGCTGCCCAGGTTAACTTCCAGGGGTGAGTACCTTATGCATATGTGTAGGTAGAGCTGTGTAGTCTGCGTGGCAGCGGAGCACGCCCTGAGTTTGTACTCAAGTTGTAATGTCACTGTACAGTTTCTTGCTTGCTCACAAAGGCACTGTGGTGGTGGCACAGTTGGTTGGCCTCCAAGGATGGTGCTGAAGGGTGGGCTACCTCTCTGACCAGTAACTCCTTCACTTAAACCTCTCAATTCAAGCACTCTGATCTAAATCCTGTAGTCTCAGTCTTTTTCACTTTATCTGTTTTCTCTGTGCAACTCACGAGGCCAAATTAAAACATAGTTTATTAAAAAGAGTACTACATTAAGACTATAAGGTCACCATGCCTGGAAGACAGTACCACAAATAAGAGGTAAATTATAAAGCAGAAGACACAAATACATGATCAAAGTATACATGCAAATAACTGATTTTAGCTTGATTTCTGTCATTCTGCGTGTTTGCAGATATGCACCGACTCTGTTTAAATTTAAATACAAGTTCCCACTGACTTTGAACCAGTGCACTCATTTTGTCCCACAAGCACTTCAGAGTCCGTTAGGTGCTGGCCCCAGGCTCACTGGGTAAGAGTTGAGTACGTTAGCATCCACTCTCATCTGGGGAATGAAAGAAAAATCAGAGCAGTTTCTGCAATCAGAAATGAAAGGCACAGGCAGTGAGGTTGCGGTTGGGCCCCGAGAGCGGCGTGAGCAGGCATTGCCACGGGCTGGTGGGAACAGAGCTGCTCACACGCTGCACGCTGCCTTTTATGCTGCGGTGGAAGTGGAGAGTTGAGTCCGCTTGTTAACACCAACAGCAGGACTCCCGAGAAGGGCAAGATGTTCTTGCAGATGGAACAGTTTTGAAGCTAGGGTGACCCAAGCAGTAGGGGAGGGGAAGCCCTACAACCTTGTAAGATACAGGAGTTTGCTTCTGGGAAGGCTCAATGAGGTACGGTCCTCGAGGAGCAGAAGTCACGGGGCTTAACAGCACGAGAGACTGAAGAGGACTGGGTGCATTCTCTTTGGTTCATTGTTTAACCATAAAAAAAAATCTTCCTTAAAGCATTTATATTAAATATGCCCTTGAGACAGCCATGTGCCCTTGTCACCAAGAGGGTCAATGGTCTCCTGGGGTGCATTAAGAAAACTGTGCCCAGCTGGTCTAAGGAGGTTCTCCTCCCCCTCTACTCTGCCCCAGTGACACCAAACCGGGACTACTGTCTCCAGTTTTGGGCTCCCCAGTTCAAGATAGACAGGGTTCTACTGGAGAGAGTCCAATTTTATTCTTTTGAATTCTGTTAGATGAGACAGGGAGGACAACTGGAAAAAAAAATTAGGTTATAATGCAAGTAAGAATTCAGACACAGAACCTATTATTATTATTATTATTATTATTATTATTATTATTATTATTATTATTATTATTTTCTCCTATGGGCATTATCCACCATATAACACCAAAACACAGCTTTCAGGTAATGCAGAGGCATCTGGGCCAAACAGGTTTATGCATTTTTCTTCCTACTATTGAATTTATTAGTTTGGCATTTAACTTACTGAGCAAGCCCTCTGTCATTTCAGTATCTGGCCCATTCTAATAAAGGAGCAATCCATCAATTCATTAACCACAGTTAATACTTCCTTCCTTTGATGTATTGCAAATCAAATGATTCCATATTTGGTCCCTCTAATTATGTCAAGAACTTAAATATTTCTGGATCTTGAAGTCTAGTACAAATGCTGGCAGTTATTTGACCTCTCTGCATTTCGAGTTAAATATTTTGTTGTCTGACAGACCTCTTGTCTTGGGACAGGTTCATGTGCTACTGTGGGAAATCTTGAAATAGGCTATTTCCATTCCGAAACTTTGGGATAAAGTTGCAGATTTTGGCCAATGTTCCCAAGTTAGAATAGTTGCCAGAATTGTTGTGACAAGGTATTACTTTCAGAATTAATAATTAGCACACTTTGTGTCCCTTCAGGCCAAGTAGAAGAAGAATGGGGGTACAGAGAACTGGTTAGCCTTTTGGATATGGAAGTATTGACGCAGAGAACAGGCATATGGCAGGAGCAGGAGCAGTTAGCTAGGTCGATGGAACGGGGGGAGCAGCAATACCCATTCTAGTTGTAGATCAGTTTAAACATCTAGGTCAGGTTAAGCATAATGTGAAACCGCGCCCCGAGTCAGCGAAGGGATTTGCCCTTTGCTTCTTTGTTCTGCAAATACAGTGACAATTTTATGATCCATCCATAGGACACAATCCTCATTTACATTTTCCTCTCCAACAGAACTTCTTAAACTCCAGTAGCTGCCCTGAAATTCAAGGTTTCTTGCATGTGAAAGAGCTGGGTAGGAAATCGTGGAAGAAATGGTATGTGTGTTTGAGGAGATCAGGACTTTATTGTTCTACAAAAGGAACTTCAAAGGTAAGATTAAAAAAGAAGTTGCATGGCAGTAGCATGTAAAAAGCATTTTCTGCTTTTATGGTGGATATTTTTTGCTGGTTTTTAAATACCTGCACACAGTGTTGCCTTTTTTTTCTCCCATAGAAAAGGATAAGCAAGCCATGACCAAACGTCAGGCAAGCCTTGAGCTCTCAGTGCACGAAAACAGCCAATGTGGCATTGTTAGATAATAAACCCAAACTAGCCAGGCAACATCATCATGGCTACTGAAGTCGTGCTAACAAGCTTAGCAAGAGAAATCATGCTCTGCAAGAAGATTATTCATGATTTAGTTTAAAATAATACCTGAAAACAGTATTTTATATTAGCTAACTTTAATATTTCTCTGGAGCAACGTAATAGGCTGTGCTACTTTTACGGTGATGTGTTGGAATAAGTATTTTGCCAGTTTCTGGTCTAAAGCAGCTCCCAGGCTGGCATTTCAGAGGTGGCAGACACGCCGTGTCCCCTTTGGGCTGCCCGAGAGAGGAGCACAGTGTTCAGACTCTGCTCTTGAGAGACTGCAAACCTTGCAGCAAGGTCTTCCAAAATCCTATACTTACCTATGATAAAATACATTATTTCCCCAGGAGCCAAGACATTTGCAATTGTTGGCTGACCTAGAAGACAGCAATATCTTCTCGTTGATAGCAGGCAAGAAGTTGTACAATGCGCCCGCAGAGTATGGATTTTGTATAAAGGTAATTCTGCTCATTAAGTTCTTCCAAAGTTCAAGGCAGTCTTGGTAGCTCAAGAGTCCTGCCAGCCCCCAGCTACACGGGATTTGTATGTAGAACCCTGCAAGCGTTTCTGTCATGAGGACTTGATCTTTCACATCTTTCATTTGGCAGGCTTGCCATGTGAATCTTGCCATCGTTCTGTGTGACACTTTTAACACTTTATCTGGTGCTCCTTTGGCTGGGGAAATTTCTGTGCAAGATCAGCTCAGTGCTGAAGCCTGGTGTGCCTGCGAGGTGGCCTCGGTTCACCTCACAGATGACATTTTTGTCCAAGTACTCTGATGGAATAGGAAAGTTTCTCTGGACAGTGAACACTAAAACTGTACAGCAACAAAGGATCAACCGTCGATCGTGTGCAATTATACCATTAATGTGAGCCTGAGGTTTGCATTTATGTAAAGAAAGAGATTGTCTAGGAAAATGGGAAGAAGAAGAAGCAGTTGCCTTTGAGGATTTTAAAAACAGTCGTGCTCATGGATAGGTTTGGAAAGTACTTCAAAGCTCCACGTAATTTTCTGAGGAGAAAATAAGGCTGAGGGCTGGTTTTATGGATAGCAGTGAAGTCTCCTTGCTAGCAGCCATTCCAGAGCTAGACAATGTGTGTTTGCCTCACGAAGTAGAGAAGGACTGCAGGACGGGTCCCAAGCTAATAGGGGCAGACTTTCAGTAACCTTCAGTTACAGAAACTTTGGTTCTTCATCGCAAAATGAGGACTCATAAATCTACTCACAGTTCCATAAAAAACCAAACCCTGAAATGCCTTGGTTCTGGTTCTAGCATGGCCTGAGTAACTTCTTCCTATAAGCTGCTAGAACTGCAGGATATTTCAAAGCAGGCACGGACATTTATCTCACTGGACCCAGCTGAGAAGGTGATACCAAAGCATGCTCAGCCTCTCCTGAGCTTTAATTCAGGGTTGTGTGAACTTTTTCTGGCCAGTTCTTAGACTCAAACCATACCTGCCTGTATTCTGCAGTGAACTTGCAGTGTTGTTGGTTTACTACTGAATGTAGCTGACTTCCCTTTAATGCTTTATAGCCCAACAGAGTGAGAAATGAAACTAAGGAACTGAGGTTGTTGTGTGCTGAAGATGAGCAAAGCAGGACATGCTGGATGACTGCCTTTCGACTCCTCAAGGTACCTAATCTCTTCTGTGTGGACAGAGCTACACCTGTAGTAAAGTTGCATTTGTTACTTTGCTCGTGAGAAAATACCTGTATGTTCTTAAGCATCATCTGCCTCCAAAACAATACATCTAACAGAAAAATGCCAGGTAGATCTGTCCCTCCTGGTTTTAAGCACAGGGCTGGGCTCAATTCCTTCCACACGTGATTCAAGTATCATTTTAGTTTTGGAGCCAACCTTATGGTGTGTGAATCAATCAACCAAACCACCTAGCAAGATACTTGCAAGCTATCATAAAGCTAAAGAAAACGTTTTGATAATGGTAAGTGGTTGTCTTAACTAGAACAGCATGCTACCTGGAGTCGTTGCAATTTTTTCATTTTTTGTGGGGGTTTAGTTAAAAAGTAACCAAAAAGAACAGCTCACTATCTGGGTGAAAGTTATTCATCTATGAGAGCAAACGGTGAGATTTCTTGATGATATGATAGGAGGCCTCACGGGGTTTTTTTAAACAAAATCAGTATGAAAGAAACTGAGGAGAAAGTTGAGTATTTTGTGCTCTTTGAAGCAGAGAACTTCCCAGTCTTCACAGGGAAATGTGCAGAAGTTTTGGGTTGGTTTTAAACCTTGACCTGAAGATGCTGCCTTGAAAAATACTGTGTTCTCTGTAGCTTACTATGGCCTCCTCCTACTAAAGGGAATATACACGTATATAAAAAGCAAAACAAATATGTACAGACAATGAACAACCCATGAAAATCCCACCTCTCTTTCACACAGTTATCCTACTCTCTAATACTCTGTGTCAAAGTGTAACATACAGAAAGTGATAAAAAACCAGAGGCATGTTCAAAGTGGCACCGCGGTGCTTGATACCAGGTGCGTGTCCACCAAAATAGGATGGGGAGCCTTGAGCTTAACCAAATGTGTCTCTCTCTGTAGCGAGCAGATCGTTTCAGATTTGGAAGTGAGGGCATGGCTGTTCTTCTGGCCGCTGAGGTCAGCGACCCAGCATCCTGCTGGTGCCTGCCACATGCCAGGCTGTGCCCAAAATGGGATGTGGGACCCAGGGGCATGCAAGCACTTGATCTCTCCGACCTGAATGAACGGAGCTGCTGTTCCTACCGAAGCAGCAGCCCGCATCAGCAAAGCCTTCACACCCCTCTCTGCCAAAATACCCTTTCCCCCACCAGTGTTTCCCACGCAGCTGCTGAAGAAGATGCATTCCTGCATCATGTGTCCAAGGAGCTGAAAGGGAGTGAGTGCATCAGAAAGGGTGTAAGGTTTTATTGCTTCCCAGTCCACGTGTGGCATTGACTGAGAAGCCACCGAGATGCCCATTGCTGCATGAGCGTTGCTTATTCCTCCCCTCCCCTTCAACACAGTTCATCTGCTCTGTTTATCCTCAAGATATGACGAACGATGGCTACAATTACCCGCTCCTGTCCCAGTGCAGATTGTCCATCTGTAAGCACAGGGGAAGCAAATGAGACTCCTAGGCCTGCGGGTGTGAAGATGCAATGCCTGTTCTGCTTCTACATTAAGTGGTGCTCTCCAAATACTACCCCGTTCGTTAATTGTGAGAGACACTGCCTTGCAGGACAGAGATTCCTAACTGAAGTGGTTACAAAAGCAGGTGCAGTAGCCATAGTACGGGCTGGGATTGCAAGAAGCAATCCCAGTTAGCAGTTGCATAGTTGATTTCTGTGGCTCTGATGCCCCTGATGGCTGTTACAATCCACTCGCCAGTTTCTTGACTTGGGTTTAATACACAGTAACAATCATGGTAAGAGTTTTAGTCCCCAGGCAATTCCAAGTGGTTTTTCTCACCTGTCTTTTACTTTCCCTATTTACACAGAACTTTGCATTGTGGGGAAAGTGCTCAAACAGAGTGTTAGACAGTTGTAGTGAATTGTGCCTTGAAGGTACCACTTGTTCTGAAGAAGTTAAACTGATCAAGGCACTAATGTTCCTGAATGGCAAGGGAGAACCTTCACAGTGCACAGAATTAGCTGCTCTTACTGAATATGTAGATGTGCATCTCGCTGTGACCATTCAGAGGAATCTTTCTTGCAGTGCAAGCTGTGGCAGCAGAGATACTGTGTGGCAGTAATTTCTGTTTGCTGGCCTAGGACATTCACCTCAGGCTGTTAACAATGGCGGGGGGGAAGACTTTGTTATTAAGGAACACTGAAAGATGGTGAAAGTTGTACAGTCAGGAAAAATTAAGGCTGTGCCCCAAGGTTGTGGCCGTGACACTCCTTTTTATTAACCCACCCATTTAGCTTTCCATAGTCATATATTTACAAAAATATATATGCCCTGTCAATGAGAACATCCAGTAAGCAATGCTGCTCTCCTTTGGCACTGCGCCTCTGGGGAAGGCACCGAGTAGGTGTTTTCCTGCCATCCTAACTACTAGTGTTGCTAAAAATTGATTGTGTTCGATGAGGAGCGTGACTGGAATTCAGTCACCTTATATTTATAAGGATTAGAAAAGTACCAAAAGTGTGATTTCCTGCTGAAAATTATTACAAGAGCTAGTGAATTAGAAAGGTTCTTACTTTTTATCATTATGAAAACTTGAGTTTCAACATCTTACACAGATTGGATTTTGAGTTGACAGTACTAGAGGGTATAGAGAGGGGGAGTTAGTGTGTGTGTGTGTTCTGACCTCAAGTGAAAGCTGGTGTTCTACAAGGAAAACATGATGATAGCTGAGAGTGGCAGAAATTACCTCTGTATTTCACTCAGACTTGTAAAAGTGCCATCTTGTAAATAAAACTTGCTGTGCATATTTACTGCTTGATTGCCACCCGCCAATCACTATTAACCAATAAAAATGGCTTTGGGACAGCATTCGATCATGAAAATAATGAACTGGTGGCACCTTGCTCCAGCATAAGTGGCATTATGAGAACACTACAGGGTTTTGGGTTTTTTCCCAAGGGTATACATGTGAATAATGGTATCTTTGCATTTCCTGTTGGCAGTACGGAATGCTACTGTATCAGAATTACAGAATTCCCCAGCAGAGGAAAGCCATGCTTCCCCACTTCTCCACTCCAGTAGTAAGTAATGAGCTTTTCTTCATCATTGTGTGATGTTGGAAAAGACACGTTTGTTTTTGCATTTTAAAAGTGGAAAGTTTTACATTAAGAAAGGTACATTCAGCATTGTGTGGCAAGTGGATGCGAAGCTCACGTTTCGCACGAGTACCGTTTGCGTGGTTGGCTCTCCATTATCTTAGGCTTACATGATCCACACGATTGAAAAATCTTGGCTATGTCAGACACTTTGAGATCTACAGTACAGAGACATCTGGCTGTCTCTGCAGAAGCCAGCTTAGGTCTGGCAAAAGGAACACGTAAATTTCCTAAAATAAGTTGGGCCAAGAGCTGACTGTTAGCTAGCTAAAAGTGAGGATCCTATATTTGGATCCCAGCTGGCCCTGGAAATGACTGGAGTATAGTAATAGGGCAAGTGGGCAACCTGAGCAACACAGATTTTGTTCTCAGCCTGTGAATCCTCTCCCTTCCCTGTGGCCTAAAAACAAAACCCATCTATCCTTGAGTCTGCAAATTTTTTTGGAAGGGGGGGGGGGGGGGGGAAATGAGAGGTGTTTTCTGTGCTGTTGAAGGATAACTTTGGACAGTCTTCTGAAACTGAAAAATGTTGAAATTGAAACTCTCAAGGTGCTTTTTTCTTTCCCCGTTTTTTGAAACAAGTGAAAATTCCTTTTCAGAGAAGTGTATCTGAAAACTCACTAGTAGCAATGGATTTTTCGGGGCAAATAGGAAGAGTTATCGAAAACCCTGCTGAAGCACAGAGTGCTGCCTTGGAAGAAGGACATGCTTGGAGGGTAGCTATCATCTCTTCTTTTCTGTTTTTGTAATTAGTAAGTGTCTGTTGAGAGCCAAAACACAAGAGTGTGCTATGATGTTAGTGCAGTGCTGGTCACAGTATAGCTTAGCTCCGACCTGAAGCAATCACACTGCAAGCATGCAGATCTGAAAGTCAATATCCATCTTTAGCAAAACTGTCACATTCACAACAACCTTCTACCACTGCTTCTCTGTCCCCCTAGTGTCCAGAGGAAAGTTGAGGGGGAAAGCAGACCCACCAGAACTTTACTGCCAGTTTGCAAAACCAGTCTCTGAGGAGGAATATGTCAAATTAAATGCTTCCCCACATGGAAGAGGCTGGGGCTCTGACTAATGGCTTGCTCCCAGTAAGTTTAATTGCAGAATATACAAGAGGCAGGACCTCTTGCAATGAAAACTGATGTAACTTGTTTATAGTGTCTTGTGGACAGACAGCTGCAGTACAAGTTTTCCCACATGCTCGTCTCTTAGGGAATAGGAGTCATTACTGAAGCACTACCTGGTGCTTTATGTACGGGAGGGAAATACTGCTTGATTTATGGAGTGCCTGGTGTTTTGCCTGAGCAGAAACATATCAGACTTTTCTTTTTTCTGTCATTTTTTTTTCTTTTCTTTTTTTTTTTTTTCCTTTTTTTTTTCTTTTTTTAAAGATACTGAGCTTTCATCATTAACATCTGGCTTGTGTTTTAAGCCAACTGAAATGAGCTGCTGCTTGTAGATTAGCCCCCTTCAAAGTTGCATTTCTTTTTCTCATCCTTGCATTAAACTTGCCCAGCCCCCAGTTTCCTGTAAATTAAATCTGTATTGCATGTGCACTAATTCTCTTCTGTTGAGGCTTTAGTGTGGATTTAACGGTAATTCATTTTCTCTGTAGAAACGTAGCACAAGAATGAACATCTTGGGTAGCCAAAGTCCACTCCATCCTTCCACACTGAGTACAGGTAAATTCTGCTGGTTTGTAAGCACAGTATCAGAGGCCTCCATGGGTAAATAAAAGTTTTATTTCGTATGGAGACAGAGTGCAATGATGTAGTATTAATGCCTTGATGTCAAATACACTGTTTATATTTATCAGTGGCTTCTGTGTCATTGACATGCTTACCCATACAGACATAGCAGAAGGAAGGAACTTGTTTTCCTTTGAAGGTGTGCTCAAGCTTCTCTTCAATATTAATCTTGTGAAACTTAGATTTTATAAGAAAGAAAGACTCCATAAATGTTTCCATTTAAACAATCCAGAAGCCAATTCTTTGTTTTAGACAAGGGAAGTCAATGAGTGATCTGTTAAGTCTTTAAAGAGCAAAAATGATAGTCTTCAAAATAGCATTCGTTCCATAATAACTGAATAATGTAAAATGTGGATGCCTGTAATCTGAGTCTTGAATATCTCTTTGAGATTTTAAGCTTATTAAAGTAATAGAAAATTGGAAACAGGAAAAATCCTGGACTTCTTAGAGGAAACATCTTTTCTCTGTTTCTATTCTGTGTTTCTATTGTGTTGACCAGGATTTAAAAATACCATTTGAAAAACAATAAACATAAAAATATTTGAAGTTAACTCCACCCTTGAAAGCATAAACTAAAATGCTTTTCATTATTTGAGAGTTAGAGGGACTTGGTCCTAAGTCATTAGTTTACACTTTGAATTCTAAGAGTTGATTAGCCAAGCATTTTCAAGAAGCTATGACAAGGCAGTGTTATAAAAGATTTCTCTCGTTAACCGAATGGTAGATCTGCAGATCAGAAAACACATGGAAATAATGCCTGTCCACTTAGTGTATTAAGTAGATGCAACAGCTGGAGCATTTTTTTCTTATTGATTAATTTTTTTATATAGATTGATGAAAGATATTTTATAGTCTCTAATAAAACTATACCCACTTTTAAAATGTTTAAATTATAAGTGTGTGGAAAAAACTGTTGCACATGCTATTATTTTTAACCCTCCTTTCTTTCCCTCTTTTCCCTCTCACCTCCAGTTATTCATAGGACACAGCACTGGTTCCACGGCAGAATCTCTAGAGAAGAATCTCACAGGATTATTAAGCAGCAAGGGCTTGTAGATGGGTAGGTATTCCCGTTGCTCAGTGTTTATGATATGATGGTAAGCGTTCTAGACAAGAGCACAACTTCTATTATAAGGGGTTTGCAGGTCTGTGAGCACTTCTGAGTAACCTGATTCTTGAGTAGTCCCATTATAACCTGCCTGGATTTCACAAAGTCAGAGTACATGTTTGCTGGAGTGGGTTCTAACTCTTAACTTGAAAAAGAAAATATTAAGACTATACTTAAACTTTTTTTCTTTTTTTTTTTTTCTAATTGAGGCACTCAAGTTTTAGAGAATGTTAGAATTTGGAAATAGCTAATTGCTGCAACGTGCGTTTGAGGATATAATTTTCAGGCAAAGTTGTGCCAAGCCATTTGCCCACAAATTTATAATCAGCCATTTGTGCTCTTTTGCCTGAAACGAAGCAGCTAATGATAATTTCTCACTATTTATTTCTGTTCTAGAACAAAGAAATTAAAGTACCTGTTGCAGCACTCTCTAAAATGTCTGTTCTGGAGATTTTAAGTGTCTTCTGAGGATCTCTTGTTTCCCTTATTTGTACGTAGTTGTAGTTATTGAAGGGAAGTTGCTTAAAGTGTGTTCAGTAGTTCTTTATTTGTAGGATAGGAAGAGCATGGTTGCCTTCAGTTCACTTGTCTTACTACTGCCAGGGTTAAGGTAGCAGTTTTCATGTTGGTTTCTCAGGAGACAGTCAAGTTCAAACCTTTCCTAGGCATTTTCTGATTCGGGAGCATCAGCAGTCTTTGCAAAGAATGAAATAGATTAGAGAAACAGACATTGCTAGTGTGTGTCCACAGTCATCAAGCAGTAGGGTTTTTTATGTTTTAGGGGCTTTTTTGGAGTAAGGCAATTAGGTTTTAGCATAGCAGGTCAAACAGAGAAGAGAGGCTCAGAAAGCAAAGGAGCACTGCTGACTTGTTGTCCCACCCTTCTTGGGGTTTTCAGGTGTTAAGTTTGTACCTGGCTAGCTCGCTTGCTGTGGGAGGTGAAAATGGGTTACTTTGGCCGTAGCGAGGTCAGTCAGCAGTGGCTAAAGAACCGTGTTACCTATGTGCTCTGGGATCTAAGGATCATGGCTTTCAGGACAGAAAAGTCTTGCCTGTGTTGTCCTGCTCTGTTGTGTTCTTGAACAAAAGAAGGCAGAAGGTTAACAGTCTTCTGATGGCTCATGTAAGATGTTCAGCAGTGTATCTATGCAGCTGATACTGCTATCATCTGACTGTTTCTGGAAGCTGTCACTTAGGATGCATGTGTTTTTAGAGTCATTGCTTGTGTGGACAGCCTGTTCCTTGCCAGAGGTTGAGTAAACACTTGCAGGATCAGTTGTGATGAGCTTTGCTTTGTGCCACCAGTTTATGACTGCATGCATGATCTGAAATGACTAGATGAAGGATCATTTAGAGATACCTGCATGAACTGCAGTAACCACAGGGCAGGTAAGATCTTCCTCCCTGAAATGGATCCTAATGGGTAAAGTCTTTGGACCCTTCTCCACACATCTGGTCTTGCTGGGACTCAAAAGGAATGTTCAGGTACCATGCATGGTTTCCAGAGATGGCAAGACATGCCCGTCTCTGAGTAGTGGACTGCCCCTGGTTATGATGGTGCATTTTTGTGGTGTTGACATTTCTCAATCAGTTCTGAGGAGCTGGAGTATGTTCTTTTGGATTCTTAAGGCTACAAGCAGTTCTTGCAACTCAACCTTGGCAAAGTGTGTTCCTGGTTTAGTGGTTAGCAATTCAGAGGGCTTTTGAGGCTGGCCCCAGGACTGTGCTTGGCTGTCTCAACAAGTCCGCTAGTGATTAGCGCTGTGAGCCTTATGCCAAAGGTGTATTCTTGTTTCCTCTGGCATGGAGAGGTTCTGCTTCCTTAGTTCACAAATGTCACTGGGGAGGAAGCATTTTTTAACTAGATTCTTTTCTCCTCTTATAAGTATGTATTTAATCCATTTGAGTTAGGGCTTTTAATTTTGTGGGTCAACTTTAAAGCGACAGTTCCTTGGTGTAGGATGTTGCTAGCCATATTCCTAAAGCATGTTTGCTTCCAGTGATGCTGAGGGAAAAATACTGGGACTGTTTTAGGGGGAAAATACTGTGACTGTTTTAGGGGGAAAATACTGTGACTGTTTTAGAGCAAAAATACTGTGTGTTTTCCCCATCTTGATAATGTGGATGCTACTTAACTGGCAAGTCATTTTGAAGTATCAAGCTGTTTCTGTGCAATTGCAGCCATTTAACTTACATGTAATTTTTCTAACTCTGGATTTCTATAAAGTGATGCGAGATACTGGAGATGGAACAGATTTTCATGCCTTACTTTCCCATCTACAGAAATCCAGATTTGCTTTGGAATTAAATGAGAACATTTTCTTCATGAAAGTACATATCAGTAATGGAAGGCTCAGTTAGACCATTAGAAGGAGCCTCATGCCATTAAAAAGATCATCATTGATAGGGGAAGAACTACTGTCATGTATCTTTCACTTCTTGTTTCTTCATCTGTTAGTGTTGCATAGCCACGGTATGAGAATTGAAAGCAAATTGCCAGTTAGGGAATTGCCTGTTCATGCAGCTAAAGAAGAGTTAGGCAACAGCACAAAATGATGAAGTAGTTCTGGTTATTTATGAAGAAATGGATTTTGGTATTCAGTGCGTACTTAAAAATGTTCTCTTCCAGACTCTTTCTTCTCCGGGACAGCCAAAGCAATCCAAAGGCATTTGTACTTACGCTGTGCCATCATCAAAAAATAAAGCATTTTCAAATCTTGCCGGTAAGTAGATTATTTTTAATACTGATCACAACAACAAAAAAAAAAAGTAGATTTTAAAATCATAAATCTTTGACACCATCTGAAGAGACCTCTTATTAATTGCTGATGTAATTAACAGGGCTGTTTCCATTAGCAGGTATTCTTTAGAACTGTCAAACGTCCGATTCAAATTCTTTGTTAACATTGCCTGGAAAAATAGTCACTTAGGTAGAGGAGTAATGCACAGAACTTGTTCTTTGGGACTGACGGCAACAACGGTGGCAGTTGTCTCCCTCTCACTTAGGCAAATGCAGGGTAACTTAGGAAAGCTTTGGAAGTTTTCTTCTGGAGGTTATCCAATAATACTGAGCTTAAAATAATGTTACCCTGACATGTCGAGAACCTGTCTGATTTTTATCTTCATCAAGAGGAGCATTAAAAGTTTAATATTATGCAGACCTCTTTATTAGTCCAAACCTTCTTCCATTGCTTTGCCTGCCAACTTTACAAACAGCTAACAAGTATTTGGGGGTATTTTTTGTTTTATGTAGTGCTGTCTCTACAATTTTCACGCGCTTTCCCTTTGGTAAAACATTTCAAGTTGGGTTAATGTACATTCCTTTCTAATGCTGTGCAGTGGTTTCATAAAGGTGTTTTCTGGGCACCAGGTGGTTTGGGCAGTGCCCATCATTTATCTTACGTCACGTACTTGTACTCATTGTGTTTTGCCACGCTTGCATTTCTTCATTTGCGGTCTAGCTTAAAAAAGGATGGTTTGTTTCCCCAGTGTGAAGATGATGGACAGATATTTTTCAGCCTGGATGATGGGAACACCAAATTCAGCGATCTAATCCAGCTTGTTGAATTCTATCAACTAAACAAAGGAGTCTTGCCCTGCAAACTCAAACACCACTGCATCCGAGTGGCCTTATGACCTCAAATCTGACTCTCACTGAAGACTGGATTTGCTAGAAGAGTAATTGTAAGAGAACGTTGACACTGGGGAATTGGCAGATTCGTAAGTTGGTAAAAATAAATAAAAATATTATGCACCTTGGGACTCTGAAAGGGATGGATTCGACAGGTGCCAACAGACCAAGATTGCTGGTTTGTCTAACACCTAAGAGTGATTGCTGCTGAGTGTCCCAGCATCCCAAAAATGGGGGGAGGGTATGTGAAACCGTAAGTCAATTTGAAACAAAACTGGAAACTATCTTGGCTGGGCCACTTAACAGGAACAAGTGTGAAGAGAAACCTTTGAAAAGAACTCTTGCCCTGGAATAATCTTGACAATTAAGACTAGTGTGTTTACTTTTTGTATTGATCACTTTTTTTGCACTCCTACTTTGTTTCGGATATTGTATGCAGCCTATATTAGGAGCTGATGTGGCTTTTAAAATTCATGCAGGAGTTGGGTATTAATCTGCACCCTAAAATGTATGGAATGCTTCAGCCTAAAAGGATCTAGAAGAAAATCAAGAAGTGTGTGTGTGTGTGCGTGTGCGTGTGCGTGTGCGCGCGTGTCTCAAAACTTCTCTGGAGACCTGAGGTTCGATGATCTGCAGATGTCTTTGAAGAAGCAATGAGGATACAATCTAAAAGAACATACCACCATATACGTACTCTTAAAACTGTTGACTTGTAGCATTATGGCTGTAGTATGTTGATGGCATATTAGTGGCATCCGGTCATGCAAAGACTGTGTTAGACTCTATGCACAAATTTTTATTCTTAGAGTGGTGGTTTGTTTTTTACAGCCTTTTGACTGTTTTCCTGAGGAAACTTACTGTTACTAAATAGAATAGGACTGAATGACTACACTTGTATTTGAAACCACCATTTTTTGTGAGAAGATTCTTCTGCGGGTAGTCTTAGTATGACAAAATACTAAAAAAAAAAAAAAAGAAAAAAAATTTAAAAAAAAAAAAAAAAAA
>WUAM01000089.1:6017754-6037104 GCA_024336885.1 Actenoides hombroni
GTGAAGATGTGAAGTCGTGAGGTGGTAGAGAGAGTGTGTTGTGGTTTGGGAGTATTGAGGAGATAATGAGAGAAAACGGGTGTGGGGTGGGGTAGTGGGGGGGGGGGGGGGGCGGGGGAACCACCTCGTATCAGTAAGTTTCCAAAATAATGTGTAAACAAAATTTAATGTTAAAATGCAGATGCAGAGGAAAGACTTGGCTGTAGAGAAGTATCTTGGAAATCTCTGTATGACTGTACTTAATGCTGTTTGGTGTTAAGGACCGCTAATAAACTGGGGAATACAGTCAAACTTCATAGCAAATGTAGGTACAGAATTATCATTGCCCAGAAATAGAAGTCCTGAGATCAATTAAACACTTTGGTATTCGTTCATTCACCCTAATTAACCAATTCAACGGATTAATTCAAACTAACAATTAAGGGATAGAAACCATTTGGAAAGCTTTGTGAACAACAGCAGCATAAGCATAGCTTTGAGGAATGTGCGTGTGCAACCAGGAATCCTTTCACACCCCAACTAGAGTGCAAGTACAGCCACTTCCAGGCAGTCACCAGCTAGCAGCCAGCCCATGCCCCAGTCCTGAGTGGCTTCACCCCTGGCCATGGGGCCTGAGCCAGGAGAAAAACCACCCAGCTCTAACTGGATGCTCATGTTACACATACATCCTATGTTTTTTTTTCTGTTGTTTTTTTTTTGTTTGTTTGTTTTGATCGGTTTTCTTTTGGCATAATCTTCTGTTCCTTCAGTATTCTTCTTCCTCTGAATAAATTTATATTTAATCTTGGCATCTGTCCCCAGAATCCTTCTTTTTACCATGTCCTAGAATGTATTTAATTATTTTGTGATACCTTCCTTGTTGTGTTTAAGGGTAAGGACATAGCACTGTATAGCCTGTACTCAGGTGGATATGTAAGCACATGTTAACCTCCTGTTACAAGATCTTTCCAGGCTTTCAGAAGCCCTTTATTTGCTGGTTGCTAACATGACAGGTGCCTCACACTTTCTCTCTGGTTTTCTGTTGCCTTGTACACGACAGAAATCTTTTCTTGACACTGCTGACTGGGACAACAACTGATCCCCTCACGTGCCTGCTTGCCAGCTTTTAAATGGGTCCATATTGTGCCATGATTTTTAGCTAACTGGAGAGCAGGTACGTAGGTGTGGGTGATGCATTGCTGTGCTAGGCTACTGAAAGTAACGTTTATTGTGATGCCAGTTCACAAAATAAACCCCAGAGCCTTACAAATCTGTTTTGTGCTCATGAAAGATTAGATATACACACACACAAAAAAATCAATATTACTATGATTATATGCAAGTTCAAGGATTCTCTGTAGCTGCATCATCAGCTTAGGTAGTTGTAAGGCTGATCTCAAGAATATCTCTCCCCGGAACACAGCTTTTTGCGTGAATCCATGCTCTGGCTTGTTCTTACACCTACTTCTACCTCCTCTTTTTCAAGGTTATTGATACATATTTTGACTGTACATTCTAATGAGCATGTTCCTGGCTTTGGGTAATTTCCTTTCTAGCACTATCCAAGAACTGGAGATACAAACATATTTTTTGTCCATTTAATCTTCCTTTTTTAAAAAAAAAAAAAAAAAATCTTTTTTACAGTAATGTGTTACTGTGTTGAATGTTGCTCTGTTCAGCCCAGTAAGTACTTGTCTGCCTACTAATCCTTAAATGACCCTGAGTGGTGAACTACTCATTTACTACTACTGTGGCTTCCTCACACACTTCTTTCCAAGATTAAAAAGGAGAGGAGAGGGAGAGGAGAGGAGGAAGAAAAGAGATCTTAATCTTTGTGCTACAACTTTTTCTTTATTTTGGAGGCTCCTTTGGGCAACTTTTTTCTGACTTTTCCAGAGCAGATTTCTTCTCATTTTTTAATATATATTTCTTAAAAATACATCACACCCTTTTGGAGAAACAATTTGTGACATAATCCCTCTATGAGTATTCGTTTTAAGGGCAAAATTTCATAGCCATCAGGAGGAGTAAGTTACTACAGGTGGTACAGGGAAGCCACTGTTATTCATCTTACAAAATAAAAAGCTTTATTGCAGATCAGTTAATGCTGTCTGTTAACACCTTCTTTCTCACCTGTTCTTATTCTGTTGAAAATGGCTGTTAAAAAACATGTTTTAGTTACCTTTTTTATTTAGAGAATCATCCCTAACTCTGATGCTTGTTTTTGAAACTGAAATGATCTCAATGTTCTGCAGGTTGTGTGGTGGAACTTTTGGCTTGTTTGTGCTGTTTTCCAGTTCCTACAGACTACTGATAGTTACTTTAACAACAAAAGCCTCTGCCTAGTAGTGAAGATGCTTTGAAATTAGTGAAGTGATGCATCAATACTTATTGTATCCAAAGCAGCATAAAACACCCCTTTGCTCAAGAAAGTATCTGTAAAAGGAAACCAGAAGGCAATGGAACAAATGTGCACCTAGAAGCACTACTCATTTCTTTGAAAAGCAGCAGGAAGGTTACCTTTTTCAAGCAAATGGAAATGGTATGGCTGTAAATGGCTGGTTCAGTAGGTATTTATCAGGACAAGAGGGAGAAGTATGAAATGGGTAGTGCTAGGCGGTGGAGTGTAGCTGAGCTGTGAGCATGGGAGTTGTGTCCTCTGCTGTAACTTGCACGTTATTCTCAGCTTCACTGCACAGTGCCTCTACACTCCCAGTTCAATCCCAATATTCAGCCCATTCTTCCTGGAAAAAAAACCAACCCAGACTTTAGAAGCCTCATGAGGATGTGAATAGCTTCATTGTAAGAAAACCCACAGCTCCACCTATCTCTATTCCAAATTCAACAGGCAGAGCTATAGCGAATGTTTTGAGTCTTAACACATGTTCTGGATCCCTTATTCCCCTGTCTTTTTCCACATGCTAGCTGAGGATGCTTCTGGTCACCTTGCCATCACAGTTTCACAGCTTGTCTTCCTGGGTAGCAGCAATAGCAGCCAGCAGAGCTGTAAGCTGCAGAGCCAAAGTGTATTTTGTAAGTATCCATTGAATATATAACACTATTTCTCATGGCTGTTTTCAGTGGATAGGAAGCGTCTTCCACTGTGAGGACATCATGGAATTAATCCCTCCTTTAACACAGCATTGATTTATTTCCTTTATCTTAGCAGTGTTGCAGGCTTGGAGTGTGCTTGACATGCATTGCACTTGCAGCTGAAGAATCCTGAGTCAAGCTTTAATTTTATTTTGTATAGATTAACCACTCCTGTTTTTCTTAAAGACGGCAGTTACGTAACACGTAGACTGCTGACCTGGGTTGTATGAGTTTATTATTGGGTAAGATACAGTAAATAAATCATAATTCTGATTAAAGGTTAGTGTGATTTTCCATGCCAAACACACATATTAAGAAACAAAATTAGCGGCCAGTGTAAAATATTAACTACTTGTAAATCATTCGCAAGTCAGAGAATGTAGATGCAGAGCAGTTTTCTTCATTCTTGCTTCGGTGGGCAATAGGCATAGGTTCAGACTGGTGTCTCATTGAAAAGAGAGGAACTGAAAACATTATCCCCTAGAATTCAGCAGAAGCTGTACACAGGTAAGGTGTTTTACTCTATTATATGTTGCCATGTATGTGATATAAACTGCAGTAGTGATTCTCCTTCCCTCAGCATACCTTCCTCAGGTATTCTATATATTCAGGTATTCTCATGTATTCTCTGAGCATTTTAGAACAGTGAAAAATGACATTTCTTAGCCACTTCCTGATGACAAAAGTTAACTTGGTGGTAGAGACGGGAGAGAAGCCTCTTAAGACTATGCAAACCAAGGTCACTCCTAAATAAAAAAAAAAGAGCTTTTAAAAGAACTAGCAGGAAGAAGAAAAAAAACAAACAACCCAGATTTCCCCAAATTTTCCTAGACTGTCTTTCAGAGAACTATGCAGAATGTCAGCCACTGTAAAGGGAGGTTGCTTCTAGACTGGCAGCAGCTGACCTTAGCACACAGAGGTTCTGTGCCTCTGACCAGAGCCAGAGTCTGCCACAGTGTGGGTGGGGAGGGGCTGCCACTTTAAGCCTAGCCTAGATTTAGTCCATTTGGAATCCAAATGGAGTTGGAGCCAAATGTGGTAACACGGGAAAATAAACTGGAAGAGAACAACCCTTCCTAGCAAAATGTTTTATGGAAGCTGCCCTCGAGGACTGACCCAGAACTGGGTAGCCTATGGCAAAGCCTTGCGCGTGCACTTGAAAACAAGGACGTGAACTGATGTCTGTGACCACAGAGGTGACGAATGCATCAGACTGTCCTTCTTATTTAACTGCCTGTCTCCTCCAGTCACATGTAAATCCTGTCTAAATGAGATCCTGTCTCTCCTGATGATACCGTGGAAGCTGTGATTGTCGGAGGTGTGGAAGTGAACAGTATCACAAGGAGAACAGATGGCAGGCAGTTCTGAGTGGAGCTGGAGCTGGCTGTGCTGTGGTGAAGCTACCTGCAGCAGCTTCAGCTGTTCTCTTTCCTGGCTGGCTCTTTTGTCTCCTAGCTGGGGATGATTGCCCTTCTTACGGAGCTGGCAGGATAGAGCATGTGCATGCTTGATGGCTTTGGCACCCAATGCTACAGGGACAGGCAGGTTCTTCTAGGGATCTTTGGTAGAGTGAGGACTGGCCACAGGTTTGTAATGACAATCAGAGCTTTATTATTACATAAAATATTTAACTATAGGCCTGGCTTACTGTTATCTGCAATTTCTAGCAGCCGGTGTAGCTTATTGTTGTGCAAAGTTTTCCTCAATTATCATACTTTCAAATAAGCAAAATTTCTAGGAATCAGTGTAGCTTTCTTACTGTCTGGAGTCCTTAGTTAAGACACTTGGCCCCTCTGCAGATCAGGTTAATAATCAGTGCGTGATACAATCATCATAATCTGGACTCAGACTTTATTTAAAGGAACGTAAGTCACTCGCTCAGTCTTCAGAGGAGGAGGAGGACAACAATGGATGCATGCCAGACCTCTAGATGATCACAGGTTTTGCTGCCCAGCTGCAGGGCTTGCAGCTGCTTGGTTTTTACAGGCAATTGCTGTTACACTTCCCTGTTCCATAATGGGTGTCACCACATCCTGGCAGCAATGCTCAGTGGGCACATAGTCATGTTACAACGCTGACAGGGGATCTGGCTGTTCTGTAACAGAGGTCGTGACATATAATCATAAAGTCATTTAGGTTGGAAAAGACCCTTGAGTCCAACTGTTAACCCAGCCTTGCCAAGTCCACAGTGCTGAAAAAGGGAAGAGGGAAGGAAGTGCTGTGTGATCAGCACACTCAGTTTTATGGCCGTTTGCCATAGGAAATGGCATTGGTTATGGTAACCATACTGCCAGCGGTCAGGGGCAGGACATACTGGTCTCGTGGCTCCAATAGAAAGCCTCATCTTAGGGCAAATGCATCTTCCTATGCAAAAACCACACACTGCATTCAAGCAGCTGAGGTGTGCACGTATATCACTGCCACCTCTGAGACAGACACAATAACCCACAGCAGGAGGTAGCAAACAATACCTGAGGCATCGCTTCAGCTGCGGGTGTGTGTCCGCGACCAGGGAGACCTGTGGATGTGGAACATTCAGTTCCCACTCAGTTCTCCAGAGCCCTAGGTCTGTGATATCCATAAAGTAATTTTTCTTTATTGGAGAAAGTCCACGTACTCAGTAATTTATATAGAATCATATAACGGTTTGGGTTAGAAGGCACCTTTAAAGGTCATCTAGTCTAATCCCCCTGCAGTGAGAAGGGCCAGCTCCAACTGGAGCAGGTTGCTTAGAGCCTTGTCCAACTTCACCTTGGATGCTTCCAGGGATGGGGCATCTACCACCTCTCTGGCCAACCTGTTCTAGTGTTTCACCACCCTCATTGTGAAAAAGCCTCGGACAACTGAGTACCAACATGCTCTTTATGAGGAGGCTCCAATGTTGTTCTCATCCCATAAAGAACGGCCCAAGGCTGATCCTGGTGGCAAATGCTCTTCCAAGCTTATTGCAAGCGTGGCATCGTAGTGCACGATCCTCGTGACGATGCATTAATCACAGGCAGTGACAAAACGTCTTCTGGACCAGGCGTCTTTGTAAACAGTGATCGAAACGAACCACTTCTACAAGAACAAGCACTGCATTATGTTCCCCCTGTATTTCGAGCCAGCTTGTTCCTCGTGCCTCACCCAGGTCTGTCTTTTCGCGCACACAGTGGAGTATTCCTTTCATAAACTGCTGTCATTTTCTTTTCTGCCACGAAGCCTTAATAGCACGTTTAAGCCCTGACAGCAGCTCGCCTACCAGCCACAGCCTCTGTGGGGCTTGTGGTGGCCAGTGCTGGAGGAAATGCTTTCTCCACTCCCGGGGCTGGCCGGGTGCCCCAGCAGTGCGTGCTCCCCTAGGTAAGCACAGCTCCTCGGCTCGCGGCAGAGGCTTTTGCTGTCTCCGTGTTGGAAGAGCCTGCCTCCTGTGATTACAGCCTGCTCTCACTGTCTCTGTGACTCGTCACAGCCTGTCAGCTTTCCTATTGACGCTTCTTCAGTTCACCGCAACCTCTCTCTTTCCTGTAGGCTTACTTGCAGAGGAGTAAAGTGCTTAGGCTGCCTCAAACCAGCAAGTGGTGCGTTAACTCCTCCAAAGCTGTGTGCTTGAGTCTGCGTCCATCTTCACTTCGTTAGCCATTCCTTTTTATCCTTCTTTGGTTTACCAGCGCATGTTCACGCAGACGGCAAGACGGAACTCAACAGGAAAAACAAGCCGCGCGTCAAATATTCATGAAAGATAAGATAGATACTTTCCCAGTTTGCCAGCTCTGTCTGAGATTCATCTCCTGGCTAATCTGTTGCAAAGTCTACTTATGTTCTGCAGCAGACTTAGTTTTTATCCTTGCACGATGCAAGTAATCCATCTATTTGTGTCTGAAGGCTTTATTTGATTCTTACTCTCTTCCAAAGGAAATGCACCTTCTGTTGTATCCAGAAAATTTTTAGTTGCACATTTCTGCTAAAATACTCTTTTCTATTTTTTCTCATCTTTATGGCTCATGTGTATTTGGACCTTGTTTACGGAACCTATAAGGACTTTTCATTACAGTACAACTGAGTGATTTTTAGAGGGGTTTTTATTTCCTTCTCCTTTTTGTAGATAATTATATTTTCCATTAATAGTATTATTACATTAATGAAAGAATATATTGGGAAGAAAAAGACAAAGAAAGGGCTTTACTACTATTTTTTTTCTGAAGGAGCAACTAGAAGAGAAGCTGGAAGAAAGGCCTGCAGCCTCCAAATAGCACCCTGAAACTACGGGTAAGGAGTAAACCAAATACTAAGCAACAAACCAATGCTTTTTTTCATGTGCTTAGGCAACAGTGACTACCCCTTTGACACCAAATGTTGAAAAAAAGGCACAAACATCGTGCTAGTATTATTCCTAGTTAATTGTTTCAAGTTATTTTCTCAGTATCTGAGATATCGGTGATATTCAGCACAAACATATCTTGACCAAATCTAGTAACTAGAGCCACACTCAGAAGCTAGCATGAGAGGAGTGTTATGCTATTCCAGTGAGGGAAAAATGAAGTTGGGATCAAAGCCATCTAATCATAACTGGCCTGGGAAAACTTCCTTTTAATTACTCATCGGCGCTGTATAAATGATGGAAGAGGTGAAAACTATTGGAAAGTGGGTACAGAACCTTTTAACTCTCTTTGCTTTGATCCGTGTCTGTGCACATGGACTGGCAGTGGGACTGCAAAGTGACTGATAGCACATTGTCTGCATCATTCTCTGGTGCTGCTCTGGAGTCTCCTGTTCAAACACGTTATCTCTCCCGCCTTGTCTGCACACCAAAGAGTTCAGCAATGGTAATAAATTGGTACCATTAATGCAGGAGCACAGCATCTTTATAGATCCTCATCAGGGTGACATGCCTCCATGTGTAAAAACGCGTTGAAGGCTGCCTCATGTTAGCTGTGAATAATATGATGCTGGTTGCTTACCAACAAGCCCTGGCTTTTAAACCTTCTGATATCACCTGTTATTTCTCACATACCCGTATCTTGAATTCTGAAACAGCTTGGCAGTAAAGGAGGGGATCTCTCTTCACTGTGTTTCAGCAGCAAGAGAAGTGTTTCTGGGTAGAAGGGCCAACACGCTGAAGCGTCTGGGTCAGATTCGTGGAGCCGCAGCAGGTCTGACTTAGCCAGCACCTGTTAGGGAAAGCTTAATGGTCTTGCTTTTGTCCACTGCAGAAAGATTCTGTTAAGCAAAGATTTGTGTATTGCCAGCAGTTGATGAGGAGGATTAAGGAAAGTAGTACAAGCCAGAAGAATTATTTCAATTACAGAGAGGCATGGGATATGCTTTTTAGAAGGACATGTAATTCCCCTTTTCCACCTTGCCTATTGTACTTCTCACACTTTGTTTTCTTTTTCTTCCTAAGAAATAAGAAACCCTATTATTTTAATATTTTAATAATAAGAAAATGCAATACTTTCCTGGTCACGGCAACATTTAAGGTAACTTACAGGTATAGCAGAGAAGTAAAAACACATCAGATGACCCTGAGGTAGTATTTTAACACTCTGATTAAAACAGCATTTTAGTACTCCAATATTAATTTTAATTTCACTTTTTAATTTTCTTAGGAAGTCATCTACTTTTTGCAACCCGTTTAAATGAAACATTGACATTAGATTTAAGTTATCTTTATGTTTACTATAGACACCTTCAGTTTCTGCATCTCTTATACCCTTACAACATATTTTGAATTTTCAAATTCAGTGAGAAAAAGCAGGAAAAAAAAAAAATCCCAAACACTTGTTTTCTTATGGGGTCCCAATTTGTCCAGGCTGCGACCCTGCACACTCAGGAGTTGATCTGAGGTGGAAAACACAGTTGAGAGCTATCTACAACTGACCCTGGGATTTCTTGATGCTCTTCAAGAGCAGGCTGATCATTAGAGCAGACCCAACCCAGGAACTGCAGATGGGAGTCAGCCTACAGACCGACATCTAGCACAGCCTGGTCTGTGCATTTTAGGTGCTGGTTTAGTTTTGAACAGGCTCTTCAAGAGTTGTAGCAGAGTTGTAATTGGCCTTATGTCTGTACTTCTGTTAGTATAGGGAAACAAATCCTGAACATTTACTATTGCTTTTAAGTGTACGTATAATGAAAGAGAGAAACTGGAGAAAGTTAGATGGGGCATATCTGAGGATGTTACATGTGGTTCAAAGCACTCACTTTCACTGCAACAGCCACAGCAGAAGCGTCCCAGGATGTGTAACACAGACCAGGAGCACGTGATCAGACACTCACTGTCAGACTTGTTAATGGAGTTGATGGAAGGCAACACACACCACTCTTCAGTTAGCATAGGCAATGGCTGTTTATCTGCCAGATCCATCTGCCTTTTGGGTAGGGTTGGTGGTTTTTTTTTTGCTAAGTATATTTTAGAGGAGATGGGGAGGAGGGGGAGATGCTGATGCTGCTGCTTGTTCAATGCAAAGCACTTGGCTGTGATAGGCTGAGGGGACGTGGATACTCTGCCTATATATGCTGGCAACTGCATCCTCAATGCTTTGTAGCTGTCACAGAGGAGCAAAGACAGACAGTGAGAAAGACAGAGGAGAAGGAAAAACCTCTCCAACTCGCTGTAAGTAACATTCTTTGTCCTTAAAGCTTTGTGGCTCTTGAATTCAAATAGGTACATTTGGATTAATGCAACAATTGGTTACTTAGAGTGGGAGCTCGGTTAATGAACAGCCAACCTGCATTATTTTAGGGACAATCAGGGATACTCAGAAAGCATTTCTTTTTAACCTAAGTTTGCACAATGTAGTGTGCACCTTTCATTTCGTGTTTGCTTCTTTTTACATATGATGGATGTCAGCTGTAACTGTTTCTGTACATTTATGAAGTGTCTCATGTATCCAGAAGTTTTTATCTTGTCCTTCCAAGTGCAACAGTTCTGAACAACCAAGCAGACTTTGAGAAATTCTCTGCCAAATATTTTTAATAATAAAATTGTCAAGGTAAATTCAATGCATGACTTTCTGAGGTGAGGTTTTCCTCAGAAATAGCCCTTTCCCATCACTGTAATAAGACCTCAGAAGGGAAAATTACTAAGTTTCAGACTCTGTGCCAGTGACAGCAATGAATAAAACCAGCAACTTCTAACTGGAAAATGAAATATTTTAATGAAATATAAGGCCTGTAACATATATACCTAATTCTTGGCTTGTACCAAGGTAGAAATACAGAGTAGATCCGGTTCTTTTTAACTTCTGCTGAAATAAAATTCATCCCGCAGTCCATATTCAGGCAACACTCCTATTGCCAGCAGTAGAAGTTTAGCTTAGCAGCAGCAACAGCTGCAAAGACCTTCACTTAGATTCAATAGCAGAAAGTCCTCATGGCTTCAGTGGTGTCACTGTAGCACCAGAAGCCTTTAAATTACATTATATTGTGCAACAGTCAGTTGGCAGAGTAGAAAGTGCACTTCTCTCATTTATGGGAAAGACAGACAGTTATTACTTCTTTTGAGCCAATGCATCTATCAGTTTAAGGTGCTGTTATTGCCATGCATTCTTCCTTTCTGTATTTAATAATAGGAGCTGCTAAAAGATCTTATGTTAGCTGTTTTTGCATTTAATGTTGGTGAACTAGAGAACGGGTACTCAAAACTATCATACGTCGAATATACTTCTCTCTTCATTTGTTCTCTTTTTCCTCTTTCCCCCCCCTTCTGTCTTTTTTTCTCTTGTTCTTCTTCACAACAAATGCTGGTAGTATCTTTTGCATTTCCATTTAACTAATATAAAAAGCAGACTCTAAAATTATGTACAATACCTTTTAACAGAAATAATGAATAAGCTAAATGTTATCTACATAATACCATACCTATAAATGTTTTTAATACTTAATAGTGTGTGAACTGCTCATTTGTATGGTTTGATTTCAAATAAAGTAGAAAATGGATTGCAACTGAACCTTCTGCTGAATATACAATCTAAAGACTAACAGTTTTTGGTAACTTCACTAAAATAAAATGTTGCCACGTTCTAATTTCAGTGCTCTGAAGTAGAAGGAGTAATTTAAACAAAACAGTAAAGGATTTGTCAACTGTATATTATGTAGAATACTTGTCCTGTCACAAATTCCAGCATCATTAGAGAGCAAAGAGTTTATACATAAATTTTTAAAAAAAGATCCATTGATATCAGTTAAGGGTTAATTAATGATTGTTCTGGGTTTTACCTGAAAGTAAGAGCAAAACTCAATCTTCTCTAGTAAAGCAGGGCTTGATCTGGAGAAGTATGCAGTGGTGACAATATCCATTGATCTCTGCTGGGGACAGAAGTACTCAGACATAAAATATGTTTGCTAAAATATCAGAGTGAGGCTGTTCACGAATCTGAATGCAGACTATGCTTAGAAAGTTGATCATTCAGCAGGGTGCCTCCTGAGAGGGAAGATGTACTCTCCTAACTTGGGGTTCAGCTGGCAGAGTTGGAATGTGTTGAAATTCATCCTGGGAGATGTGGGATCGCTAAGCGCATGGAGCCGTTATCACTCTTTATGGGCCTTCAAGAAAACAGACCACTGCCAAATACTTTCAAGAGAGGCTCAGTTTCTCTGACATTTCCAATGAGTTTCAGGACCTTGGCCTGCATTATCTTGTGGTTTGAGTCCCTTTGACTTAAGCGGGTGTTGTGAGTACACACAGATTGTAGCAGCCCTTCAGAAAATATGGGTACTCTCACACAGTGTTTTCATTTTAGACCCTCAGGGCTGAGCTGTCTGAGGTATTTTGCTTATTAGAAAATAGCAGTCTATATTTTTAAAACATACCAGCGTCGAGGGAAAGTTTCTCCCTATTCATTGTGTTGTTGCATTGCACATGTGTTGTGTTTGCATGCGAGAGGTAGAAGAGGGAAATATTCTGTACGGGTAAAGAGGTGAAGTCATTTGCATTTTTATAGTACTAACTGGTAAGAGTTATAATTGTTAGATGCTCAGTCGACTGGATGTGGCTTCCACAGCAAGTATTGCTTTCAAGCAGATGAGGTGAGAGCTATAATGAACGGTTGAGGAAGAAAATAAAAATAGGGATGAGAGTGGAAGGGGGGTCTTTGTGACTCACAGAAGAACAGACATAAAATAGGAGGTGAAAAGAAAAATTTAGATGACCACTGTGTTCCTGCAAGGAGTATGCCTGCAGAGTTCCCAGTGAGGTACGTGTAGTGCAGAAGGTAAGGAATTTTCAGGCGCGGACTTTTAGGAAGAGGATGCATGGATACACAAAAACGGAGCGATGTTTAGATAGACTTTTAATTTCTCAGCGTTGCCTTGCAGGCAAAGAGCAATGGAATATTTTGCTTCAGATGGAAGCAGACTGATGTGCTTCACCAGATCAAACTGAACGGGAAGTTTGTTCCAGGTTAACTAGATACGAGTTCATATCGATTTATACCGCTGTGGCAACCCTGGCAGATTTGGGATGGATGGGTCCTCCTCCTATTGTTTATGTTTAAACTTCCTGGTTCAGTTACATCTCTCATGCAAAACAGCGGGTTTCCCCTGTAATTTAATGCTTCATCCTGACTTCTGTTGCTATTGCAACAGGGATTTATGACAGGAGCAGTGCCAAAGCAATGTTAGGATGAGTCAGTGGACCTCCGGTTCTTAGGAAGAACGATAGTTGGCAAATAACAAACAAGATCTCAGTGATTAGCTAAAATGTGTGTTTTATCAAACCGAGCTGACAAATTTCAGTTCCATAGTCATAGGCTGAAACCACAACATGTGTATCTGATGTTTATATCTGAGTTCTATTTGTTTATTCTGATATCCCAGAAGAACTTAGGCAAAACTGCCAATGTTAAAAGTGACAGTAAATTATATCAGCATACTATATATGGGGCAAGGTGATACAAATACTACTTGGAACAGAAAGACATTTCGGATCCCAAAATATCTAGGTGGTAGAAAAAAGGCCACAAGCTATATAACATAGTATCTGTGTTGTGGTAATACGATGAAGTGTGTTTATTTTTGCCTGTGTGTTTGTG
Source organism: Actenoides hombroni (assembly GCA_024336885.1). Taxonomy (NCBI): domain Eukaryota; kingdom Metazoa; phylum Chordata; class Aves; order Coraciiformes; family Alcedinidae; genus Actenoides; species Actenoides hombroni. The sequence goes on from WUAM01000089.1 coordinate 6,030,840, forward strand.
AGCTGTTTGGAGCTTACGCACAATGCTATTTAATTTTTACCATTTGATTTCTATTTTGGGAAAGGACCAAGCAATCTGCAAAAGCTTCTGTGTTAAATGATGCCCTATATTTGATTGATACTAAGTAAAACCAGAGAGTTTTTCCTCTTACCTGCCCTGACATCGTACTGAGGGTTCATTGGACCCACAGGTACTGAATGAAGCGAACTGATCCGTGTGTAAGAGTCCACAGGAATGACTGTAACTCAGTGGTGAGCCACACTAGCGCTAGAAACACCAAAGCCTCCAGTGCTGAGTCACTTCATTCTCAGGCAATTCCCACTAATTTGGCAGTCGTGACTTACGTGCTTATTTTCACAACTTTCATCTCTGAAACCAGAGGGAAAAAAAAAAAAACAAAACAGATTACCACATGCAAGTTCTTCGGAACATGCTGGAGCGATGAAAGAAGTAGCATAAAAGAAATAATGCTAGTTATTATTTAAGGCTTAAGTTAGAAATACTTTGGAAAAGAAGCAAAGCGGTACAATATTTGGATTTCTTCTGGCGAAAATACCTAAACCAAAGAACGAAGCCTTAGGGTATAATTAGGTTGGTGCCACAGAGGTGCATATTGATTGCTGCAGTTCATGTGGATTTATTTAGAAAGGCCATTAAAATTTTGAACTGCAATCAAAGATGTGTTAAATGAACATGAACGTAAGATTTGAGGGGCCTGAAGAAATGGAATCATCCTGATTGTAAAGGGGTAGAAACAAATCTGCTTGCTTAAACACAGCCTTTCAAAGGGGAGATGACACACAAAGCTGCTGACCAGAATCCTCTGAGGACCGTAATGACCACTGGTAATGTGTTTCAGGCAGCTTAGCAAGATGTGAGAAAGGTCCTAATTCCCCTTTCAGAAAGGCGTAGAGAGAGCCAAATAAACACTTACATGATGGTTAAAGAGAGTAATATAACTCTAACAAAACAGCAACAAGAACAGCTATTCTCTGGGGGGGGCTAGAAGCCCCTGCTGTGCAGATCCTTGCTTTCCCGAGCGGTTTGTGACCTCCAGCAGCACCCTGCCTTCACAAAGTAGCAGCAGCAGGTGCTCCACACAAATCCCACATCCTCTATTCGTAGCAGCAGAGATGTCTCCAGGATCATGGCGTTTCAATGATGCCTTTCTTTTGTAACGTGACGGTATTAATTCAGCTATAATAAAGACCCAAAGGGTCTCTCCTTTCTCAAAATAATGTCCTCAGTTACAAATCCTTAGCACAAATAACTGATGTTTAAGGAATTGCCTCTTAAGTACATAATATTCACATTGTGCGTAATATAATTATTTCCTTAAAAAGTAAATATCTGAAGGTATGTGAACTCAGCATATTGATACTTTACACCAGCAGTGAGTATCCTTGTTTCTCTTGCCAGTTTTCTTACTGGAACAGTATCACTCAATCTGAGTGTATAGAGACTCTTGGATGCTTTTTTAGGCACTGTGGTCTCAACCTTGTATTCCCTGAGCACTCAGAGTGCGCAGCCACATACAGTAAGAAAGTTGGCCAGCCCAGGGTGGCAGGAGCAGGCACCCAAGCAATACGAATTTCTGCCTGCACAGCACTTGGCAAGCAAACTGCAGCTCACCTCAGCTGAGCCACGGACCGCTTTGGGTGTGCTCACAGCATCCCTGCGTAACTCAGAGCACGTCTAGAGCTCCAGTCCAGCATCCTGGCGGGAGGGACAGCTCCAGACAGAGCTTCCTCAGATCTTCCTTCAAAACACAGTGCGAATCAACTCTGAGTTCTCCCTGAAACCCCAGTAAAGCAGCACGCTTTTGTAAATGGCACAGCAGGTGCATTTACAGTGGGAGAGTAAAGAGGCTGAATCTTCAGGCAAGACAGGAGGCAAGAAGTAGATAAAATGACAGGGCAGCACAGTGGATCACTATGATAACTGTGGTTATTGTAGCTTGTTATTACAGATTGTAACAGACATACAGCATGCTATTTTCTTAGCCCTTTTCTTTATGAGGCAGGAGGGTGTTGATGATGTGCCACATAACAGTGCCACATCCTCGTGTCAGCCAGCAGCAGGAGGAATGAAATCTCTGATTTCTGAATCTTCATCCACGAGCCTCTACTGCCCTTCTGTGCTAAAGGTACAGCCTACATGTATTAAGCTAATCTACATCATGACCTAGGCATCAAAGGTTTAACAGTGTGGTTTACTTCTCTACAACGTCCAGCTAACGCTGGAGTGGAGCAGAATGCAACATCGTAATTGGCCTAATATACAGAAATTAAAGAGTTGTGGTTTTTTTTAAAAGACCATGCAAGTCATCTTAGAAATCATTTGAATAACAGGTGGAAAACTAGTAAAATTTTCTTTCAGAAGTGGCTTTTCCTTTTTTTTTTCTTTTTTTTTTTTAGGGTTTTTCTGATAACAAATCCCAACCTTTGATACCGATGGAAGCTGCAGAGTTCCGCAAGAGAGGGAAGGAGATGGTGGACTATATTGCAGATTACCTGGAGAAGATAGATAAAAGACAGGTTTTTCCAGATGTGGAACCAGGCTATCTAAGGACCCTCATTCCGGACTGTGCGCCCCAGGATCCTGAGAGCTTTGAGGATGTCTTTAAAGACATTGAGAAGATCATTATGCCAGGGGTAAGAAAAATGGATCTGTATTGTTCGATACTGCATTTAGGTTTTCAAAGACTTCAATGTGGATTGAAGCCTGTGCAGATAGACTTTATGAACATGTGTACTCACACTGATTAGCTTTTAGAAGGCAGGACTTCGCTTAATATTCATAGTTAAATATGATCTAACACTTTACACAATTAATGGTTTTTGTTCTTGCTAGAAATAATCACTCTTTTGCTTCATGCAAGGCTTGCTTTTGGAAATAATCCCCTTTCCTCCCTTGCACTGGTTAAGGCAAAGCTTCATGTGATATTTTTGCTGCTTGCAGAGCACAGTAAATATTTCATAAAATGGGATTTTTATTAGTCTGCTGTGCCTAAAGTGTTCCTTCAAGCTGATCTTTAAATGTTAAAATTGTCCTAGGAGACTTCTTTTTATTACAGAGTTGACTAGAAAGGATTCTCCTCAATACTTGTTCTGTTGATTTACTAAATGTCAACTCCTTCTAGTACCTTTTAAGACAGATGGCCACTACTTAAATATTAGTCCTTGGGTAGATCAGTGTTGGTCAGACAATGCAGAGCAAAGCATTTGGCATTTGTCCAGTTCTGAATCTTGCTTGGTTTTCCACTCACGGAATACCGTTTTTATTTTAAATATATTCTTGTGCCCTGGTTTCACCTGGAATAGAGTTAATTTTCTTCCTGGCAGCTGGTATAGTGCAGTGGTTTGGATTTAGGATGAGAATAACATTGGTAACACTGATAACAGACTGTTGCTAAGTAGCGTTTATACTAAGTCAAGGACTTTACAGCTTCTCATGCACTGCCGGTGAGAAGGTTGGAAGGGCACAAGAAGCTGGGAGGGGTCACAGCCAGGACAGCTGACCTGAACTAGCCAAAAGGGTATCCCATACCATATGATGTTATGCCCAGTATATAAACAGGGGAGTTGGCCAGAATGGGCAGATTGTTGCTTGGGGACAATCTGGGCGTTGGTCAGTGGGTGGTGAGCAATTGCATTGTGCATTGCTTGTCTTGATTGGGTTTTATTTCAATCTTGTTATCTTCCTCGTGGTTGCTGTTATTATTTTATTTTTATTTCAATTATTAAACTGTTCTTATCTCAACCTACAAGTTTTACTTGGTTTTGATTCTCCACCCCATGCCCCTGAGGGCTGGGAGGGGTGTGTGAGAGGCTGCATGGTGCTTCATTGTCCACTGTGTTAAACCATGACAGCTTGTCTCCTAAGGCTTCTAAGTAGCTTGAAGAGGACTGGATTATTAGTAAATGTTAATAAGGAATCTCTCCTTTGGATCTCTGCATTAACCGCTTTGGGTTGCTTCTCTGGATGCAGCCAGGTGATATTATTGCTATGTGACTGGACAAGGAACCACTGCTCCGCAGATGTGTTTAGTCAGCATACTCCCATACCAATTCCTTTTCATTGACCAGTGTAAATATTTGGTATTCGATAAGAGTTTATCTTGCTTCCCTTGCAGCAAACCCTGTTCTCCTTTCACAGGCAAAAGCTCTGCTAAAGTCAGTGGAAATCTCTCCACTCTTCTCAAAGATTTGTGGATGAATTCTTAAACCAAACCAAACTAAATCAGTGCAGATTAGATAAGAGAATTACATCCAACACATATAAATACTTTCATTGCTGCTCACAGATACAATTGCCTTTTCTTTTTCATTAGAGAAAAACCTTTTTTTGTCTGTAAAGTGGAACAGAAAACACTTTGTTTTGAACACTTGAGAACATTAAAAAAAAAAATCAAATTAAAAAATAAGAGATGAATCATTTGAGAATACAGAGTGAGACATTGAGTTCCAATTATGTCATCAACATGTCACATTCCCACTTAACTAAATTGATTTTTTGTTGATATTTACATGCCCTGCAAATAAATTTACTTTTATGAAGTGATACATTCTGAAGAAGAAATGTTCTATCCAAAACTTTCCTGTGGTGTGAAATGTTAATGTTTGTGACACAAAGAGCACAAGTACATAAATCCCAGTTCTTACAGTAACTCTGATTCTGGCAGTGTTGTTTATACTAAATACTGAAGACTCATATGAAGTTCCCCATGCATCATGTCATAGCATACAGGGGCTTCAGGGAGGGAACCACTTGTGCTGGTTGCCCAGAAAAGACGTGAGAACTTTGCCCCATAACATTTGTACTCAGCACTTCCTACTTTATGTGCTTGAGGTGGGTCTATTTTAGCCCTGTCTTGTTTTCAAGATCTTTCTTATCCACATTACTCTTCACCCTTTCCTTGCCAACTCAGGCTACCTTCCTCCCTTGATCTAGTACATCCAGCATTGTTCAGCTATAGTGCTTTTCCAGTGATTCACCAGGGAATGCCTTATCTCCATTTTATAAGCGAGGACCTGGCCTACTTCAGAGAGAGTAAGTAATATGGCAGAGGTCATAAAACCTTGTTTTGTCCATAAACTACCACTGGTCCATAAGTGATTTTTATTTCCTTCATGTTGACATCTTTACTGTGTTAAGTTTTGTTCAGATGTTTGCTACTTATTGGATGATTGAAAGTGTGAAAACGGTATTCCTTCAGAGGAGCAAGGATCAACTAATTGTGTAAAACAGCAATGCAGTATCCATTGCTGTCTTTACTGTACAGGAGAACAAGCTTTCATAAAACTTCTTTATGTAAACTCCTAGTGAAACCGGATGTAGAACTTCAAAGGGCAGTCCCCTAAGAGATAATGACAGTAATGGTGCTAAATTCCTAATATTAACACAGGAACTGAGGGAACAACTGCCCAACTCTGACCTCCACAGCAGGAAGACAAGGTAGAAAGGATCTGCATGTAAAAATAACAATGGGAGTCACCTTTCTCTCTCAGACTTGCTTTGTTCTCATGAAATACATCTCCTTTTGTAGAGCCAAAACCTATCAAGTTTAGCTGTAATTGCAACCAGCAGTACTGAAGATGCTGGTTTTCCTCACCTTGTTCATTAGAAATTCATTCAGCTATGAACTTTCAGCTGAGGTACCTATCCTTAGTGTGTGGTAAAGGAAGACTCTTGATTAGATTAAGAAAGCCACAGGAGAAAGACACCCTTAGAAGAAATCTGGGAAATGAAATGTCTGTGAGAAGCACTGGAGTGGTAATTACTGAGCCCAAGACGCTGGTGTATCACTGTTTCTCAGCAGAGGGTTGAAAAAACAAGCATCAATTATGTCACGCTCTTTGCAATATTTGACTAAGTGTGTCTGTTCCAACATGGTGAAAAAAAAAAAAAAAAGAATTCTACAGCTGCTTCAAGAGGAGGGGGAAGGGGAGGCAGGAAGAGGAACTGCAGCTGCCCTTGCCCTAGGGCTTTTGGCTTTTTTGCTTTGTTTGAGTGGTGCAACTGGAATCTGCTGTGTTTCATCAAACAAATGGCTCCCAGCAAGTAGGCAGTTTAACTTGATTAACCCAAGATGAATGTCACAAGTCTTACAGATCACAGAGGATTAGAGCTGGGGAGATGAACGGTGGCAGCCCTGGCTCAATATGGACGTCAGTGGAAGTCTGCCTGTGGGTCCTATCAGGGACCACTGTTTATTGGGTATTTTTTAATCTGTTTATTGTGCTCCTGTGAAGAACCAAGTCCC
>WUAM01000089.1:6047161-6079864 GCA_024336885.1 Actenoides hombroni
GGCTGCTGCCTTCAGACAGTGCAGGGAGTTAGAAGAGCTGAGCTGGACAGTGAAATCACTGAACAGAGTTAGTTCTGCTCTCACTCAAACCAGGCCACCTGTCTAACCTCACCTTGAATGTTCCTAGGGATGGGGCATCTACCACCTCTCTGGTCAACCTGTGCTAGTGTTTCACCACTCTCATCGTAAAAACTTCCTTTCTTACATGTAGTGTAAATCTCCCATTGTCCCTTGTGTCACAGCAGGCCTTGCTAAAAAGACTGTCCTTGTCTTTCTTATAGGCCCCCTTTAAGAACTGAAAGGCCACTATAAGGTCTCCTGGGAGCCTTCTCTTCTCCAGGCTGAACAACCTCAACTCTCTTAGCCAGTCCTCATAGGGAAAGTGCTCCAGGCTCCTGATCGTCTTCATGGTCCTCCTCTGGACTCGTTCCAACAGGTCCATGTTCTTCTTAAGCTGAGGGTCCCAGAGCTGAATGCAGTACTCCAGGTGGGGTCTCACAAGAGCAGAATCGAGGGGGAGAATCCCCTCCCTCGACCTGCTGGCCATGCTTCTTTTGATGCAGCCCAGGATGTGATTGGCCTTCTGGTCTGCAAATGCACATTGCTGGGTCTTGTTGAGCTTCTAATCAACCAACTCCCGCATGTTCTTCTCTGCAGGGCTTCTCTCAATCCCATCACCTCCTTGCATTTATTGATACCAGGAATTCTCTCAACCCAGGTACGGGACCTTGCACTTGGCCTTGTTGAATCTTACGAGGTTCACGTGGGCCCACTTCTCAAGCTTGTCCAGGGCCCTCTGGATGGCATTCTGTCCCTCCAGTGTGTCAGCTGTACTGCTTAGCTTGGTGTCACCTGTGAACTTGCTGAGGGTGCACTCGATCCTATTGTCCATGTCATTGACAAAGATACTAAACAGCACTGGTCCCAGTACGGACACCTGAGAGACATCACTTATTACCAGTCTCCATCTGGACATTGAGCTGTTGACCACTTCCCTCAGGATGTGACCATCCAACCAATTCCTCATTCACCAAACAGTCCACTCTGCAATTTAGAGAGAAGGATGATGTGGGGGACTGAGTCAAGGGCTTTGCAGAAATTCAGATAGACAACATCCACAGTTCTTCCCTTGTCCACTGATGTAGTCACTCCATCATAGTAGGTCACTAGGTTGGTCAGGCAGGAATTGCTCTTAATGAAGCCAGTTGAGTAAGCCCAGACCATCTTTTGTTATATCTAGACTCATGTGTCTATGCATGCACACATTATTTTCCTCCTACATACACACAGGCAGACAAACACATACACATCGTCCCTGTGTATGCATTCAGGGGTGCATGTGCATGCACAAAGACAAACCTAGTGCATGTGTAGAAAGGAAATTGCTCATAATACTTCAAAAAGCCCAGAGCATTACTATGTTTTCAAAGAAAAAAATCCTAACTCCTAAGATCTCCGTACATCAATCCAGCTAGGAAATCCTACAAGAAAACAGAAAACATAATCCTTGATTTCTGACTGTGAGTGGCATTTAGCAGACTTAGGCTAAATTCTCAGCAGGCCAGGACCATGAGAGGCATTTACTGTTACTGAAAGCAAATTTTAGTCTTGTGAGTTCTGCTGCTCCTACCTTTCAGACACTCTAATCCTACTGAAGGGCCAAGCAATGTTGTTTCTCTGAATTGCTGTGACATTTTCTTATCTAAATTTCAGTAAGACAGAAGAAGCTTCCTTAATACTTGATGTTTAAAGTAATATCTGATTATGCAGAATAAAATGACCAGTTTTCAAGGTTGCCTTGATTTACTACTGAGTGAATGTTAAAAAGCGTCGAAGAACGAATTAAAAGTATTCTAGCTCTTTGCTCTTGGCATGAGGGACGACAACTGTAGGGTAAGAAGAATCAGGACAAGAAAATATGAGAAAAGACAATTGCTTTCAAAGGGCACAAAGGATATTTGTCTTTTTTTTTTTTTTTTTTTGCCTGGGACCATAAGGTCTGTATTGCACACACCATCACTCCCAGACCTCAAAACGCATGACCCAGTGATTCACAAAGCCTTTTACTTGTTTTCAATTTTTGTCCCATGTAAGTGACTGGCCTCAAATGAGGACTGACAGGCCTTTCTGCCTACTGAAGGTCAGAGGATCTTATGTTTACACAAGGATTTGCCTTAAGATATTTCTGACCTTTCAAAGCAGATTGTTGCAGCGCTCACCGGTCCATCTGCATTAAGAACAGACCTGTGTGACTCATAGGCAATAATCCACAAAAGAAAGTATCTATCTTGGGAGATCATTTTAGCTTCTGTGCATTTTGGGAAGATATTTATCCCACTGAAATGATTTTGCTTTTTGTTAATGAGTACAGAGCAGGACTGGAAACATTTTATTCCCCAGTAACTCCTTGGGGGGGATTGGAGACAACAGCAGAGGATTCCTGTCCATTTTAGTGCCTGGGCTGTCCTGGCTGAGGCTCCTCTTGCAGGAGGCACTGAAAGTGAGCTCTCAGAGCTGAGAGGAGCATTCCTGCCAGTAGATGCATGACTATTTGGGACTAGGACAGAAGCCAGGGGAGTTTTTTTGATATTCTCAGATTTTCTCAGGCCATTTCCTTCATCAACCTTTTTTGGCCATGTTTATTTGTGTCCCTTAATCAGCTGCCCACTCATTTCACTGTTTACTGTTTGATTCCTTGCCCTCTTTGAGGGTGGTGGGAGATTCCCAGGTACTTTGCTGAGGACTAGGAATTCCATGGAGCAGCACGTTGCTGAAGATTTGTTCTAAGGCAAAAGCACCTTGGCAGTTTTAACCTTAGGATTGTGAATGGCTGTGATTATTAGAGAGCCTTACTATGATTCTGGAGACTTGAGGAAGCAATTCAGAGGTTCTAACTGGCTAACAACCTCAGTGTATTATTATAGTTTGCTTATTTGAAATTCTTGTATAAATCAGCTATAAAACACCTCTTTCCATTGTACACCTGAATGAAGTATGTTGTTGCTATGGTACACACATTTTTTTTCCCCTTCAAAAGTTATATTTCAAGCCAAAACTCCCAAATTTTCTCGAGTTGGTGCCTGATTAGTTTACTGAAGTACTTTAACAAGAGGCACTGCTGAGATACAAGTTAATATTAAATCTGCCTTTAAAACATGTTCTTCCAGGTATATGTGAAGTTGAAAGACAAAACCTTTATGTTCTTCTGGTCTTATTTAACCTGTGTTTTGGCTTAATCTTCACTGTGATTACATGCTAAATTAGAATAGAATTAGTAAGTGCTCTTGTAGCCACTAGCAAGAACCAACAAAGGTTGGATGGAGATTATGAATGAAAAAAGTCATGATATGAAAAGATGAGGAATTTTTCTCTTTCAAATTAATGATGATTAATGAAATTGTAAAAAGTGGAAGGTAAAATAGCTTTTTTTTGGGGTTTAGTCATGCTCTAAAGGAGAGTATTTTGTGGCTAAACATACCTTTTACTATTAATAGACTTGTTAATTGTACTTCACGAGTTTATAAGAATTTCATAATGATATCTTTGTTTTTATTTACTGAGATGTGCTTTATGTTCTAAAAAATATAATTTAAGGAGAATTCACATGAAGTGAGTTATAAATAACATAATGTATTGGGAATGACCCTTAAGTACCTAACAAAATGAATGTTTGAACCACAATTTAGTCAGTAGGTAATCCAAAAAAACCCCAAAGGTTGTGTAAGAAAATATCTCAAACTATACCATACAATGATGTGTATTTTTCTTAGAGTTCAGCCAAGATGATGCCATAAAAATATGCTAGTGAGGCACTGAATCATTATCAGGCAAGCTGATTATCTGCATGTCTTTTTGGTTGATTTAGAGCCAAATCCTGAAGCTCTCAATCAATCCCGCCTAACTGTGAACTTGATAATTAAAGCTCTCACTAAGGTTAATTGAACTCTTGTCTGAATTACACCATGGCAGTGGTCTCAAGAATACTTCACGGTTTCTATTAGTGTATTTTGTCTGTGTGTGTCTCTATAGGTGTGTGTGTATGTATATATAAGTATGTGTGTCCATCTGTCTATCTGTCTGTCTAGATGAATGAGGGAGATGTATGTATCTGTTACATACCTGGAGCAGTCCCAGGATCTCAAGTATTGATTTAGTTGAAATGCATTTATATTTTTTTTCTTTTTAATTTCAAATCAACTTCTTACATTCCAATGAAAGGTACCTGTCTTAAACCTTGCTCATTTCCTTGTAGGCTCATTCGTCAGTGGAAAGAGCTGCGTTAATTGCTGGTGTGAAGATTAAAAGTGTTTCTTCAGATGATACATTTAGTGTTTGTGGTTCAGCCCTACAGAAACTTTTGGATGAAGACAAAACTTCTGGTCTTATCCCATTCTTCGTGAGTACTGGATTTAAATTAATTGGTGGATTTATTGCTTCTGATAAGCTATTTTTGATATGAGTAGATGATCACATCCCTAGCAGAGGGATTGAAAGGCAGCCGAACTAGAATACTAGGACAGGTTCCATGAGTGTTCTTCACACATTTTTCTGTGCAGGAGGAGCAACTAATTTGAGCAGCTGGTTGCACTTCTCAACAAAATGATGTTCTAAAAGGACTTAAAGTTATATCAGACAGTCAAATAAATGGAGGTGAATTTGTAGTTGCATGTAGTCCTGCTGTGTTATAATTTCCTAACTCTTTTACAAAGGTATACCTTTATTTTTCAGATTCTAACTTACTTATGTATGAAATAAGTTTAAAGGCAGTAAATTAAGTGATGATATCTTAAATTTAAGTATTTTCAAGAACAATATTTTCCCCTCCTCACTGCTTTAGCAAAGAAATGAACCTCTATAATATACCCCAAATATCATCAAGATCAGACATTGTCAGACAGGTATTTGTGAGTATGTGACTTATCTTTAACAGGTGACCTATAGAGAATCCAGCTGTGGAAGCTTTAGGTGTCACCATTTCTTGTTATCTGTCAGCTTTCTTTTCCAGAGATTCCTTCTTCATAGCAGTCTAGCAAGAGAGAATGTGTTTATATCTCAGTAGCTAAAGCTCATAATCCCCCAATTCTTGTCACAGAACAGTGTTAGATTGGATAAAATTTTAGATTTTGGTTCTACTATGATAAGTACCTGATTGAAAAGAATGTTTGCTTATTTATCAGGTCCACTCCTGTCATTTCAGAACACCATCTTACTATTTCAAGTTAAAACAAGATTTTATAATTTGTTTTTTTCATGGAGTAGGTAGCTTCTGTTGTGTTTTTGTATATCATCAACAAAATATTTTGCACATTTCCAAGCATTATACTTATACAAAAACTTGATATAGACCATGGACTGCATAGATCTATTAAGGAGTATAATATGCTAGCAATATTTTGGTTTTACTGTCCTCCACTGAAGAAAAATTGGAGGAGAAAAAAGACCGATTTTAGAAACAGAACCTTAGAAATGGGATTTTGTAAGAGAGTCAAAAATATGTCATGATTTTTTTCAGAAAAGTCATGCCTGACTTGATGGCTGTTTCTTTTCTTTCATGTGATAGCATTTTGAAAATTACTAGTGTGACTTAAATTTCTATGAACTGTTTTCAGAAGAATTAGCCAATGTAGCTTGCTTATAGTCGTGGATAGGTGCCAAATGGGACAAAGAAGCTTAAATTTCACCAGGCTCTTTTGAAAATGTAATCTTTTTACTCTTCTTGTTATTTAGCTTTCGTACTAGTCTCTTTTTACATAGTATGAGGATGACTAGGGTGAAAAATGTTTTATGTATGTGCAGAATGCTGCTAATTTGTAGCCTGCCTAGAGCTTCCTTGGGAAGACAAGCACATCCTATCAATGGCTTTCCAGTATAATAAGACTATGACTGAGAAGCAAAGCATCTCTAGGGCTTCCAAAAGTAACTTTGTACTGTAAGGCATGTTTTGTTTCACTGTTAGGTGGTACCAGCTCACAGTATCTTATATAAGATCTAACTTGTTTAGCTCACTGTTAATAACAGTACAGCATTATATCGCATCTCCATGCACTAACTACAAAGTCAATGTGTTTTTTCCTCATCTGTTGTTGATTAACAAAAACACACAACTTGCCTCTCATAAATATTAATTCCTTATTAATTTTTCTGTGTGTAGCAAGAGGAAACAAAAGAATCTGGTTTATGTTTTCAGTGACACCTTTACAAAGGCTGATTTAACTGCTGTTTTTTTCTTCTTCTGTTTGCTTAGCTGTGCAAAACAGGCTTTCAAAGACAGCAGAGGCTTAGTCGGAGTTAATATGGCTTGCACCAGGTCTTCGTTTATTTGTATACATAAAACATGTCAGCTTAGATTAAACTAGATCTCATTATCCTTACAGTTGGCCTCTTAACTCAAAAGGTGTGTTAATTCTCTGTCATGCTAAGCAGCAGTCCATGCACTGTATTAGTGCTCCCTTTTCTGGCTTGCAGATTTCAAAAGCCTTTCCATTTCTTTTGTTCTTAAGTAATTTGGTGGTATTTTACTTTGTTCTGGTGACAAAGATATGCACATTGCCAAGGAAACACCTTACACCACTTTATTCCTTGTCTCCCTGTATTCACTGATCCTTCACTACAGGGAGTGATTCAACATCAAAGCAAAGTTCAACAGAAGAAATTTTGCCTGAAGAGACTTGCAAAAGCAGAGAGATCATTCCTAATGAAGTCATCTTGGTTGCATCCAAGCTGATGCAGTCTCCTTTATGAGGGAAGAAAAAAAAAAAAAGGAGTTTTGTAGGGGATTAAAAGGAAAATACAAGTGAATTGCAATGCCTTATAGGCATGATTCTCCTCTTACATTTAATGAATAAATGAGGAAATATTGTACTGGACTTGATAGAAATGCTTTGCTTGTAGATGTGATTGGAGAATCAGGGGTGCTTTTGCTTGATGTGAAACAGGTTCTCTCATTACAGCAATCTGGTGATTATAGGTTTGCTTTTAACATACATACGATTTGGCAGTCAGCCTTTTTTTGAGAGAGGCATTGTCTTTAAAAAGGGTCTTTGAATTCCTGTCCACCAGCAATATCTTCTAGCACTAGTAATGTGTATATAATCTTGTTCACTGAAGGCTATTGCAATTAGAGTACCCAGACCTCTACTTCTGTTACCTTTTTCTATTTCTGAGTTCAGACTTGAGTTAGTCTCTTTCAAAATACTTTCACAGAAATTGAAACAGGGATATTTTCATACAGTAAAGCAAGCAGACTGTACAAACACAGCACTTAACCCTGTCAGGTGTCGAGGCACTAAAGTTGCCACGATGTACTGAGGAGCAATTTAGAAGTGTGGCTGATATGCAGCCCTTCCTCTGGCCACCAGTAAAGGGGGAGCTTTAAAGCATGTGCTGAAGTCACTAACCAGTGGTTCAGCACATGCATAAATAAGTGTCTTTCTTAGTTGGGCCCTATGCTGCCATCCTGAGACAGGCCTCTGCATGGGATGAACGTTGACCGGGACGCCCAAATGTGGAGACCACCAAGTTACACAGGGCTCAATTCAGACGTAGGGTCTGCTGCACTGAAGTGTACTTCACTTGAATGGTTGTAAGTGGTCTGTGAACTTTATTCTGTCTTTCATAAATCAACACTGACATACTGCATCTGGCATATATAGGGTAAAATGCACTTCAACAACCTCATCCAGTGTAAAGCTGCTGTAACACAACCGCCTTGCTGCTGAACAAAGGCCCTGCATGAAATCTCTCCTATTCTTGCTGAAGTGACTCTTCTGAATTATGATCTGCAGGATATTAAAAAGCAAGCTGTTTGTATCCGGGCTCTCTTGGGAAACAATCAATCAGAATTAGACTGACAGAGGAGCCATCTTTTCAGTAGAAGTTAACGCTTAGATCCCCACCATAGATTTGCATTTGGAAGAAACACTCTTGAGACATGTACAGATGTCTAGGGCAACCTTCCTTAACCCACAGTTTCTGAATGATTGCTGTTTTGTAAAATACCGAATGGTATTTTAGTAAACTGTTGCAGTTTTCTTCAAGCGCCAGACATTCTTATGAATGCAAGCTGGCAAACAACTGAGGAGGAGAAAATAAAAACAGTAAGAGAACATTGAAAGATCTGCCTCATTGCAGTCAATTGCAAATGAAAAGCTTTGTGGTCAAACTGTTAAACACGTGTCCACATCTTTTTCAAAAGCTGCAGGAGCTCTTCCAGTTGAAAGGAGTCGTTGCTCTCAGGCATCCTAAAGATTCATGCATGCTTTCTGACATAGCTCTTGATTTCAGGAAAGCAGTATATGAGATGACCGACGGAAGCATTTTAGCTGCTTTGTATTCGCAGCCAGGCCTGTATCGAATTCGAAGTGCACAGCCGGAAAGGATAAGGCCTGCAGGCTGTACTGAGCCTTCAGTCCCATTGCTGGGATGCAGCCTGTCCCCTGCCCTTTGCACAAATGTGATTCTGCTGGTGTTAGACAGGTTACAAATTGAGTTAGATTCACCGCGTAGTACCGAGGCGGGGTGATGAGAGTCCTGTCAAGAGCGGATGCTGTCACTTAAGAGGTTTTTGTGGATTAAAACAAGTAGTTTTGAGGCTTAGACACCTGCAGAAAGGATGACAAAATTATTTTAGAAACAGAGGTATAGTTTACAGAATAAGCCATTATTTAAACAACTAAGCCTATGCTTGAAGTCATACAACCTCTCACTGAAGCAGCAGACTCCTGATTAGGAGAATGCATTAACTTCAGTACAACACTACTAACAATAATGCTAATAACAATTGTGAAATTCCCATCATTATTTTAATTGCTGGATTTAGCCAAGATAATTTCACCCTAATCTTGTGAGGAAGACCACACCAGCTTATTGTAAAATATATGTATAAAAGCAGAGCTAAGTCTATAGTACCCTCTTTATTTGTGTGTTTTCCAATCCAGTGGATTAAACCCTATTCTTTAAGTATATAGAAAAATTAGAGTTTTCATCACGGTGTCCTCCATTTCTTGTTACCCAATTTGTTGATCTATAGTGCAGCCAAAGATGAAATGCAGGCTTCTCCTGACTGTGGGAACTTCTTAGGTAGACAATGAATGTGATAAATATATTTTTACTCCATACATGCATGCCCTCTTAGTTAAAAAAGGGATCAAACTTATTCCAATTTAAAGAAAAGTATTGTGCAATCTTTTTAAAGCAACCTCCTTCAAAGGATAATTAAGTTTCCAGAGAAGGCACAAACATAGCTCAAGGCACTGTGATTATTCTGTTCTTCTCAGTGACTCAGGAATATGGGAAGGCCCAGTGTAGATCAAGATTAGATTATTTTGAGGGAAAAATATGTTAGCAGCAATATTTTGTTAACTACATATTCAACGTGTTTCTCATTTTCAGAACTGTAATTTTTTCAAACTCAGGTTCATAGTAGCATCATATGGAAAAAATACTGAATTGTCCTTTTCTTATTTTAATAGTAACTTTTCCTATAGCCGATATTTTTTATTGGTGCAACGAAACGTGCTTATAGTTATTTATATTGCTGTAATTGTGAAGTTGGAGAACATCAGCACTGTCAGGGATAAAAATTTTCAGGGTTTTATATGACTGCATTTAATCAGGTCTGCCCTATACAAAAGCAGGATATGGCTTCCTCTGTTGAATGTACACAAATCTATATGAATTGAGTTCTCTTTGAGTACTTCCCTTTAAACAGAAAAATTTAGTTCCCTACAATAATTTGAAATATCTCTGAGGAATATGTGTAATATAGATGCAGAAATGTTCAAAAGTGTACTTTGAGAGATTTTACCTCCCTAGCAATAGATGATTGAATTAATTCAATATTATTGGGATGTATTATTTCAACATATTCACTTGCCTTTTTTTACTGGAAGTGTATGTTAGTGTGGGATTTCCTAGAAGTTTATAAAAATCTAGTTTAATACATAGTAAAACAACCATCTTTCTCTTTGCATGAATTCTCCAAAAACCTGGAACTTGCAAATGAAAATCTCATCACATTTACCCAACTCTTTGCCTCATAATCAGATTATTTATTCCAGGATGCTAGGCCACTCTAGTGTGCTGTTGCTGCTTTACTTCATAGAATGAAAATAAGAAAAAAAAAGCTTGGTGGGAAATGTGGAAAACAAAAATAAATAAACATGTTAACACTTCATGAGAAGGTATTGAAATGACTAGCTAGGGAATGCCCAGAGATAAAACCAGCTCTTAGTCCTGAGATGTGTACAGGACCTACTTTAAGATGTGACTGTAGATTTGTACCAGTCTCCAATATCCAACAGCTGGTAGAAGTGAAAAAGTCAATTAAATCTCTAGCTTGAAAGTGGATGACAACCTGCAAATGAGGATAAGCGTTCAAGAGAACACATGAAAAGGTACAATACTGGTAGCTATCAAGCAGTCTGTTTAATTAGTGCAGAAATACTTAGTGCAAGCACGTATCACCTTTTTAAAAAAGAAAGAAAAAAGACCCACCTAAAAAAGCTGTCATCATTTAACTTTTGAATAACGGTAACTCCTAGAATTAATGAGATACCAGCGAACTGCAGGAGACACAGCATGTGAATGTCTGAGCTAGGAGAATAGAAAAGAGCATACACTTGGCGAGTGAAACATGATATTAAGCTAAAACAGATTATAGGATTTTGGCAAACAGTTTGCTACTGGCATAATAACATTTTTCTTAGAAGTAGAAAGCTTGTTGTGCTAGAGAGACTAAAAGCTGAAAGCAAAGAAGGCCTCATCAGGTAATGCAAACGTGAGCAAAATCTTTGCTACAGAAGTGCTTACTCACATCACGATAGCTGGTAACAGAACAGGCCAAAGGTCCATCCTGTCTCATACCCTCAACCATCCAGCTGGGCATTGGCAACATGTGCTCATCCTACAGCAGCTCCACAACTAAGGCAGCAATGGACAACACGTGCTGCTCTTCAGGGAGGACATTATCTAGTACAGCAGGAAGCCTGACTCTACTGGACAAAGTAAGTGTCTGCTTAAGAAACAGAAGATGTTACTCAGCATGTTGGATGAGCCAGAGAAGTCCTATGCAGAGAAGGAACCACTGAAAACATTACCTAATGGTATCACTGCTGCTACAAGGGAAAGCAGTAAACCCAAAGGCCCTGTGTACCTACTTATTATGAAGCTGTGACACAAAAATGCACTCTATGGGATTTTAGTCTATAATTGTGTCTATGTCTTGCTATGACCATGCATTTGTTTCTTGAAAGGCCTAGTGGGTGAGCAAGTATCATCTAGGTGCTCCTTTGTCTTCTTATAGGTTATGTCATGAATTCACTGAGGGACATGCACACACACACACACCCCCCTCTCAAGGAAAATGATGCAAGTTGCAGATGTATAGGAAAAAACAGTGAAAGCAAAAAAAAAAGGTGCCTTGACAGTGTACTTGGCAGAAAAAGTAGCCAGAAGTACAAAAATAAATAAAAACCCCCCACAAAATTCTGGATTTGACGTATTTATAGTAATCTTCAGGCTGTACTGTAGTTTGTGTGTGACCTTGGATAAATGGTCTAATTTCTTTGTACTTCAATACTTGTAACTAATAAACAGCATACTTTATTTGTCTATTTAAACTGTAAAGTGGTTTTTGCTGTATAAAAATCCATTCTAAGTCAAAAACCAGACCCAGCCTTTATTAGTGCTTACAAAAAATGGGACAAGGTGTTTAAAGCATGTGTAGCCATGAAAAATAAAATAATACCAGTTTTTATGTACTTTATAGTTTAGGTTTGGGGGTTATATGTTTACCTGCATATTCCCAGTAAATTGCCATAGCTCATTTTCACCTAATTACATCCTCTTTCTACTATGAAGTTTCATCATTTATGTTGCCTCTGCTTTTGGCCCACTGGTCATGCAACAGGATACATTAAATTAGACATGAACAGAATGAAAGGAGAATGGTTCCAGTATTGTAGGGCGTATTTGGGAGAAAAAGTTCATCTGTGGAAAAAAAAAATTGCAAACCTAATAGTGAACATATGCTTCTAACGAACATTTTACCATCCCTTCTGTCAACAGGAAGTCTAGTACCTCTAAGTTGCTCAAGTTCAGCACTTGCTTATATACCATAAACTGCAAATCATTTTGATGATAATTGCATATGTGAGGTTAGCGTTGGGCCACATGATAAGCATGTGGAACACATAGGAAATATATAAAATATAGCATTAATATAATATTATTACTATATTACAGTACTTCTCAGTCAATTTTATAGTAAAATTTGATTTTTGAGCTGTCTCAATGGATGCTTGTGGGAGCTTTGAAAAAAAAAAAACAGATTCTCAAAAGTTCCACTGAAGGATAGGGATTTGCTAAAATCAATTTATTTTGCCCTATGCCATCTACTCTTTCTGTTTATTGTTACCTTTTCAGACAGGTTTGGTTTGTTTTTTTTTTCCATTTAATAATTTTCTTTGCTGTAACAATTTTTTTTACCTTTGTTTTTTTTTGTCTCTGCAGTTCTGTGCAACCCTTGGAACCACTCCTTGCTGCTCCTTTGACAAGCTGTTAGAACTGGGTCCTGTTTGTAAGTCTTTGCTACTGCTTTCTCAAATTGCAGATACCGGTTTAAGCCACGCTGAGTCATTTCCAGGGCACAGTGCAGCGTCAGTGTCCAAATTCAATCAGGCTACTTATAAATGAGACCTTCTGTTGCAGTTTTCTTTCTAATATTAGGTCAAGCAGCAGGCTTGCCTTCTCAGACTCTTAAAAAGTGCAGAGGACATTTCCTCAAGGGTTCTTTTATGTGGGGGTGTATTTTGGAGTACTGTCAGCTAACAATTACTGTAAATTCTTCAGTTTGTAACATTATTGTTTTCGCCCTTCTACCTAGAGGTAAATCTAGAGCAAAGGTGAAGATCAGGA
Organism: Actenoides hombroni; assembly: GCA_024336885.1. NCBI lineage: Eukaryota > Metazoa > Chordata > Aves > Coraciiformes > Alcedinidae > Actenoides > Actenoides hombroni. The sequence continues at coordinate 6,060,077 of WUAM01000089.1, forward strand.
AAAAGCTGAACTGTAATTCTCTTCTGCACCAAGTATTTTGTTTCTGTTTAACAGCTACAAAAAGCATGGAAATACGGACCAAAAATCCACATGTATTCTCCTTAGTCCTTCCTCTCCCTTCCTCTTGCAAGAAAATAGGGCAAGTGCCAGGGTGTTTAATGCAGTGATCAAATCATGGACTCTTCATCAGTGTTTCTGTGTTACAGTCTATTCTGTCAAGCTCTGATCTGCAGCAAGGCTTGGTCAAAAGCGCACCCTCACTGGCTGATGAAAATGCAACAGCAGCACACCATATTTACTCAAGTGTACATTTAGAACAGGGAATGTATAGCTACAAGCAACTGGAAGCAGCCTCATAGAAACACAGCTAGATTTGATATTCTGTTAGTTGATTCAGATGGAGCCTGAAACATTCGGAGTTTGTGTGGTGGTGACTTGTTCTGTGAGGTTTCCTGCCCTTCAGCACAAGCCTCAAGGGACTCAGTTCCTCCCAGTCCTCCTTTTTAAAAAGGTTTCTAGTAGTCTGCTTAGCAGCTAGAGATTATTTTACTGTTCAGGTTATTCCTACAGAACTGACGTAAGAGAAGAGTGACATCGATACTTTTAGGTATAGCAACTAATTGTGTGTGTTTTACCAGTTGCTCTCAATGATTTCGTGTTTGTTCAGCAGAGACCAGCAGAAGCACTTCACACTACTCAAGGGATAACTCTCGTATTAGCTTTTCTGTGTGCGTGAGAAAGAAGAGTTCTTGTCTTAATATACCTAAGCAATAGTCCTATGAAATACAGGAAGTGTCTCAAACAACATATGTTTAGAAATAAATAATCAATTGAACTTTGAACGTGTTTTCAAGTAGACCTAAGTCATGGGTGTTATGAATAATATTTTATTAGCTTTTTTCAGATATTTGTGCAAAATGTAGTTTACAAGAATGCAAATTCCAGCATAAACTTGGTGCCCAATTGCAGATCTGAATGGATATACCTCTGTATGTGGAAATACCCATCGTAATTATTTTGTGACCAGTGTAAAGGTGTTATGTGGACTTCACTCATCAGCTCACAGACCAGAATTATTACCACGCGCATTAGTACAAATCATCTATAGGAGAATGTGGATACCAAATTACAGACAACACGAGAGGCCCATATACTAAAATATTTCTGCATAAAGCATTCAGGGACTAATCAAGACTAGTACTTTCTTAACCTTTCCATGCTTACTCTGGCGTTAAGTATATTGGTCCTTGAAATAAATAGTTTGCTGCACATACTTCAAAAGCACGTGAATGCAGATCTATCAGCACATAAAAAATACTGTTCAGAAATGTGTGTTTGTGATTCATGAGTTAGAAGGGGGGAGCACAGCTAGAACTCCAGCTCCTCTTGCTGAAGTAGTTAGTTTATTAGCATAGAAATCATAATTATATCTCTAGACCTGTCTTTTACAAGTGTATTTTCTAATGGTTCTTCAATAGAAAGAATGTAATATTTTATGTGGCTTAATATTAGTAAGATAAACCTAGACATGTAAGGACTCTGTTCCTGTAGAAGTGGTGAGTAAGAAGGATATGTTATGTATGCATCTTTATGTATTAACAGAAACCCCAATGGTAGAAACATTTCATCTCTTAATTTAATTTTAAATTAGGAAAATAATAACATCAAATAAAAAAAATCTCTCAGGCACTAGGTTTCATGCAAATTAATAGGGCATTTTAATCTGCTGTTTAATTTATGTCCCCTTCAATTACTATTTTTTTTTAATTATTTTTTTTTTTAGGTAATAAGGAAAATATCTGGATGCATATTGATGCAGCCTATGCTGGGAGTGCATTCATCTGCCCTGAATTCAGGCATCTTTTAAATGGAGTGGAGGTGAATTGTGTCTTCTCTAGCAGCCTGCTCAAACCTTGCTTTTCCATAGAATGTGTGTGTTACTTATGCATCCAACGTTAATAGCTCTTCTAGAATCTCTGAGTATGCTGCACTTCAGTTTGCACTTCAAATCCCTGGATATTCTGTTACATTACTTATGTTTATATAGTTTTTTACTGGTTTGTTCTGTGAGTGTGCACATTACCACAGTATGTAAAAGTTTGCCATTCAGACTAGAAAGTAGCAGTGAATCAACAAAGCATCTTACAAAATAGAAAAGAGGAACTTTTTAATGAAGGTCCAAAAAAGTATGTTTTTAACACCTTAATTCTACTTTACACAAAAAGGAAAAAAAAAAAAAAAGAAGTCCAACAAATTAATGAGAACGCTATGTCTGATTTTTTGCTTATATCCTGAAAGTCATGGAGGATACAGCCAGGAGCTGTATCTCAAACAGACAGGGTTTAATAACCAAAAGAGTGAAATGAAATATTCCCCCTCAGCACTCCTGTTCCTTTTTTTCTCCCCTCGCTGAGCTACTTGGCATTCAGTTGCTTAGATAAGGATACTTCAATTTCCTGCTGCTCCCCTCAGACAGTCAGATAAGTCCTTGTCTTCCACGTCAGTGAAGAAAATATTATTGTTTGGTAAAGCCATAAGTTTAAACACGGCACTGATAAGTAGTGACTAAAGAAGAAGAGAAGGGAAAACCCCCTCACAAATAAAGCATTTTTCTTTTTTTTATCAGCAAATGAAGCTTGTTGTAATTTCCTGTAGGGGAATATTTTTTTAAATTAGTGTTATTGATTCCTGAAGGAAATGAAACAGCATCCCTTGTCTGATCCAGCATTTGTCATAAGAGTAAATATTTAACAATCATGAAGACATTACCTACCTTACATAGTACAGGGAGGTAGCTAGATGGATGTACAGGTAGATAGACAGACTGAGAGATAATCTTCTTATGAAAGCAATCATTAATTGTTTGAGAAGCAAATGAGAACAGAAAAGCGTACTATGGAATAGTCAGACCCTAGTGCTGCCAGGCCCCCATCTCTCTTTTTTTAGGCTGATGGCTTCTGCCTTTGTTAAAACACAAATCAGGGATGAAGCCTTTCACGTATGATATCTGTTTTACCTACCTGGATTTCATCTGATGCCATACCTAAGCATGTGTCAAGTAAAATGGGCCTGTTACATGATTTTATTGTGAATCCTTGTTCTGTGTTGGTTTTTCTTTTCACTTAGATGACAAAATGACTTCTGCTAAAAGAAAATACCCTGGCAGTAAAATACAAAATGTCATTTCCTGGTCAGTTGTAATTTTATGAATGAATGTGATAGGCAGATTCTGAATTTAATATATCATTTGTCTCTATATATTAATTTTGTGTGCATATGTTCAATATTCTGGAAATAGAAAGCTTAGTGAATTGTCACTGGAAATTAGGATATGAACTACAGTGGATGTTCCTGAGTATGTAGATTTTTCTTTAGCTTACACTAAGATATATACTTTTCCATAACATTCCTATCTAAAAAGTGTAATTGTTAGCAAATGCTCAAGGTGTTGATAATACCAATAGCCTAGCTGCACACCTAACCTGAATTCTGTCCCCTTTAACTACAGTCATTCTTAAGTAAGGTGACATCAGCACGAACATTATCTAGAAAGACCCAATTCTGGACTTCATTTTTAGCTAAGGTGTACTCAGACAATTTGACAAAGTTGTATCATTAGCACATGAATCCTTTTTCATAATTCTGGTTTTTATTTATCCATTCTCAGTTTGCAGATTCATTTAACTTTAATCCTCACAAGTGGCTCCTGGTGAATTTTGACTGCTCTGCTATGTGGTAAGTATTACAGTAAAAGGAAACATTACAAGAGGCAAAAACCACACATTAATTTAGTTTACCTTTCTAGCAGTTTATTTATTTATATTTCTCTGTTGAAATGAGGAGTTCTGCATAGCTTTAACTCTTGCTGATTATTAACAAACTTCACTCTTTCATTAATCCAAGGTTCAAAAAAGTAAAATTTAAAAATAGGCTTGAGCTCTGCATTTTGTTTCAGAGAGAGGGAGAAATCCCGAGAAGTCTGCAGATTCATACTTGCTTCATTTTGGGACTGTTTAAAACACAATTGAAAAATCTTCATTTAAGGATGTTAATCACAGAATCATTTTGGCTGGAAGAGACCTTTAAGATTATCAAGTCTGTTAACTCAGCACTGCCAGCTCACCCCTAAACCATGTCCCTCAGCACCACATCTACATGACTTTTAAATACCTCCAGGGATGGTGACTCCACTTCCCTGGGCAGTCTGTTCCAGTGCTTGACAACCCTTTCAGGGAAGAAATTTTTCCCAGTATCCAACCTAAACCTCCCCAGACACAAACTGAGGCAGTTTCCTCTTGTCCTATTACTTGTTACTTGGTGGAACAGACCAACCCCCCACCTCGCTACAGCCTCCTCTCAGGTAGTTGTAGGGAGCAAGAAGGTCTCTCCTCAATCTCCTTTTTTCCAGGCTAAACAAACCCAGTTCCCACAACTGCTCTTCATAGGACTTGTCCTCTAGACCCTTCACTGGCTTCATTGCCCTTCTTTGGACCCGCTCCAGCACCTCAGTGATGTGATGAATGGTGTGCTAAACAGAGCTTTTTCTTCTTTTCTGTCAAATTCCTGTGTGTTTGAGACTTGATTCTTTCAAAAGCCTTTCTAAAAATGGTTGGGATTTGGCAGATGAAAACCAGCTGATTTCAAAAAGTATTTATGAAACTTTGTACTGGTTTTCAATTTCCCCAGATGACATTTTGATATAAAAAGATGCCAACGTAGAACCCCATAGACATACTTTGAAACAAAGCAAAATACCATAGCAGTAACAGAAACATCTCATGATAGATGCTCCTATTGTGTCCCAAACTGGAATCTCCAGAACCTAGTGTCTACCAGCATCACAACTAATGATACTTATTAGCAAAACAGCTATTCAGTAAATGCAGACTGTTTATCAAGATAAATGAAAACACTAATTTCAGTTATAATAGGACTAAATTTGCAAAAGCATTAAAAAAGAAGGGAAAAAATGAATGTTAAAAAGAAGACTCTAAAACATCATCCAGAAAAAGGTCACCTTATTTAAGAGAAGAATACATTTGAGACTGATCACTCAGTTGTCTTTAATTAACCTTTGGCTCTTTTAATATTCTCAGCAAAGTTGACTTTTCCACAAATACGCAGATTATTCAGATAATACATTACCTTTTTAGTTCAAGAGTTTTCCTGATATAGGTACTTCAAATATTCCAAGCCATTATGTTTTGGGCTTTTTTTACTTTTCCTGAGAGTAAATGGCTTACATTTTCATCCTGATTCATCAGTAGTGGCAGTCATTAATACAAGACTGCAGTTTATGAGTACTTCACAACTAGCTGTCTCTCTGTGTGTATGGAAATAGGAAGACGATGAAACTCCTGTGCTAGTTTCTTCCATCTTTTTGTCATCGCTCAAAGACGTTGTTAGCAAAGAAATGAGACAATACACCATCATTCTTTTCAATTTTTGTAGGACAGTTAGGGGCCTGAGTCTAATCCCTACCAGTTTGTTTCCTCATTAATTCTTCTTTCCCCCAAACCCCTGTGGAGTTATGCTGCAAGTGTTTTACCTGGCTTTTCAGGAAAACGAGGTCGATACAATCGTGCTGCCTGTCAGCTTATTTTCCCACCTCAGGTGATTTTGACTTCTTCCCAGCAAAGCTTAGACTTAGGAAAGTATTTTTCTCCATTTTGTTTCCTGTGTTGTTTTATTTGTTTTCAACAAGCCATTGCATGAACTGCTTGTTTTCATAGGTAAGAAGATTCCATTACAAGGAATCTCAAGAGACCTTGCAACATGTCTCCTCGCTCAAAGCAAATGCTTCACACCTATGGCCATTCAGGCTTCATTTCAGCAAGACATTTACGCATAGGTGTTATTTGCTTAATAATGAATGAAGTATACATTTACATTTAAATTTAAACTCTTTGACTTGAAGCCAAATCCATCATGGCACTATTTCCAAGGCCCATGTCCAAAATTCACCTTTCGTCAACTGTTACACTGACAGAAAAGATGAAATGTAGTAATAAGGGATGAAGGAACCTGGTGAGAAAAAGTAACTGTGAAAGATACGTAGTCCTCTTAGGATGCATAGGAAGTATTAACCATGACATTGTAATAATATGGAAAGAGTTCAATAAGCAGTGAACACAGAATATTCAGAATCAAATTAAGCTGATTTCCCTTGACGGACAGGCTTCTAAATGACCCAGGCTCCTCAGCACTTTCCCCAATAAACACTCCCATTTCTTTTCCCTGCAAGTTGATTAAGATAATCTAGCCATTAGATCTGTAATGTAATTACTTAACTGCTCAGTCCAATATGTAGCATTGATGTCATTTGGGATTTGGAGGCAACTTCATTTTAAACCTTTTGTAAAATGCTCTCGGACTTCTCGATGTGCTGAAAAGAGCAGTCAATTTCCTATAAAAAGGAATTTAATGTAGCTGCTCCAAGAGGGGCAGATTTCTCATATTCAAATATCAGGCTCTTTTAGAGACTGTTCCTTGAAACTACTACACAGTTTTGCCTGACTTGTTTAATTGATATTCTGGAATATTATAAACCAGGAAGAAGTGTCTTCTTTCAGAGAGAGTGATAATAATAATAATCCTGCAAAGTCTTGGTGTTTTTGCTTTTCTATTACTCTTTTTGGGGTTTAAGTGTTACCTTTTGTTCGAGAAGGTTGTGTCAGTATTTGGAAGGAAGGTGCTTACACGAAATGCTTATCTGTAGATAGAAGTGAAATTTTCCTGTTGGTTTATAGTATGAAGCTGTGGTTTTGGTGATTGTATCTGTAATTTTAATTGGACAGAATAGAATGAGGCTGACAAAAGCTGCAGATATGCAATCCAAGTAAGTAACTTTTCACTGATTTTTCACTACTTTATTCACCAGGATTTTGCATTATGAGTACTTAATTTGTGACTCTGTGCCACTCAAGCTAGATTTTAGTAGGTCTATTAGCATAAAATCAAACCTTAGGAAAATTCTGGCTTATTAGTGACATTTTTGAAAAATATATTCACAATCCTTCAGTCAACCAGGGATCTTTGCAAAGAAAGTTAAGAACACCACTTCTATCCGTTACCAGACCACACAAACGTTTGCTGCAAAGATGTTTGAATAGATAGGGTGAAATCTAGACATGGTGTATAGAGGTGAAACTCAACTGGTTCATATACATTGATGTCCAGGCTTTGGATTTATGTCAGTAATCCTTTTAGATAGTTTTTCATGGTTGCCAGATTAAGACCTGTGAAGTCCCCAGACAGAACAGATAACCATCTTTTAAAAAAGCAGTAACATCGCCAAGGAAGTACAAGATGACAGCATTTTTGTATCTTCTAAGCTAAAGGTTCCTGCAGAACAGTTGTATGTTGCATTGTTTAGCACGGCGTATTACAGGAGAAGAAATGAAGCTCTCACAAGACAACAAATGATCTTGCTTGTAACTTGGGTTAGAGTAGAGCAACTTTGGGTTTGTTAAAAATATTTACTCTCATTAAACCTGCTTTCAGTTAATAGTTTCTTCTTCCTGTCCACGGGACATTTTGCAGCACACAAATAGTTTATTAATTATTTGTATTGAGAACATTCTGAATATCTTTTACTGTTTTTCTCATGTGCATGATCTTGCTTATATTCACCTATGTACTTTCCATACCTGAAGGCAAGTACTTAACTGTTAACCGACCATTACTGGGAAGACTTCTGAATCAGTTTTAGGAGCACAGTTTAGATGTGGATGCGGGAGTATGTACTGGCCTGTGCATTTATACATACACACAAAAATATTGGATATTAGATTTTTACTTAGAAATTTGCAACCTTGCATTAAAACATTAAAAAACCAGAAAAAATGCACGCACAGAAAATCATAAAAGGCTTGGACTTTTGTCATTAAGAGTGTCCCTGTGTTAACATAATTATCACTTACTTTGTGATACATTTATAGCCCTAATATAATGATGTAGCAGTCTTTCTCTCTTTGATTTCTGGTTTCTTCTTCTGCCTCTACAAACCCCAACATTTGTGGAGGCCAGTCAGTCTTACCCATAAAGTGAAGCATAAACGAGGAAAATCTTGTTACTGCCCTCTGGCAAAACATAATTTATTCTCTCTAAAAGGGAGGCATCGGCTTTTGAACCTCAGCCCAGGCACAGCACCCACTAGCTGGCAGTAGGAAGGTCTGCTCCTCAGTTTCACACCGTGCGGCACTACGTCGGCCAGCGTATATTGCATCCAGCTAAGGGCAGGGTGGTCCAGGAGGGAGGCCCGAGTCTGGAGCGGGTGGCTTGTCCCTCCCAGTGGCATCTGGTGCCAGCAGTGCAGCGCGGAGAAGAGCGGCCAGCGGCCACAGAGCCTTGCTGCTGCTGCTGCGCACCGTGTCTGGAAAACCCGCACAGCGCTGCGCTGCAGTCCTGTATGTACGGGCACCTTGTGTTGGCTGCAAACGCAAACCGTCGCTTCCGCTAGCCTCGCGTTCTGGTGTGAGTGTCTGTCACCAGAAAAAGATGCTCGGTGTCTGTTTCTTGCCTGGTTTCGAATCGGCAGCCGTGCAGTCATGCTGCCCGGTTCCTGCTGAGCCTTACACTTAGCTGCTTGTAAGGACAGCACTGAAAATGGCACGGGCTGTGCTCAGGAAATGCGCCGGTTCAAACGCATTCAACTTCACTTCTTGGGGAAATTTAATCCCTTAAATTTTAATTCTGAAATGTCTCAGATTGATTTCTTTCTCTTTTTTATATACAGGGTGAAAAAAAGATCAGATTTAACCGGTGCCTTTAAATTAGAACCTCTTTACCTGCAGCATCATCATCAGGAGTCTGGTAATTTTATAATTAAACGAGATCATTATTATTTTGTTTGCACACTGATGTTTAACGGAAAAACTTACTTAAGATAAAACCTGAAATTCTTAAAACTAGCAAAGTTGTTTAGGAGCCTATTTCTACTTTCAGAGTGCCCTAGGGAGTTAAGCTTATTGAAGTGTAAGCACATGTCTCGGGGGATTTTATTTAGTATAGAAAGAAATTGAGGGAAAGCCATTTTATAAAGCATTGTATTAATACTTTTGTATTGGGATTTCTTTAGCTCCAGATTTACCACTGACCCTTTGTAAGAGTGTTGAGAAAATTCTTAATGATCTTTTGGCAGTCAGGTAAAGATAGTGTTGGGGGCTGTGTATTGAGTGCCTTAACCTGCCTTCCCCAGCACCTTTCTCCACAATGGTTTGAAGATCTGATTTGGTTTTAGGATTTCTACAGTCTGATCTTTTTTTCTTAGCTATTCACACAAGCTCTGATTCAAATTTTCAAAGACCCGTGTCAGGAGCAAACACTCCCTGAAGCCACAAAGAAGGGATGTTTGACTTCTGTGCTCTATTTGGAGTGATAGCTACCTGAGACATTATCATGTTGTTCTCATGTTCTTACACTGATCGTAGAGAAGGCAGTAAGTGCAGGCTCTCCATCTTGCACAGAATGCTCACGAAAGCTCTTCACAAAATGCTGATAAAGAACTTAAAAATCTTAGGCCCTGTACAAAGCTCCTTAATGGATTAGTGCTTCTCTTTGCACATACCTAGCAACTGCAGAGTGGCATTTGCCATCCTGAAGCCTGCTTTTACACATTCGGTTATTAACCGATTAATTTTGAAGGTCACAGCAGTGCTGCAAGTTCCCTCATAACTTTCTCAAGAGGATGAATCACATGTGGATGTTCGTACCATTTACTCTATCTCATATTTTTTCCTGGAATTGCTGGTACTGATCTGTGTCCAGAACTGTACCCTGAGTACTTTTATCTTCTCTCTGTTATGGCTATGAAATCATTGCGATTTAAATAGCACCCAGAATTCCACCATTCACTAAAAACCAGTAGGAAAAATGGATTCCTGTGCCTTAATCCTGAACTGGCACAGATTTTGCATTTTATTCCTTGTCTGTATTTCCAAGCAATGCCAATATAGAACACTGTGATAAGTAGGAAAATGCAGTAACACTGGAGCTGAAGATCACCCTGCAAAGGCTAGAATTGTTAAGAAAAAAAGATACACTATTTTTTCGCCTTTTAATGAAAAATACAAGTTATAGCAAATACATTTAAGTCACTGGTTTTTACTTAACATACATGAAAAATGTTTCTCTTCAGAAGAAAAATTCCACGTTTAGCTAAAGTGAAGATATGTTATTGTGACAACTGACATTGCTGATACAAGAACCTTATGTCTTCCCCAGGTTAAATAGTACCAGAAGAAAGTAAAAACTTTCTTAAAAGTAGGTGCTTTCAGTAAGGACACCTAGTTGATCTGAAAACTTTATCTCCCCAGTGGTTCAGCCTTTGTCTTGCCTTCAGAAGCTGTGATAGCATGTTATGCAATCTGCACATAATTATTTCAAAGAGATTGGCTGATTACTGGTAGTCTAGTTATGCTACATTTTTCTATGCTCTCTTGGCATCAGATAGCAATTTTCCAAACGAGCTGGACAACGCTTTTCAAATGCAAAGGCCTCTAGCTACGTTGTTAAATCAAATCCACGCTTATGCTTTCAATAAACATAGCCAAATTTGCAAAGGTGCTAGGCTGTTACAGTCCCTGTTTATCCCTGCGTGATTTATGGGTTGTTAACGCTCTTGGAAATACGACTTGTCTAACAGAGGGTCTTATTTTCTGAGTATGTCTCAAGTCTGAGAATTCCCAGCATGGTTTACAAGGCAAATGAAGTAGTATTTTTGAGTTCACTCATCTCTCACTCAAGAATTTAAATGAGCAGAAAAATATCTCTATCTGTGAGCAATTACTCTTAATAACCATATGGCAATTATGTATGCCCCCAAGGGGAAAGTCTTTATTTTGTCATTAATTATAATTTTATGTGATTTGCATCACCACACCAGGAAGATTATACTAGCTTGCCTGGCAACCCAGGATATAGGTCAGATCCTAATGGCAGTGTTAGAAGAATGCAGCTTTATACTCTATTGTAAATGCCACATACGCTCCCACAATGCAATTCCTCCTGGTTAAATACAGATGTAAGAGGAAGGCTTGTAATCAAGGACTAATCATTGATTGCATTCTGCTTCACAGCTTGTGAAAGGTGTTGTTGTGGATCATTAGACAATAGCCCCTTACAGGAGCGTAGGATTATTTATCTGTCACCAGTTGCTTTACTCCTTTGCTACCAGTCTGGCAACTATCAAACAAAACTGGCTGCTACAATGCAGAAGGATATGAATGTTAGGAGATTATCTTGTTACTGAGCTGAGACAACCATCTTCATTTGCTGAGGGCTAGGAACAGGTTAAGGATCGTTGGTTGTTGTGGGGGGTTTTTGTTGGGTTGTTGTGGTTTTGTTTGGTTGGTTTTGTTTGTTTGTTGATGTTTTTGTTTGGTTTTGTTAGTTTGTTTAGTTTGTTTTGTTGTTTTTTTGTTGTGTTGTGTTGGTTTGGGGTTTTTTTTTCATTTGGAAAATAACCTAGTAAGCAGTTAAAGAAACAAATGGCCATATGCTGCAGGGAGGAAGGACCATGCTTTTTCCTGCTTTGGCTGCGTAGATGGGAGAATATTGGCAAGACAGATTGTAACACAAGAAATACAGTAGTTTTTTAAAATGCCTAGAAAATATACAGGCTGAAGAATTATGTAAATGACATAGACTGGTCAAATGCAGAAGCTCCAGTTCTACATAGTACCTTGTGGTTCACAATTCCAGGAGCACTTAGCATTTTCCCATGGAATTTAAGTACATACTTTCCTGTGAAGTTTATACTTCACTGCAGAGTAATAAATCAGAATAAGAAAGCTAAGCAGATGCATCCACATTTTCCTAAAAAAAAGTGCTTTAAGTTCTACATCAGTTTAATTCCTGCCACTAGCTTACTGCAAGTAATCCAGTTTTATGGTACAAGTTTTATTTGCTGTGAAATTGGTTTAATTACCTGATTCAAAGACAAGGTAGATGCATCTTGATTCTGTGTGCTTCTATAAGAGGTAACTAATATTGCCCTCTACTTGGCCTCCCTGGACTGCTCTGTGGCTTGGTCAGCCTCTGTTTGTAAGGGGCTTTCACTACATCAAATGAAAAGCCACAGAAAAATGACAGAATACTATTGTCCAAAGCAGGAAGATGTCAATTCTGAGTCATATTTTCCAGTTGCTTATTCAGACATACTGAAGAATTAGCAACAAATATATGAATGAGTATAAAAAGTAGTTAGAAGTGGATTATTTTAAGAAGTGTTACCAGTTCACTAGGGTAAACGTGGTGACATTTCACAGCAGAGAGTAAGTCATGAAGTGAGTCTGGGGATTCTGCAAACTGTTTAAAACAGAATTAATAACGGCTGGTTTATCTACCACTTCTTTTCCTTACAGGAAGAAAATCAGCATAGTGTTTAGTCCATCATCCCCACAGTATCTGCAGTATAACAGAAAGGAAACTGGTGTTTCTTCCCCTGTAAACTGTTTGTTAGTGGGATATTCTGACTAGCGAAGGAGTAAAGCTGATTACAACCACTTTAATTTTGCATGCTGCCAGGTAACCTACTGGATATTTAGTGTTCCTGTTGACACTGCTGATGCTGAAGTTTGTAGCAAACATACAGAATAGATAAGATACAGCTTTTTCAGTAACACTGGAATGATTGAAGGCTTTTTGGCTGTTGTGATGAAGCAATGTGAACATTTTTTCTTTAACTTTCAGGCCTTGTAACAGATTATCGGGTAAGTACAGTATCAATAATTCACAGATTATTATATACATAATATTATTACAATTTACATATTATAGTATTATGATTTACATATCATTTTATTAATTTTATATTTACATATTTTACACTTTACCTATTATTACAATTAACATATTATTATTATATACAACTAATATTATAACTTGTCTATAATTATATTCAGGAATTTTATTTACCACTACTATCACAAACCTCAAAGCCTTAATGTTTCTCTCCAGGAAGGATACAGCTTGCTAATTTGTTAACACTGCTCAAGCTGAAACTTTAATAAACTCTATTTTTCAAAAAAAGTTATTTAAAGGCAGAAATTGCCTTGCATGTGCAGTATCTCAAGGTTTAGGCAGTAAAAAGAAATGTCCTAAAGATGTATTTTTTTCCCCTTAATATGGTGACTAATACATTTAAAAAAACCCAAACAAACGTGTTTTAATCTTTAACCAACAGAAACACTGGTGTTTTGAAATGGAAAATTGGGCCTGTCGTTGTAGATGCTGGCCCCACAAACTATATACAATGTACGTGCACTTCTAAGACACTTACTTTTCTAAAGCTTTCAAGGAGAAGTCAGGATGCACAAAGAAAATTTGCTTTGCCTTGTGACCCTTCCATTCTGACACCAATCTCCTTTTCTGATTTTAATCTGAAAATTTTGGGTTTTAAACAGTCACACCAGGGCATTAACCAGCAACAGACATTTCTGCTGTTAGTTGAACCACTCCTAGCAACTGCCTATAGGATGTGGCAATGTGGTATGCTTCAGAATCATTGCAGAATGTGCAGTTTCTGTAGCAGGACTGCAACGGTGACTTCTAACGTGGGTGCCCTCCCTTGTCCCCTGGCTTGCAGCACTGGCAAATCCCCCTGGGCAGAAGGTTCCGCTCCCTGAAGCTCTGGTTCGTGCTGAGGATGTACGGGGTCACCGGGCTGCAGGAGCATATCCGTAAGGTGACTGGAGTTTGCTTTCCTGGGTAACCTGTGGTGGGACAGCAAGGGAAAGTGAGCTGGATACCTATCTACTTTCCATGACTTCCGTACACTTCAGAAAGCACAGGCAACAGCTTTTAGGCACCTCAGTTCAATAGGGGTGCTGCTTATTGGCCTGACATAGTGTCACAATGTCATACCAAGGCAGGAATCAAAACTGTCATCCATTTAGTGTTAATCTTTAGAGAAGGTAAATACATGCATTTGGAATTTCTACAATGTGGACTATAGTTCCTTCTCAAATTCAGCTAGAACACATCCATGGTGTGGAAAAACATGTTTATTCATTACTTCTATATGTTGTTAATGTGCTTGCACTGATAGCGTGTTTAGATTATGATTAAGAGATACAGTAACTTATTTGGTGTGTCTATTTCTGCTGCTCCTTTGTTTCCTGCTTAAAATACATCTTTAAAAAAAAATAAAATAAAATAATGTGTACAATTTGCAGTTCGTTAACATTGTTCTGGATAAGTACTAAGTTTATTCTTGATGTAAAAAGAAGGGATTTTTTTATCACTAAAAAACACATCTGGCGCCAGCCTAAGTTATATATATTATATACTTCCTCTGTAGATATAAAGTCAAATTCAAGCTTAGCTTTCATCTTTATGAAGTTTAGGGAAAATTCTAGCGAGTAGAGATCCATGACTTGGCTCTAAATATTTACAAAAATATCCATTAGCTAAGAGTCTGGTCTGGTATACTGAACGGCCTGCAGACACACGTTCCTTCCTATTGTGGTTCTGAACAGAAGAATTCCTAAGAAAGGCTTTTCCCACTGTTGTAAAATCATTGCATGAGGAAGTCTCTTCCGATTTGGAAAGGTTCCGGGATGAAAGGTACCCTCTTTGTTTCTCATTTTTATCACACTGTAATTTCAAACTGACTCCACAAATATCAGAATTAGATTTTTATCCCTAAGGAGGCTTTCAGAAATAAATTCGGGCAACAGTGGCAATCCTGACGTTCTGTCATCTTTGTGTCAGTCTGATACATATCCTTCCGATGAAAAATCAATACGAGGTTTGTTATCACTTTCCTAGGCTACCATTACAGTTTCTAGTGGGATTCTCTCTCGGGTTAGATTTCTGGAGACTGCAATTATTTCAGTGTGATGCCAAGTTTTTAAGTAGAGCTAAATCTCTCACTGGGAAAATAAAGAGCTGGAAGCCTCATATCAATGACATGGCCTTTTATCAGGCTAGTTTCCACAGGTCGGTATTTACATTCAACAAGTTCCCTCTTTCCTTGTCTCCCAGACATTTCCCTGACTGTCCAGCCAAAAAGTGCTTATTATCCTGCAATCGTAGGCTGAAGACCAGTTTTTTTTATATTTCCTTTGACAACACAGTTCAGGAAGGCTGAGCAAATAAATCTTTTCTTAAAGATACTGACTCGAAATTAAAACCCAAATATGTTCCCTTATTTGTAAAAGTAGTTCAGACAGCTAGATTTCAAGGGCTTGTTGAATTGTGTTTGTTTAGTATTTCATTAAGGACTAAACTGTTCCCGGATATACAGGGAAAAATAATTTATGATCTTAGGTTTGCAACTTTGAAAGAGCCAGAGGGGCAATGAAGTGCAGACTTTGGCTCACTGTATACATCTGTCAAAGTGGAACCATGAAGTTAGTTTCTCCTCGACACTCCCCTACCCCCTGGATGAATGGTGATGAAATTCAGTGGGTTCCAAAGCAGCTTTAAAGAAAAAGTAATTTCTATCCCCAGCAATTCTCTGATGAACTTAAATTTCAAGAAATGATTGTATTTCATTTGCTCCCTCCTCTAGCAGAATGCACGGTCTCTCTTGTGAGTTTGCAGATATGCTGGTGAAGACGTATCAGCAGCTGCAAATTAACAGTTATACATGTCTTTCATATCTTTCACATTTTCCTCTCTTCTCAGGTTTTATCGTGGGTTCCAGATACATTGTGATGGCTTTTAGTAGTGTAGTAATGAAGTATGTAAAACAACCTGACACTGGTTTACATTTGCAAACCTATAGACAAGATTCCAAATGAAAAGCAATTCGGAATTCAACTTCACTTGTTAACTTCACTTTAACATTGCTTATCCCAATGCTGTCTTGTAAAAGCTGCTTTCTCCTAAATAGGTTGTAGCATCTTGCAAATAACAGCTTTTATATTCCCATTGCTGGCAAAGGCAGTCCTTGAAGAGAGTAGCTGGTGCTGTATCTTGTGTACGTGGGACTTTCAGCTGGGTGTCAAGGGAACCCCTGTAGTTGACAGAATTATTTCTGAAGCTGCGTTTTATTACAGCAGGTGGTAGAGTGGACACGGGTAGAATGAGAAGAGACCTAGGAAGGGTGGCAGAAGCAGGTATTGCAGCCTCCCAGTGAAGAGCTGAGTGGCTGGAGCTGGGAAAGCAGGAAGAAGTGTTCTCTCTCTGCTGTGTTGTTAAGGACTTGCCCCAGGGAAGGGGCCACAGAATCAGGCAGAACAGCAGCGGTGTTGCTTACAAAGTGATTTGAGATTTTCAATAGTGATGAGCTTCTGACATAATATAGAGGAAAAAAACTTACTGCATATCCTTAAAAAGCCATCCTGTTTGCTGTGTGATTAGCAAGTTTCTATATGGAAGACCAAAGATATCTGCAACTATCTAAACAGGTTTTTTTTTTTTTCTGGATGTAAACTGTCACCAAAAATACTTGTCTCTCTCTTTTTTTTTCCTTGGTTTATTTTTTTTTTTTAATCTTATATTAGTATGTTTTATAAAAAAGATGGTTGTTATGTTTGTAGCCTTAATGTCTTCATCAAAATTACTAGATAACCATGGTGACCTGGCATTTGCTGGTACTGAGGAAGGCATTTAGGAACTAAACTATTCCTTGGTGATGAGAATGTGTGACTTGGATTTACGTGCAGTAACTTTTTTTGTTTTCCAAACCTCCCAGTTATACACTCTTTTCCCATACAACATGTAGTATTAACCTATTGCAAAGCATAGTTTTTAAACCAGTGGCAAAGGGGAGGACAGTCATCTCTGATGGATGTGGGGTGAGGAAAACACAAATTTTGGAGGTAAGCCCCAAAGCCACAGAGGAGATGTACAAAGAGAGTAAACCCAACAACAATAACATATTCTGGACTGATTCCAAACACTCAGAGGCAGTATAGACCTGGAACCCAAATGGCCCATTTATAAATGGCTCGTTTGCAAACTGCTTGACCATCTATTATTCCTTTGTTGGGTTAAGACCTTTCAAAGAGCGCAGAAGTAATTCTAGAAATTGAACAGTTGATATTTTTGTATGAGATCCCCATGAACATTTTCACTCAGATGAGTCCTCCGCACGACCAGAAGAAATTAGTGTACCACGTCCTTCTTTCTTTGCTGAGGATAATGAATCCCATTAAAAATTAACTGCAGAGACCAATAAACTGGAACTGTACAGAACAGCAATGCCAGAGATAGCATTTCAGCTGGGGGGTGGCACAGCCAAAGTGACTGTTGAGAAGACTCTTTTGACAGCGTTTTTCTTCAGAGTGTAGTGGGATGCGAGCTAAGGCAGGCAGTGAGGAGAAATCTATAGGAGAAATGTGAAGTGATCAAGGCTAGGCAGGTATGCTTATTTGCATATACATATTGATGTACCCTGATGCTCCAGAGAAGCTCCCTTCAATCAAAAACTATTTTAGTTCTTGAAGGCTTTGCCCCAAAATTCAGTTTAAACACCTCAGTGCAGAAGCATTTATATTTATATTCACACATGTACATACACAAATACAGATTTTTTTTTAAATAGGGACCACATCTTCATGTCTTACTGCTCCTAGTAGTTATTATGTAAGACATTTCACTTAATCCTGAATAACCAGATGAATTAGATCCTTTTCTTGTTTCCTTTCTCATTGCAGAAGAGCAACCATTATTTACCTGAGATAGATAACGATACACAAAAATTCCTTACGTTCTTCTTTTCTGCAATCTGCCAGATTTTTCCCTGTGAGGTGCTGGTATTCTGTTCCTCTATACCAAGACTTTTCAGGCCACTAACGCAGTCCATTTTTAAAGGTTAAATAATACTTGGCCATCAGCTTTAAGTTAATAATGCTAGAGACACGGCGTGACACAAGTGTCAAGATCAAAAGCGTTTGCAGGGTTAAAATACTTGATTGCAACAATCTTTGTAAAAGCAATTCGGGATAATAGCTTATAGTTCAAAGGTCCGGGGGCCTTGGGTAAGTCTGTTAAGCAAAGCTATTGCAAGTGGAGCTTCAGCTCAACCTCTGCTTTCTCTTTTCAGGTTCTCTAGAATCCAATACACTTGGTGCCCCCCGGTGGTTTTACAAATTATTGCTGCTTGTTAAGACTGGATAAAAAAAGTATTGTCATCCGGACATGAATTGCGGTTTATTGGATATTCTCTATTTTTCCTTGGGTTTATTTCTTTCAAATTCCTGAGAAATCTTTTAGTGCAGCAAGTGGCCATAAGTAGAACCTGCTATAAGATCCACAGCGCGGGTCCGGAGTTTTCTCGTACAAACTGCTCACAGTGAGCTGAACCTTACATTTTTCTTTTGCTCAGTTCTTACCCCACCTAAATTCAGTTGGTGATTACCTTCAACTAAACACTTGTGAAATTCTCACCTCATTGAACGGGAGTTATTTTTTTTTAAGTGGCTTTTCCAAGACACGGTATATGCAGTGTGAAATTCTGCAGAGCTGTGTAAAATACGTGAGTTTGGCTAAGGCTATAAAACCTGAGGATGGGAGGAGACAGTAAAAGATCATCACAACACAGGTGCATATTTCACATATGTTTTCCATGCCCTTATGCATACAAATATCCGTATGTATACATACACTTCTGGTCAAGTTTCATAGCTGTAAACGCACGCTGTTTATGTTAGCAGAACATTCAAATGCCTTGGATAGGATTGGGCATTTTATTGGTCTCATTCCTGGCTAAAAAAGCTTTCAGTCTAATTTTAGAGGGAGAGGATAAATGGATGTGACAAACAGCAGGGAGGAAGTGGTAACAGCAGTGAGACTGGCTGGTCGCACAGGGTACCAGTGTGCCCAATATGAAGGTTTGAAAGCAGTGTTTGGATTGAACATAAACAATGGTTTTTTTTCTATTTTAGGAAATCAACAAACATCAGAAAGCTATGATTAAGATTGCAAAGTGTGTTGGTTTTGTTTTGGGTTTTTTTTTTTTTCTGTTTTTTTCTGCTTTGCCTTCTTCTTGACCTTTTGGAAAAAAAATCCAGTGAGATGAAGCATTCCATGCCTAGCCTGGCCCAAAGTGGAGCATTGCATTTGCGTTTGCTATCTGTCCTTGAACTTGCAAAAATGCAAAGTGCAAAAGCAGCAGAAAACCATGGGCCTAGTTGTTTATTTCTGTAAAATTATTTGCAGTCATAAATACATAATAACTAAGAAACTTTTAAACATTTTACGATGTTGCTGATAATTTTTAGTGTAGGCTGGCTATTTCATGAAGACAAATCCTAGTTCTAGTAGCTGGTTGCTGTTGTTGTCTTATCTTTTTTTTAATATCTTTTTTTTTTTTTTTAGGGTAGTGAGCACTAAACTGCCACTAGCCAGTGAGAGGGGGACTGGGTTAGGTACTGCAGGTACCTCAGGAGGACATGGGTTCTTTTTCTCCAAGTGCTTTTGAATTCATTTTCTGTTTGGAAGAAAACGAAATGTGGTATGAGTATGCAGGCATCACTGACTGATGTTAAGGCTTCCTAGCTGGCTGTTAGTGTGCCTGTTGGTATTTTTCCTATTTCTTTGATTTTAGAAGAGCGCTGGTTTCCCGGGCTTCAAAATAATTGCTCTGGCTTGGTATCCAGTGTCACTTTTTTTCACCCCAGTTAACTTCTAAACAGGTTGGCTGCGATCTGCTATCCATTTTCTTGGTTATACTGCCATCACCTTTCTTTTTAGCTGAACCTGAGCACCCAGGTCAGAAGGGTGAGCAAGTTCTCCCCTTCTTCACAGTTATTCCCATATTAAGTGAACTATTCTAAAAAGTGTATCTTTCCATCTTAGTTTGCATTGCAACTGTGATATTTTATATATATATAT